>NW_020872415.1:330000-340000 GCF_003789085.1 Penaeus vannamei
CTGTCTAGCAATTTCTCTCTCTCCCTCTCTCTTTCTATCTGTCTTCTATCTAATAAATCTTTCTATCTATGTATCTCTCCCTTCCTCCCTCTTCCTCTTTCTCTCTAGTTCCCTAAAACACTACATTACATATTCTCTCTCTCTCTAACTCCACCCCTTCTCTCATCCTCTTTCCTCTCCTTTCCCTCTCCCTCTCTTTCTGCCTCTCCCTACTTCCACCGAAATCCCTTCCCCTCCCTCACCCTATCCCCCCTCTCTCTCTCTCTCTCTCTCTCTCTCTTCTCTCTCTCTCTCTCTCTCTCTCTCTCTCTCTCTCTCTCTCTCTCTCTCTCTCTCTCTCTCTCTCTCTCTCTCTCTCTCTCTCTCTCTATGCCGTCTGTCTTTAGATTTATTGACCCTTTCCTTCCTTCCTTCATATCCGCATTTATCAAAACTAATTCCTCTCTATGACCTTTCATTATTTAACCTGTCCTTCGCCTTATCGGATTTTCTTTATCTTCCGTTTATGTTCCCTAATTTTTATCTTTCTGCTTTTCAATTTCTACAAGTTTCCAACAGCCGTTATTTGTCTTCGAATTTTGATTGTTCTCCAGTTAGTGTTTTTTCTCCTTTCTTCATTTTTTGCGATCTTTATACGCGTCGATAATGGTTATAGATCATTTATATTTTGATATTTGTACATTCAGAGAAGAGGAAGTGATCCATTTGCTATTCCTTTTATTGTATTTTATTAATGAAAGTTTTAAAAGTTTCTATTACATGAATATCGTGTTCTTTCTGATTCTTACTATGTTACAGGCCATGTGAATTCTGGCCATGTGAATTCTGAAGTCCATTGAAGTTTCTGTCGCAGTTTGCGTCTGTTAGACTCCAAATTCGACTTTTTCTTGTGCTATATTTTCCCTCTTATTTCTTATTCATGCGTTTGTTATACTCCAAATTCGATTTTTTCTTTTTTTTTCCTCTAATTTCTTATTCATGCGTTTGTTAGACCTTATTCGATTTTTTCTTGTGTTATATTTTCCCTCTAATTTCGTAGTCATTGCTAATTTTCCTCGGAAGTAAATTATCATGTCATCCGCACCTTTTTTCCTCCCTGTTGGACTCCCGATCATTTTTCCAGTCCATTATCGCTCTACTGAACCATTTGTCTTTTATTTCCTCTACATTTGACTTCCACTCGATCTTTTCCCGCCTTTATTCACGTACTTGCCCTTGTTTCACACACACACGCGCACACGCACACACACACATATTTCCCTAAGTCACAAACACACATACCTTTTCTGCTACACACACATACCCCCCCCACACACACACAAACACATACATACTTACATACACACACACACGCGCACACGTATTTCCCAAACTCACAAACACATACACCTTTTCCGCTACACACACATTTCCTCAACACATACACGCACTCACTCTCTCTTTATCACACACACACACACTCACACAGACACACACACACACTCACACACACACACACACACACACACACACACACACACACACACACACACACACACACACACACACACACACACACACACACACACACACACAACTCTCCCTCCCCCTGCTCTTCCGGCCACGTGACCTCCGCCTCGCCAGGGTCCACCTCACTAACAAATTTTTGGCTCCCGGTTTAATTTTCTTTATCTGATGACGGGGATCTTCTTTTGTCCCGGGAGTCAGTCCGGGGAGCGTTTTTCGCGATGGGGACACGGGATCCTTTGGCGATGTCTTGAGGTGTTTCTGCGTGGAAATGAAGAGGTTGGTCGCGGGATGCAGCACCGCGAGCTGTTTTTGCGAAAGGGTGTTTTCTCACTCTCTCTCTCTCTCTCTTTTTTCTCTCTTTTTTTTGTAAGGGTTGGAGGGAAGGAGGGAAGGAGAGAGGGGGGGGGGGTATTTTTCCTTTTATTTGTGTGTGGGGGGAGGAGTGTGTGTGGGGGGGGGGACGTAGAAGGGCTTTTTGTTCTTCGGAAGTCTTGTGAGACTGTTATTAAGGAGAGAGAGAGCAAAAAAGGAAAAGGAAAGAAAGAAAGAAAGAAAAAAATACATATATATAAAATTCTTAAAAATTCAGTCATTATTTGAAATTCTTTCAAAAACAACAACAATTCAGCAAGTATTAGGCAAATACGAAAACAGGTAAATGTTTTCTCCATGTAAACAATTTCATTAAACACACTTAATTATCGGGTCAAATTATCACACAACCCGTTACGAAAAGATCCTCAAAAAAGGAGACTTGCAAGAGAAATCTCGACACTCCTCTGTCGTCAGTCGAAAAGCAAATATTTTCTTTCTCATTTTCGTGGAGGGAGGGAGGGGAGGAGGGGGGAGGGAGAGACCTTCCCATCAAAATTTATGGAGTGAATATAGTGTCAGTAAGTCCTCAAGCCTGGTAGGTATCGGAAAGCAATCCAGTGAGGACATGGAGACCGTAACAACCATGTTTTAGAAATCATAAAATAGTTTATCTGATATTACAAGCCTCGGTAGGGAGGCCGAAGGAGGAGGGGGAAGGAGGGAGGCCGAGGGAGGGAGGCCGAGGGAGTATGGGGAAGGAAGGGAGGAAGGGCCAGGGAGAGGAGGGGGAAGGAGGGAGGGAGGGAGGGAGGCCGAGGGGTATGGGGAAGGAAGGGAGGAAGGAGGGGGAGGAAGGGGCCAGGGAGAGGAGGGGGAAGGAGGGTGGAGGAAGGGAGGGGAAGAAGGGGCGGTGTAGGTACAGGCGGAAGAAATGATGGTGTTCGAGAAGAGAAGTTGGGGGCAAGGAGAGAAGGAGGGAAGGAGGGAGGGAGATATAGCTGCAGGAGGAGAAGGAGGAGAATAGAAATAAGCATAACAGTAAGGACGTGAGGGAGAATATATATAAGAATAAGAATAACAAGGAGGAGGAGGAGAATAAAAATAAAAAAGAGAATGTGGTGGGGGAGAGGAGAAAATGGAGGAGGGGAGGAGAAAGAGGATGAAAAATAATAATTAGAGGAGAAGGAAGAGAAGGAGGAGGAGAGAAATGAGAAGGAAATTAACAGAAAGCAGGAGGACAATGAAAAGGAGAAAGAAGAAGAAGAAAAAAAAGAGGAAGAGTGGGAGAAAGAGAAAGAGAAGAAGAAGGAAAAGGAAAAGCGGGAGGAGAAGGAGAAAGAGAAGGAGGAGATGGAGAAGGTGAAGAAAAGAGAGAAGGAGATTGGGAAGGAAAATGAGAAGGAGAAGGTGGAGAAAGGGAAGGGGAAAGAGAAGGAGAAGTAAGAGAAGGTGGAGAAGTAAAAGTAAAAGAAGGAGAAGGAAAAGGAGAAGAAGAGGAAGAAGGAAGAAGAAAAGGCGATGGAGAAGGAGAAGGCGAAGAAGAAAGAAAAGGAGAAGGAGGAGGAAATGAAGGAGATGAAGAAGGAAGAGAAAGAGAAAAAGAAGGAGAAGGAAAAGGAGAAAGAGAAAAATAAAGAGAAAGATAATGAGGAGATGATGAAGAAGAAATTGACAGAGGAGGAGGAGAAGGAGGGAAAGGAAAAGGAGGAATAGGAGGAGGAAGTAGAGGAGGGAGAGGAGAAGATGAAGGAGAAACATGAAGAGATGGAAGAGGATGATGATGGTAAGGATAATGATGATAATAATGATGATAATGATTATGACGATGATTATGATAATGATTATGATGATGATTATGATAATGATGACAATGACAAGGAGGACGAAAAGGAAGAGGAGGGGGAGGACTAGGAGGAGGAAGGAAAGGAGAAGAACGAGGTGGAAAAAGAGCAAGAGAAAAGAGAAAGGGGAGAAGGAGGTAGTGAAGTCGACAATGAAACAGAGGGAGAAGTAAGAGGATTGGGGGGGGGGGGGAGAAGGAGGCGGAGCTAGTGGCGATGGCGATGATAAGAATACGGAAAATTGAAGAAAGGAAGGGAACGGAGAAGATGAAAGAAAAACCGAGAGAGGAAGAGGAAGAGAAAGGACGGCCAAAGAAAAGCACATCGGAAGAATTTCTTTATTCTTTTTCCAAGAAAGCGAAGGAACTGGAAAGGATTTCGAAAAAAAAAAAAAAAGAAAATCCAGGGGAATATTTCTCGGAAGTGTTCAAGATTCCTACGAGGCTTTCAAAGTTCCTCAAGCAACGAGGATAGTTCTAGGAGACGGTTTGAGTCATGCAGGATGCCTCGAAGTTCCTTGGGCATCACCGGGGACCATATGACGTCAATGGAAGTATTCAGAAAAGCGATGAGAATAAAACATGTGTTTGAGAAGAGGGAGACGAGGTGAGAAGGTGATTTGTGTGTAGTCGTGACAAATTGGAAGACTGTGTTAAACGAGTGGGGAGAAAGAGAGAGAGAGAGAGAGAAAGTGAGATATATGGCAGTGCGAAGGAAGACGAAGATGCAAGTAGAAAGAGAGGGCTGATGATAATGGATCCGACAGAATGTAAAGAATTAGTGCTAAAAACAGTTTATAAAGATGATTGATTCCGAATGCGAAATCAAGCGATGAAAAAGAAAGAAAATATCAGATCAGATGATATAGGGGACATGAAAAGAGAAAGTGAGAGAGAGAGAGAGAGAGAGAGAGAGAGAGAGAGAGAGAGAGAGAGAGAGAGAGAGAGAGAGAGAGAGAGAGAGAGAGAGAGAGAGAAGAGAGAGAGAGAGAAGAAAGAGAGAGAGAGAAAAAAGAAAGAGAGAGAGAGGATGAGACATAATGATAAACGAATAGATAGGAAAAGAAGAAGAAGAAAAGAAGAAAATGACGAAACAGGAAGGAATCCATACCAGCAGGCGAAAGCGCGAGGAAGACGGAGGGTCGGCGCGGGCGGGAGTCACGCTCGAGGGGTTCTCTCTCCCCACAAATAGGGGAGAGATTTCATGCTTGACAGGATCTGAAATGAACGCTTTATCTGCAATTTACCAAAATGATGAGCGTCGTTTTCTGGATATTGTCGTAACTGTCGGGGCTTCAGGCGTGTTCCAGGAGACGAACAGCTGATCCCAAGCACACAATGGCACGCTTTTGTTCTCTTCTGACCTTTGACCTCGATCCTTCCCGAAGCTTCTACCGCGGGGATTGAGTCACAAGGCTGTCGAATAGATGGGTTTGCGATGGACTCGTTTTTGGATGTACTGTGTGTGTGTGCGTGTAGGGGTGTGTACGTTTAGTTCTATTGGTGTTTTTGTGTGTGTTTTCCTATGCGTATGTGTGAGTGTGTTTTGTGTAGCTTGCTCTCTTTATCTTTCTGTCTGTCTGTCTGTATGTCTGTCTGTCTGTCTGTCTCTCTCTCTCTCTCTCTCTCTCTCTCTCACACACACACACACACACACACACACACACACACACACACACACACACACACACACTTCCACTCATACACACCCACTCTTGCAGCCCGAGTGGACAATAAAATGAGAAATCACGCCATAGCAAGAGTGATAAAGCAAGCAAGGGGAGTGATGGGCTGCGTGGAGAGTCGGGAACACTATACCTTCTGTGCTGAAGGAGAGGCATCTTGGGGCTCGAGAGACACTAGTGATAACGTCAGGGACACGAAAAAGACGTGGCAGTTACATGCTATAATGCTATATGAGATAGGAGTGTGAAGAGTACTAGGTATCAGAATTTTCCTTTTTTTTATTAAGTTATTATAAAATTATTTCATTCATAGAGCGTTCAGAAAACACCCTCGTTTACAGAGCTCTTGGGAAATCATCTCATTAATAGAACATTTAGAAACCTACTTCATTAATCGTTTTATTTCCATTTTTCAATCATCTCATGGTTGTAGCTTTATTAACAGAGCCCATCAACAGAGCTTTTAGAAAAAAATTAATAGGGCTTTTTTTTAAACCATCTCATTATTAGAGCTTTTAGAAAACCACATCATCAATATCTATAGAAAAAGTCTCATTAATAGGCTACATATAGTGAGAAAAGGAAGGCGTTTGTGCGTTCGTAGACGGGGACATAAAAACATGTTTGAAGTGAAGCGTAAGTAGACTGGTTAGGGAGATTCGAAGGTGAGTGACCACGTAGATTGTTTATATTCATTTGTCAGCAGGTTCGTCTAGGCATCCACTTAAGCTATAATTGTGATTTTTTTGGAGAGGAAGAATGTTCAGCTGTAGGTTCATAGCGCATTCTGATCACTCCTTCTCGCAGCAAATTGGAATGTGGACTTACATCTTTAAGTAAATTGGAGGACGTTAGTATGCATGGTCTTGAGTGAACACGAAGAAACTTGGGACAGAGGAGGAAGTCGGTAAGTTATCTCCGAGTTGCATCCGAAAGAAATATTACGGAATGCGAGAGAGATGCTTTGAATAACGGACCAGAGACAACAGAGTGATAAATGACGCGATACAAAAGCGGTGCAGCTGATTGCGTCTCGGGGGTCACGGCGTCTGTCAACCCCTCGGGAGATCCAGGGGGAAGATAAGGCTTTCGTCAGAATTTATAGAGTCGGAATTCCGTTGCAAAGGGGACACACGGGGGATGAATCTTGGCTGAGGGAGGCTTGTGATAACCAGGTGACTGACGCGGGAAATTTGATTTGGAAATAGGGTTGGAGGACCGCGGTGAATGCCTCTGATACACTTTTCCTATCACGTATGTCACTGGATTCCCTGTCATACGTGACTTATAGGTCCCGCTTATATCTTTCGGCTAAAAGCTATTTAAAATTGTTGAGTAGAAAAGGAATTATTGGAACTCAGTCTGTCTTATATCTGATTCTGCGATAGATTTAGAATGTTGAAAATCCGCGGTGGCATTCGAGTTATAACAAAAAAATATATATTCTATATGTTTGAAGCTCTTGCGCTAGCCCTTTAATAAAGCGTTTTGGATTCATCGAATTATCGTGTTTGTTACATTAACGTGCTATGGTAGATGTTGTTTTGAGGTAAACTGACATCAAATACAAACAATTAGTATGCCTATTTCACTCTAGAACATGTAATAACTATGTAATAGTCGTTTAACCAACAATTTGCAGTCAGAACATATTATGACACTTATTTGGGTAAATGAAAAATATATACGAAGACAGAATCAAGAATATCGAAGACATTTCGAATTTTACTTCTTATTTTTTGACCAGAGCTACAACTCACATGTAGATAGTCGACAAATATATTCATTTATACAACGAACTATTCATTGTCAAATTACTTATCTGTTTGATCTTATCTCATCATAACACACTCACCTATTCATTTATTCAGAAGATATATCCAGCGTGTTATTTGTTGCCTTCGTATAATAAGAAAAATAACCTGTCAATTCCACCAGCTGTTGATTATTTTTTGGTGCTAATGCAGAAAGTCAGAGGTTACACTGACAACAGGCAAGAACCGTGCTGGAATATTCTTGCTCTTCATTTGCCTAAAAATAAGCCAGAATAAAGCAATTAAGATTCTGATAATGGAAGAACCGTTTATCTTGTCTTTAGGGCAGCTTATCCCGGGTTTAAAACAGCCAGGAGACTTTTTTCTCTTTATGGCAGTGCATGACCAACCGCGCCGTATTTGTAGTCGCAGAGAGAAATCTTCGATGTTCTGTCTAGAATTTGTTTAAGACAAACAAATTATGTGATTTTTCAGAGAGAGAATGCGTAGGCTGATTCGGAGATGGGAATGTACCCAGGCAATAAAAGGCTAATTGGCATCTCCCCAAAAATTCAGCGATTAAAGGTCGATATATATAGTATTGACACTGGCATTTGAGCCTAACGGTAATGTGTTGCCAAATACCAATTTTGACAGCTATGAGATAGTGACAAATGACTATTGGTAATACCGGCAACTGAGGTAGATAAATATTAAAGAAAAGATGAACAAACATACTTACAGACAGAAAAGATCCCTGCCGCGCTATTGGGCGAAACCTAGCGAAGGTAAGGGGTAAGTGATCCGAATTCTTGGTTGGAGAAGAATATTTATTGCACAATAAAGAGGGAGTCATGGTCGACGCTAGCAACTTCAGCCGAGGGAGACAAAGAACACGGCCATAGTAAACTTTCTAATATAGAAGAGGCCAAAATTACAGGCTCGTTAACGTCACTTCAGAGTTGGCGATTCCCCGCCAATAATACGCGGGGAACAGGAAGGGAAAAAAACCTTGGTCGAGCTCGTCTGCCGCCTGGCGTCTACGGCCCTGAAGATACCCGCCTCATGGGATCAAGCAAAAGCAGTATGTATATATATATATATATATATATATATATATATATATATATATATATATATATATATATATATATATATATTATAGTATTATATACATATATTATATATATATATATATATATATATATATATATATATATATATATATATATATATATATATATGCATATATCTAATATATATATATATATATATACTATATATATATATATATATATATATTTATATATATATATAATATATATATATATATATATATATATATATATATATATATATATAATATATATATATATTATATAATATATATATAATATATATATATATATACATGATATATATATATATATATATACTACTATAGTGCTCTGCCCTAAGGCAGGTCCATTCGTGGATGAGTCACCCTCCATAATTTTCTATTCATGGCCTCCTCTTTCATCTCTTGCTACATGTATACAATTAAAGAAAATCATTGTATACACACACACACACACACACACACACACACACACACACACACACACACACACACACACATATATATATATATATATAATATATATATATATATATATATATATGCATATAGATAGATACATAGATATATATAGATATATGTGTGCTTCTTCATATTTCTAATATTCGACTGTCTAAGGAATGGTGGGAGTGAGATGCTGTATCAGATTGATCTGCTTTTGTTCTCGGCCTGTCGATTGAATATCTAGTAGTACAGTAGCAAGCGATCGAGAGAGAGAAAACATAACTTAGTGCCCATCTCTGTGTATGCTGCAAGAAAACTTTAATCGGAAAAGCCACAGGAGCACTGGTTCTACAGTGAAACTGCCCCCCCCCTCCCCCCCTCCTCCCTCTCTTCTCTCCCCTCTCCTCCTTTCTCTCCCTCCCCCTTCCCCCTTCCCTCTTATAACCCCGTCTCCACTTCTCCTTTACTCCCACTTCCGCTCCCTCTTGTTTCCCTTCCTCCTCCCATCCTCCCCCACTCTCTTCCCTTCTTACCCATCCCTTTCCCCTCCTATCTCCCTCTTTCCTTTCCCTCTCCTCCTTCTTCCCTCCCATTCCCTCCCTCCCTCCTCCTCCCCACCCATCCCCCTCTTTCTCTTCCCTCTCCTCCCCTCCCATTCCCTCCTTCCCCCTCCTCCTCCCTACCCATCCCCTCTCTTCCTCTTCCCTCCCCTCCCATTCCCTCCTTCCCTCCTTCCTCCTCCCCACCCATCCCCCTCTTCCCCTTCTCTCTCCTCCTTCTCCTTTCCTTCACCCCTCCCATTCCCTCCCTCCTCCTCCCACCGACTGATGAAGAGCCTCCTGCTACTTGTGTGTCTTCTTGGTCAACTTTATGGTACTAGAAGAGTTAGAAGAGCTCGGCCTCGCGAAGGACACGTGTAAGACGGCTTTTAACACTATTAGGGACTGAATTGTGTGTGTCTCCCACGTGCTCGGTGAGATATGCCGTCGCGTTCCTCCGCCTCAGTGTTTTTGTCTGGCCTTTTATGCGGTCGTTCGGGTTTATGTCAATTTGAATAAACAGATAAAGGAATACGTAAGTAAGGGTATTATTTTTGTTTGGTTTTGTAATTTAGAATATTTAGAATTTGGTTCTTGTGTTTTGATGATATCGATGAATCTCGTGGCGCGCGGGATATAAAGTTTAAATTGCTGGTTCAGTGTGATAAGATGTAAAGCAGCATGGAGTCTGTAAACCTGCATCTTGTGTAAGCAAATACGAATAACAAAACTATTATTTAGACAATAAATTTCTGTGTGAAATTAGTTTGCTAAGGTTATTATTATCATTATTATTA
>NW_020872415.1:352500-355000 GCF_003789085.1 Penaeus vannamei
AGGAAGAAGAGAAAAAAGAGAAAAAAAGATAAAGAAAAGAAAAGAAAGAAAAAAAAAAAACAGGGAAGAGAAACAGAAGAGAGGAAGAAAAAAAGAGAGAAGATATAAAAGAAAAGGGAAAAAAGAAACAAGAGGGGTAGGGACGAGAGAAGGAAAAGAAGAGAGAAAAAGGAAAAGAAAGAAGGAGAAAAAAAAGAAAAAGAAGGGAAAATAGGAGAGAAGAAAAGGAGAGAGAGGGAAGATAGAAAAAGAAGACGAGAAAAAAAGAAGAAAAGACAAAAAAAAAAGAAAGGGATAAAGAAAAAAACGGAACAAAAAAAGAAAAAATAAGAATAAAGGAAAAGAAGAGAAGAAAAAAAGCAAAAAAAAAAGAAGAAAAAAAGAAAGAAGGGGGAAAAGAGACAGAAAAGAAAAAGACAGAAAAAGGAAAAATAAGGAGAAGTAAAAGAGAGAAATAAGAAAAAAAAAAGAAGAGAAAGGAAAAAAAAAAAAGCAGAAAAGAAAAGAAGAAGAAAAAGAGAGAGAGGAAAAGAATAGAAAGAGAACGAAAAAAGAGAAAAAGAAAAGAGGAAGGAGAAAAAAGAAAAAGAGAAGAGGAAGAGAGAGAAAAGAGAGAAAAAGAACGAAGGAAGAGAAAGAAGTAGAGGAGGAAGAAGAAAAAGAGAGATTAGAAGAAAAAGAGAAACAAAGAAGAAAAGAAGAAAAAAACAGAGAAGAAGGAAAGGGAGAGTGAGGAGAAAAAGATAAGAAAGAAAAAAAGGAAAAAGTCAAAAAAGAGAAGTAAGACAGGAGACGAAAGAGAAGAGGAGGAAAAAGAAGAAGAGAGAGGGTGGAAGAAGAAAAGACAGAAAAGGGAGAAGAAAGAGAGAGAGAAAAGAAGATAGAAGGAGAAAAGGGAAAGAAGGAAGAGAAAGAAAGGAAAAAAAAAAAGAGAGAGAGGAAAAGAAAAGAAAGCAGAAGGAGAAAAAATGAAAAAGATAGAGAGAAAAGGGAAAGAACGGGAGAGATCAAAAGAAGAAAAGAGGTAAGAGAGAGGAGGAGAAGGAAAGAAAGAAAGAATGAGAAGAAAAAAAAAAAGGAAATAAAAGAAAGAAGAAAATGAAAGATAGGACAGAAAAAGAAAAACAAAAGTAAAGAGGTAGGAAGGAAAGAAAGAAAAGAAGAAAGAGGAAGATGAAATAAGGAAGGAAAGAGAAAAAAAGAGAAAGGGAGAGTAAAGAAGAAAGAAAGGGAGCGAGAAAAGAAGAAAGGAGAAGATAAAAAGAAAGAAAAAAAGGAACACGAATAAGAAGGAATTAAAGAAGAAAGAGAAAAAAAAAAGAAAAAGCCAGGAAGACTCAGAAGGAAATAACAAAAAAAAAAAGAAGAAAATAAGACAACAAAAACACAAACAAAAAAACAAAAGAGAGAGAGAGAGAGAGAGAGAGAGAGAGAAGAAGAGAGAAGTAGAGGAGAGAGGAGGAGGCGGGAGGGAGAGAGAGAGAAGTGAGAGAGAGAGAGAGAGAAAAAGAGAGAGATATAGAGATAGAGAAAGAGAAACAGACAGAGAATGGCACTGAGATGAAGGTAGACGCAAGAAAAGAGAGAGAAAGAGAGAGAGAGAGGGAGACTCTTTTTATGCTGCAGTAAATAGCACATTTGTTATTCCATTTAGACTAAGTGATTAATCATCTCGGACACTTTTTACCCTTTGGCCGTAACCAGAGTAAGTTGATAACGAAGGCTTTTAGAGAAATAAATTTAAGGGTCATAATTCTGGATCTGAAGAAATACGAGGTAATTAGAAGTTTCCCTAAAACAAGCTCGTAAATGCGAGCAATGCTTGTGTTGAGTGGTTTTATAGGTGTCTGTGTACAGCGGTTTGCTATATTTTTTTCCCCTTTACTTTATAAAATTAAATCATTCTTGTCTTCTTAGAATCCATGCCACGACCTCCCCCCCCCCCTTTTTATGGCATTCGGTTATCTCTTCGAATCTCTGTCGTGGTCTTTGTTGCGCCTTCATAAAAGTCTTTGCTCCGGATCAGATACATGCGTTATGAGGTCTGCGAACTTCAGGTGGGTCGCGCGGCCGGAGGAACGGGCGCCGGGATCGGGCTATCTGGGCTTCATTATCATCTTCATCACCATTCTTCCTCTAATGCTTCGTCTGATTTTTCCATTTTTTTTCTTCTTCATTGCTTTATCCTTTCGCCTTTCCTCCCCCCTTTTATCACTCATCGTTTCGCGAGTTCTCACTACCGCAATTACCACCACTTAATATCATCGTCACTACTACTGCTACACCATCAGCCCCATCGTTGGTGGGCTACCGCCGTCGAGGCCATTTTAATGTCATTATTAGCATAGTTGCACTGTTCATTATACCCGAGTTCCGCCATACCCTAGGTTTCATATATTCGCCATTTCCGAAGTCACCGTTTCTTGGTAAGGGGCAGCTTGCGTGATTTAATCATTCTGCACGAAAAGAATATTACAGAATTTAATTTACAGATTCCATT
>NW_020872415.1:360000-362500 GCF_003789085.1 Penaeus vannamei
GTCCCCGCCGCGGATAAACACGGTAATCCGCCCGTCACGTGATCTTGTTTAACTTTCAGACGAAGGGAAAGCCTTTCGGTTATCCCTTTTGTTACGGCCTTTTTTGTCTTCACGTCTTGTTTTTTTTTCATCAGAAAAAGCGGAAATGAAACATGTACACATTCCACCCTTTTGAAATGCGTAGGGATATTATCATCACACTATTATACCCGAGACAGAGGTATCGAGACCTCACGGTATAAAAGTAAAAGATCACGTTTGGCTTCGTTATTCATCAATGATTCCGAACAAGGTTTCCAGATCCATATCAAGACAAAGAGGACATGCTATGCCTTCATTCTGAAATATATAACATGATCCCTGACCCGATGTACGTGCGGCCCATGTTAAAAAAGAAAGCGCCCACTTTCTTTCCCTCTCGCCAGAGATGTCGCCTTTTTTGCATTTCTGAGAAAGATTCTGCGAGGGTCTCTAGGGCCTATTAGCCGCTCGTAGGGAAGCGCCAGCATGTCTTTGCGTTTTTTCATTTTGTTTTTTACACTTAAGCCATTTTTTCTGATACTCCCTTTAGAACACGTCTTTTTCTTTCTTTTTTCCTTTTTTTTTGCTGTATTTCACACAAGTGGTTTTCTACTCTGTAAATGTTTGTGTCTGACTTTGATTATATGAAAATAATTCACGTCTTTTTTTACTTATTCTATAGTGATATATGTGTTTACTGTATATATCTGTTTTGCACCGAATATTCTCTAATATTCGCGAAACTCGAGCACTCCCTGGAACCAGCAACGGATGTTGTTCATTTCCTAGGACGAGCGAGTTATGAAATATCGTTGACTCTGGAAGCACAAACCCCTTTCATATTCCCATTCTCCTTCCCCGCCCTCTCTTCTTCCTTCTATCCTCCTCCCTCCCTCCTCCTCCTTTCCTACTTCCTTCTCTCCTCTCTTCCTCCTTCCCTCATTCCTTTAGCGTTCTCGTCTATCAATCTTGCTGACCTGCGTTCAATCCTGCGCGCTGCCAGCACAGGGGGGTAATTTAGAAAGCAAAATAAACAGACAGTATGTCACAGCAAAGAATATTCATTGTAACAAATGGAATTAAACCAAAACTAATTCTCTTCCTCAACCCTTTCTCCTCTCCTTATTCCTTCCCTCCCTCCCTTCCCCTTCCCTCCCCTTCCTCCTTCCTCCTCCCTTCCTCTTCTCCTTCTTACCTTCCCTTCCTTCTTCCTTCCTCCTCATCCCTCCTCACCTCCTTCCTTCCCCCTCCTTCCCTCTCCTCCTTCACCTCTCCCACCCTCCTTCCACCCTTTCCCTTCCTCTCTCCTTCCCCTCCCTCTCCCTCCCTCTCCACCTCTCCCACCCTCCCTCACTCCATCCCCTGAGTATGTAATAATACCCCCACTAACTATTTCCAACAAGGTTTCCATAAGCACAGAGGGTTGAGTAGCCAAGTATACATCTCCTTGTTAATATAAAGCAGAGAGGGAGACAACCCGGCACCAGGCTCCTCCCGCCCGGCTTTCGACTCGAAATCTCTTCTCCTTTTTGGCAAAATACGTTGCTTGCTTCCTCGGAGGAGAGTCGCCGAAGGAGGAGGATATACGATTAGTGAAAGATTCGTAAGAAAAAGAAAAAAAAAAAAAAAAAAAACCATTTCGGATGGTACGAGTTTGAAGGTTATTCTTAAGGGAGAGAGATTCGGTTGAAAACGATTTTTAAAGATTTGTTCTATCCGGTTTCTTAGTGTTCTGTTATTTCAACATTTTTGTGAACGAAAAATGAAATCAAATGGTCACCGGTGCTGGGATATGTATTATTGTTATTCATAATGAATTGTTGTTGTTTGTATTATTACGATAATGACAATAATTAGGTTAATAGTAATGATTATGGTAATATTAATAAAGATAAGAGTAATCATAGTAACAATGATGATAATACAAGTAGCAATAATATTAATGATAACAATAATAATGTGAATAGTAATAATAATCATAATACAAATGATAATGATAACAATAATACAAGTAACAATAATATTATTGATAACAATAATAATGTCGATCGTACAAATAATAAGTGTAATAATAATAATAATTGTAAAAATAATAATGATAATAATAATAATAATAATAATAATAATATAAATAATAATAATAATAATAATAGTAATTAATAGTAATAATAAAATAATAATGATGATGAATAATAATAATAATAATAATAATGATAAATAATAATAATGATAATAATGATAATAATAATGATAATCATAATGATAATGATAATAGAAATAATAATGATAAAAATAATGATGATGATGGTGATGATAATTATTGATAGTATCAGTATCATCATTGTTATTACTATTATCAGTAAAGCTATTATTAGTATTTCTAATATTATCATTGTTAGGTTACTATTATTATCGTTATCATTATTGTCATTACTATTTTCATCATTATTATTAATATTATCATTATTATCATCATCAT
>NW_020872415.1:367500-370000 GCF_003789085.1 Penaeus vannamei
ACGGATTGGTATTTCTACTTTTTTCTTCTCCTTTTTCTATCTTCTTCCCTGTTTTTTCTTTATCTACGGGTTTTCATATGTAAACACCGGCGGTTAAGGGCCAAGTCGTGGTGATCGACGTTGTGGTTGTGAAATCCGAGACGGGTTGATGGAGAGATGAATATAATGATGGCTGGTGATTTTAAAGAGCTAGGGTAACTTTCTATTATTTTTAGTCGCTGTTTTTGTTATCGTTATTATCATTTCGAAGTTTTTTTTTATCAGTTTAAGGATCTCGGACCGTGGGGAGGATTCGAACCCGCTCGCGTGGACTACTATTATTAACATTATCAAACTTATCGGTATTATTGTTATTGTTGCAGGAATTATATCATGGGATTATCACTAATAGTATCATTATCATTATTACTATTATTGATTATCAACAACTGTTCTTGTAATCATTAGTAGTAGTACTAGAAAGGATGATATCTCAGATCATATTGTTATTGTTACAGGAATTATATCATGGGATTATCACTAATAGTATCATTATCATTATTACTATTATTATTATTATTATTATTATTATTATTATTATTTATTATTATTATCATTATTATTATTTTTTTTTTATTATCATTAGTATCATTGTTATTATATTATTATATCATTATTATTATTTATTATTATCATTATTATTATTATTATTATCATTATTATTATTATTATTATTATTATTATCATCATTATTATTATTATTATTATTATTATTATTATTATTATTATTATTATTATTATTATTATTATTATTATTATTATTATTATTATTATCATCATTATTATTATCATTATCATTATTATTTCTGTTATCATTATTATTATTATTTCTGTTATCATTATCATTATTATTCCATTAACTATTGTTATTAGTATTATCATTATCATCATTATTATTATTATCATCATCATCATAATTGTTATTATTATTCCTGCCATTATTGTTATAATCATTACTCTTATCATCATTATCATTATCTTTATTATCATCTTTATTAT
Organism: Penaeus vannamei; assembly: GCF_003789085.1. NCBI lineage: Eukaryota > Metazoa > Arthropoda > Malacostraca > Decapoda > Penaeidae > Penaeus > Penaeus vannamei. Next base: position 368,539 of record NW_020872415.1, read on the forward strand.
TATTATTATTATCATTATTATTAGTAGTATCATTATTATTATTACTATTATTGTTATTATTATCATTATTATCCTATCGTTATTGTGATTATAATTTTCATCATTATAACTATTGTTATCATCATTATTATTATTATTTCTATGATATTAATAATAGTAATTGTAATAATGATAATTATTATTACTTTTATCATCATTATTGATATCATTATTATCATTATTATATCTATTATAATTATCTTTATTATATCTATTATAATTATTATTATCAATATTACTATTTTTGTTATCCTTATTGCTATTATTCTTGTCACTGTTATTATAATTAGTATTATCATTATTATAATTGATATCATTATCACTAATATTATTGTTATATCATTATCATTATTATTATCATTATCCTTACTACTATTATTATTTTGATTGTTATTATCTTATTCTTTCTCACCTTCTACTACTTCTACTATAACTAGTACAATTGTAATTAACATCATAATCATAATGATAATAATAAAAATGATAGTGATAATGACAAGCAAAATGATATTAATAATAAGAGTGATAGAGATAATGACAAGAAAAATGATATTTATAATAATAATGATAGTGATAATGAGATCATCATCATCATCATCATCATCATCATCAACATCATCATCAACATCATCATCATCATCATTATTATTATCATTATTACCATTGTTACTATTACTACTATTATCATTATCATTATCACTATTCTTCTTCGAGGCAAGTACACTAAGCTTAAGCAAATAGACCTTCAGTTTATGCACATTATTCGCGCGACAGTCCGAGGGATGGCAAGAAGGAAGGCGGAAAAGGAAGAAGACAGGACTGGAGAGAAGAAAGCGTCCTCAAAGAAGAAAGGTTAAAGGAGAAAGTGAGGGGAATGAGTATAAAAGAGGAGAGGAGAAAGGGGAAAGAGAGGGACTTAGTGAACTTTGTCAAGGAGGAAATTCGACAAGAACAGGACATTTCCGCTGGTCCCGCTGGTTATTATCATTATCATCATTTATCCATATCACCATTTTCACCGCCGTTACTATCACCATTTCCTTCACCGTAGCTTTCACACCCTTATCAACGTTTTCTCCATTGTCACTATCGTTATCATCGTTTTCATACCACATCAATGCCATTTGTGATGGAGACTCTTTTTCCTCCATATCAGGGCGCGCGAATTTATTTGCGCGCAAATCATTTTGGAAACTCGAGGAAAATTTTATATGTAAATTGAGTTGATCATAATGCTCTCTTTTTGTTTGTTTTTTCTACTTCCTTATATAACTGCCGTTTGAGGGGAAAATGTTTGCTGAGGAGAGAATTAATGTATATATATATATAATGTATGTATATATATATATATATATATATATATATATATATATATATATATATATATATATATATATATATATATTTATTTATCTATTTATTA
>NW_020872415.1:375000-377500 GCF_003789085.1 Penaeus vannamei
CCCTCTTTTCTCTCTTTTCTTTTCCCTCCTCTCTCTCAACTTGTTCTCCATTATCAATCTTTCATCCTCCCCTCTTTCTCTCTATTCCTCTTCCTTTTTTTTCTTTTCTTCCCTTTTCCTATTCTCCCTTCACTCTCTTCCCTTCCCCTTTCTTATTCATATTCGCCCTTCTCTCTCTTTGCTCCCCACCCCCACCCCCGCCTCTCTCTCTCTCTCTCTCTCTCTCTGCTTATCCCTTCTCCCTCTGTTCCCTTCCCTCCCTCTCACCTGTTCTCCTTTCTCTCTTTCTTCTCCCCACTCCCATCTCCCTCCCTTCTTCTTCCTTTCCTATCTTCCCTTCTTCCTCTCTCTCTCTCCTATTATCCATTCTGTCTCGTCTCATCTCCCCCTCTCATCTCCCTGCGGCAAATTCCCTTGTCTAAGAGATGCAGATAACACGCTAATGCCTGGGGGTTTTAAGGGTGCATTTCATTTGCTCCATTTGAGTTGTTATTCGCATGAAAATGGAAGAGGGATAGGCAGACCGTGAAAGAGAATAGGCATAGGTGAAGATAATAAAACAACGGACAAGAAAGAGAGAAAGAGAAAAACTTATTATATTCCGTATGGTACGCATCGTTATGTTACTCGAGTGTATAGGATCTGTATCTTCTTCGGCTTTGGTTTTGCGTGAACACATTCTCGAAATAAGGAAAGATCAAAATGATAATAATTAAAAAAATATATAATAAGAATGTTGATGGTAATAAAGATAATACTGATGATAATGATTACCAGGAACATTATCAGTATTGTTATTATTATTATCATTGTCATTATCATTATCATTATAAAGCGGATAATAATAATAATAAGGGTAGTAGTATTTGCGATAATGGCGAAGATGATCATATTGTAAATAATGAATGCAATAGATATTAAAGATTATAATCATGGTAATGGTAATAACGATAATAATGCCAATCAGAATAGTAGTAATGGCAATAATAACGATAATAACAATTATGTAAATAATGACCATAAAAAATAACAACCACAGTAATAACAATAATGACAATAAGAATGATTATAATTGCAAAAATAACGATAATGATAAAAGTAGTAGTAGTAATAACAATAATAATAATACAAACAGCTGCTGCTTAAATACAGAGGAAAAAAAACAAAAAAACATCCAACAAGAACGTGTTTATAATAGAGCTTAAATTATTTTTGAACTCGCGATAGTGTTAAGGCTGACATGTGTGACTGGACGGCTGCCTCGGTCCATTATTTTCTTATGATGTATGGAGATTGTAATCGATTTCTGGGCCGGAGACCCACGCGGCGCCGGCCGGAAGCTCTCAAGGTTTCCGCCGAGAAGGAGGTACTCTGGTGGCGGTGGCCGGGTGTGCGGGCGATGGATGGCGCAATTAGGCTATTAAGGGTGTGCATAGATGCGTAAACATATATATATATATATATATATATATATTATATAGTATATATATATATATATATATATATATATATATATTATATATATATATATATGTATATATATATATATATATATATATATATATATATATATATATATATATATATATATATATATATATATATATATATATATATATATATATATATATATATATATATATATATATATAATTATTATAGTATCAAATGAACAACTGCTTTACACATATCCCAACCTACCCACATCGAAAAAAAAAAAAAAAAAAAAAAGAAAACCAAAAAAGTCAAACGAAAATTTATATATATATATATATTATATATATATATATATATATATATATATATATATATATATATATATACTATATATATATATATATATATATATATATATCTATCTTCCTCACAATCACAATAGGTTTGGTTGATTTTTTTTTTTCTTTTTACAAGAAATACACCTGAGGCCAATTTTAATTCTTGAGAATTCTTACAATGATCATGACTGCTATTACATAACATTGCTTTGGTCAATAATTGTGATTTTGTAATGTTAAATGAAAATAAAACAAAGTAAAAACAAACTATCGCATGTAATCAAAACTGCGGTAGGTAGGGCCGCGGTAGGCGAGGGTTTACGATGGATGAACACGTGTATAATATGTATATATATATATATATATATATATATATTATATATATATATATATATATATATATATATATATATATATATATATATATATATATATATATATATATATATATATATATATATATATATATATATATATATATATATATATATATATCAGAGTGTGAGTGTGTATATATGTATATATATATGTAATTATACCTATTATATATCTATCTATATATATATATATATATATATATATATATATATATATATATATATATATATATATATATATATATATATATATATATATATATATATATATATATATATATATATATTATATATATATATATATATATATATATATATATATATATATATATATATATAATATATATA
>NW_020872415.1:385000-387500 GCF_003789085.1 Penaeus vannamei
GGACCGAACTCTCGGATTTCGGGATCTGTCGGGCTCTCCGCCGACCGCTGCCAAGAGCTATTTATGGTGAAGACGTCGTATTGTGCTGCTGATCGGTGTATCACGTTAATTTTGGAAAATCGGATATACGATTATATTTCCTTTCTCTCTGTCTGTCTTTCTTTTTTCTCTCTCTCTGTCTCTCTCTCTCTCTCTTTCTCTCTCTCTCTCTCTCTCAGGACATGTACACTGTCCTATAAATAAATTTCATCAAATCAAATAAAAAATCTCTCTCTCTCTCTCTCTCTTTCTACCCTCTCTCTTGTATTTTTTAAATCTATTTCGACAGGTCATTGATACATGGGAAATATGTCTTTGCTGGTAATTACGTAAAGATTAGATTTCCGAAATTGTTGTCAAGATCAGGCAAGTAGTTACATGTTCCTATTATTAGATGGATAACTGGAGTGTAATATGGATAAACGACCATAAAAGGATAAAACAAAGATTTGTTCTTTTCCCGAAAAAGTCACATATGACTTAATGATTTCTTTTACTGCCGCATAATATAGAGGTCTACATCAAATGCTACACTAATAAAAGAGATTTATTGACATTCCATTCATATATTTTCCACCGGTGGGCTTGACATCTCAAAATAATTGCAAGAAAAGTAGAAGGACATTTTTATTGGCCATGTAGGCAGAGGGACGACCCGCTGATTGGCCGATAAGCGAGTTATGGCCTGCGGGAGCCAATCACAGCTCCAGATAAGATATACTGCCAAATTACCTCTGGATTGGCTACTAAGGGCCTCGTTGCGATGCTGATTGGGTTCGAATCCTCCTTTGGCCTCGAGACCGAGGTCCTTCAGGTTTCATCTGCTGGAAGGAAGTTAAGAGCCAGAGTTCTTCCTTTCCTTTTTATCATCTCTCTTATATAGACAAACATGCAGATAAACGCACACACACACACATACATATGTTTATGTGTGTGTGTGTGTGTGTGTGTGTGTGTTTATACATATGTATTGAGAACGAAGTAGCCATCGAGACGTGTGCTCGCGCCGGCGCGTGGGGGTACCTGCTTGGACTTTCTAACTCCCTTCGTCATATCCATAAAGACCGACTCCAGGAACATGCAAATCATTGATTAAAACGCCGCCCTCTCTCTCTGCTGTGCACTCGCAGCCGAAACAGACTCCGGCTCTCGTGCAGGCAAGGGAAAGCCGATACTCTCAGTCGACAAGTGATTCATCAGTGCCTTGCTTAATACGGGCTGTCTAAACCTGCATGCTTGACTAATGGCCTTCGGGGGCGTAAAACAATGGCCGAGGGTTCCTTTGACACCCGCGTGACGCCCGCCAAATAAAAAGATGCGTCTCTTGCTGAATATTGATGGCGGGAACGGGTCCTACACGCCCGGCCAGGGGAGGATTAGAAGCTGCAGCCCGAACGAGGGGAACAGACAATGGGAGAAGACGCAGCGGCAAGCGATAGAAGGAGAGACGGACTTCAGCAGTGGAAGGAAAATGGGCCATGTAAAACGCGCAGACTCTTTGAGGGCAGACTGATGGCTCTGAAATCCTCTCAGATCCTCTTTAAGGTCGGTAACTAGGAATGCTATTGTTTTGGCAAGTCCTGTGTCCCTGAAATAAAGACACCTTGCAGACATCAGTAGCAAACTAAAGGCAAAGAGTTTTGCAATTTGAAAGAGAAGACAATAGAGAGAGAGGGGGGGGGATAAAGAGAGAGAGAATCATAATAAAGAAGTTGCAAAACAGAGCCAAGAAGACAGGTTGACGATCCTCGCGGTGGGTCAGGTCAGGTGGAAACGTGGAAGGTCAAGTGAAAGGAAGTTGAAGAGTTTGAGGAACAGCGCTATAAAGGAAGTGATTTGTGTTCGAGGCAGCACTAAAAAGGCAGGAAGGTGCGTGCGCGTCCTCGCTCCTGCGCCGCCTCGTGTAAGGGGATTCCTCCGGTTCCTGTATTTGGCTTGTCGTTCGGATCTCTATTCCGTTTACTCTTCGCTGTTTTTTCTCGTATTCGTTGCTCCGTCTTTTCTTAATGTATTTTTTTTTCTCTCTCTCTCACATTCAGTCTCTCTCTCTCTCTCTCTCTCTCTCTCTCTCTCTCTCTCTCTCTCTCTCTCTCTCTCTCTCTCTCTCTCTCTCTCTCTCTCTCTCTCTCTCTCTCTCTCTCTCTCTCTCTCTCTCTCTCTCTCTCTCTCTCTCTTCTCTCTCTCTCTCTCTCTCTCTCTCTCTCTCTCTCTCTCCTCTCTCTCTTTCTCTCTCTCTCTCTCTCTTCTCTCACCTCTAATTCTCTCCTCTTCTCTCCTCTATCTATTATCTAAATATTTATCCACTGATTTCTCTCTCCCCTTCTCCCAAGATGCCAGACCGACTTCTTCGTATGCCAAAAGATCGTAAACAGAAGTAAGGACAAGACGAGTACAAACCAATAATCTGGAGCCAACTGCATCATAATATCCGAAATATTTCTTACGAGTATATGCAAGGCAA
>NW_020872415.1:390000-404807 GCF_003789085.1 Penaeus vannamei
TTGTACTGCTGTATCATTACTCTATTGTTATTATGTTGATACCATATTACAGTACTATGATATTACTCACTGCTGCGGATTAGGGTGATAATGGTAATATCAACAGAGACAATAATGATAAGAGACAATAGTGTTAGTGTTAAGACTGTAATCTCCATTATCGTTTGGTCATTTCATTTGAACGTCGGTATCATCATCAGCAGCAGCAGCATCCATATCATCATCATACAGTTATCATAATCGTCATCGTTATTGTTATCGTCATTTTCCTCCTCCTCCTCTCTCCTCTTCTCCTCCTCTTCATCATCATCACATCATCATCACCATCATTATCATCACCACCACCACCATCATTCATCATCATTCATCATCATCATCATCATAATTATCAATCATCATCACATCATTCATCATCACCATTATCATCATCATCATCATCATCATCATCATCATCATTATTATCATCATCATCATCAACACCATTACGATCATCACCACAGTTAGTAGCACTAGTAATACTAGTTCTCAGAAAGGTAACATATGCATCTTAATATTGTTTTTTTTGTCCTTTTTTGAGGGAGTGGAGGGGGGGGGGGGGGGGAAGGGGGTGTTTTTTTCAAATCTCACTCGTTTTTAATCATGCTATCTGATTTAAAAACAAAAAAGAAAAACAACCGTATACCTTTTAAAGTATCTTTTAAATTAAAACGCCTGCAGAAAATAATCTTAAATGATTATATCTCTTACTGTTTAATTACACTTTGTTTAAATCTTACAACATTCGCTCATGTTACGGAAACAGACACTTCTATTACAGGTTTAACGAAGACCTTAGTGCATGCAACGACCAAGAATATTAACGTATCTTTTTCCTAGCAACATACTCAAATTGTGAAAAAAAGAAAGACAAAAAGGAAAAAAAAAAGTAATTTGACGGATAAAAACCATGATAATAACAGCATGTAGCGTGGAGTATGATTGGGAGAGCTTGGTGTTCTATTCATATTTGCCAAGAAGAGCTACATATTTCACAGAGCGAGAAACATTCCGCGGCAAATTAACTGGGAATGAGTCGACATTTTCTTTTTTTTAAATACTCGAAGCAAAATAATTTTTCTTTGTCTTCCCTCAGCTGTGTGTGTGTTAGGGTGCTTGTGTGTGGGTAGGAGTGTGTGTGTGTGTTTGCAAGAGTGTATGCATGTTTGTTGGTTCGCACACGTACATACGCACACACACACACCACACACACACACACACACCACACACACACACACACACCACACACACACACACACACACACACACACACACACACACACACACACACACACACACACACACACACACACACACACACACACACACACACATTCATTCCCTCACAAACGCACATACACAAACATCGACATTCATTATATATCTGTTTGAACGGGAAGAGCATCGCCTGAGAGCAGAATAGTGGCCACTCGGCAAGAACCGCGTCAGGATAAGGCGAGCTTCCTTCGCAGCCACACGAAGCGACCAGATTACAAGGGAACTGCGATAACTTGGGGCTGTTCTAATGATCTGCGGCTTGCGGGAGTAGAACCCCGGGATCCACTATGAATTATCCCTCTCTGCGCGGTCCTTCCCCCTTCCTTCGGTTTTCCTTCTTACTTTCCTTCTATTTTCATACTACTCCTTACCTGCGTTCATATTCACTCTTCAATTCTTGAATTTTCACCCATTTTCTTTTTTATTCGTTTTCCTCTTCATCATCATCTTCTTCTTCTTCTATGTTGATTTTTTCCTTCGATTGTCCTAAATTTCAAAAGATTTATTTGATTTCCTCGTTTGATATTTACGATGTTGCTGTTAGAGAAGATAGATAGAAATAAAGAATTGCAAGATGCTGTTACAGGGACATCTATGGAAGACAATGCTGCAAAAATCACTTGGAAATTCTGAAGTTACTATTCTCAATATTTTCACTCAGGGTTATATATTTTGGAAAAGGAAACTTGCAAACAATTGGTGATTATTTTTTTTACGGACCTGCAACGCATAAAACCAACATATTAAAACATTGTTGTGGCTTACAGTCTCTCTCTCTCTTTTTTTCTCTTTCCCTTCTTCTCTCTCTTTCTCTCTTTCTCTCTCTCTCTCTTACCCTTCCTCCCTCTCTCTCCCTCACTTACTATTTCCCTTCCTCTCCTCCCCTTCTCACTCTCTCTCTCCCTCTCTCCTTTCTCCACCAGCGAAGGCCTAGGGTGCTTAGAGCCTTCCAGTGTCTCGATATAAAAAGGAAAATGTCAGTCACCCCCGAGCCATTGTCTGACCTTTCGTCTATCTCGCCTTGGATAATGCATCATTTGTGGTCATATTTTCATTGCCTTATTGCAAGAACTTTCATTCTACATTGTACTGCTTTTAGGCGCCTTCGATCAATCTTGCAGCTGTGAATGTTTCTGTCAGTAAACATGTGGATACACAAGCACACTGTGTTTAATTAGGTTTACATGTCTATGTATGCAAGTAGATATAGATAGACAGATAGACTGGTAGATAGAAAGACAGAGACAGACAGATAAACTGATAAATAGATAGATAAATAGTCGGATGAATAAGTAGATAGAAAGACAGATATACAGATAGATAAATTGACAGATTAACAGATAAATAGATAGATAGATTGAGTAGATAGATAGATGATAGATGGAGAGAGAGAGAGATAGACAGACAGATGAGAGAGAGAGAGAGAGAGAAAGATAGATAGATAGATAGAGAGAGAGACTAAGTGAAAGAAAGGAAGAAAGAGAGAGCGACACAAGCAAACAGACAAGCGGACAGTGACATCTACACGGCGCGTATGTGTATATGAAATCACAGGCGCTTAATCTCCTTAGCCATCGCGTGCTTTTACGGCAACGCGACGAAGCAAAGGTCTGCCTCCGACCCGCGCCAGCGACCGACTGCCTTTATCACACCCGCTCGTGTTGTCGCGTTTGATCCGAGACTGCATTTCCACGCCAGGTAATAACTTGGCATTGCGTGGATAATGAGATGCCCCGACTTTGTCATTACCTTCCTTAATCTTCACATTTAGTGCGATTACGTTTGATTTTCGCGGTTGTGAAAGAAGTGGAAGATAAATACCATTAAGGTGCGGGCGTGTTGCAGCAGAATCTAGAAAAAAAGGTGTGTAATTTAGTTCGTTCTTTTTTTTCTATTTTTTGGCATGAGTTTCACACCGTGTTGTTTTTTTGAGAAGATGAGAGAGGTTAAACGGTTCTTATGAACAAGGTCTTGTGTCGTAAGAGAGAGATTTGCGTATGCATAGACAAATACAGACACACACAGAAACAGACACACACGCACACACACACGTACACAACACACACACTTTCACATAAACATACGCAAACACACACACAGCTACACCCCCCCCCTAACACACACACACCCATCAGATTCCGCGCAGAGTGACGAGCGCCTGTTTACCGACCGGCGAGAGGTCCCCCCCCCCCGACGCCCCCAGCGAGCCCCACACAAACATCTCTCTTGATGTCTCACTGAGGCTTGATTGTCCACCTCCTTTCACTTTGATTGAATTTTCCCTTTCTTTTTTTTTTTTTCAATTTTTCTGCGTTTTGTTACATTAATATGCATTTTTTTTATTTTCTATGTTGATGGTTTTATCCTGTCTTCTACTGTATCATTTTTCTTTTTTTCATCTTCTTATTTCTTAAAACTTTCTAATTTTCCTTGTAATAATTGCTTCTTAATATCATATTACATGCCTCCTTAGAAATTCCTTCTGCCCAAATAGGCGTGTAATATATAGAAAGGTTGCAAGAGTAGGTTTAGTCAGAGGTTATCAAGAAATGATAAGCGGCATCGAACCACCTAGTATCTCTCGAATGCAGTTATCAAACGGTATAATTTCACTCTAATTTCACTTAAATTTGAAATTTAATTGCGATAGAAAATGCTAACGGACCGAGAATCAATTAAAGTGGTTAATAAAAGCAATATGACCTTTCCTGAGGACTGTGACCCTACTTTGATAATAAGTTTCGAGCGTAAATACTATGTTTGAATTCGAAAAAGAGTAGTCATTATGAAAGCAAAAACGAGTTGGTATTTTGCGATTTAAAAAGGTCTATTTAATCTTTAGCGTGTTCGTATTCCCCAAATAAAAAACGAAAAAAATGAATATCGGTGTTTGAAAAATGTGAATATGACCTTTGGGTTATTGCGATATAAAATCTACTAAAATGACACGTGCACGGCATGAGTAAAAGTCGGATTTTTTTCTTTCTTTTTGAAAGCCTTTAATATGTTCTGAAATTCAATTAACAGCTTTGTACCTGCCACGAAATCATCGCCTTTGTCATCTTTTCTTTTTCTTATTTTCCTTTTCCTCTTCACCGATAGTCTTTCATATTTTTTATTCTTTCGCTTATTCATTCCTCAAAAAAAAAAAAAAAAAAAAAAAAAAAAAAAAAAAAATCTTCGAAAGCACCGGATTATCGGGTTTATTATCCCGTTTATTTTGACGGATTTTTGAAGCGAGTCCAATAGAGTGGAAGAGAATGGGGCGTTATCGCCCTCTCAGAAACCCCCGGGACTCCGAGAGTTTTATTCGACCACACAAATCCTTCGCTTCCTTCGCAGGACTCGAGGACTTCTCAGGAGGATGTGGCCCAGACGCGCCTCTCGCCTCTCGCCGTGTGATCCTTCCGACGGGAGGTTTTATGAGGTCGAAATGTTATGCTGTTCCTGAGGCATAAAAAATATTCTGCTGTTGTAGTAACTTTCATTGTTGTTGTTGTTCGTGTTATCAATTGTTAGAGCTATTAGTTTGTTATTATCCTTATCGTCATCCTTATCCTAATGGTCATTTATACTATTGTTATTGTATAGTTGTCATTATTATTATTGTTATTGTTATTATTATTATTATTATTATTACTACTACTACTACTACTATTAGCATCAATATTATTGTTACAATTACAAATGCAATTATTTGTTATTACTAATATCATCATCTATATTACTATTATCATTATTGTTGTTATTATCATTAACATCATCATTATCACCATTAATATTATCATTAGGGCAGTAATGGTATAATTAAAATGATAATGATAATTACCATTATTGGTATGATAATATGATTATACATTCTGATGTGAGTATATTCACAAGTGCGAAAAACAGGTTAACTAGATGCATGTCTTTCAAAACAGGGAAGAGCTCTTTTATTTGCTTGTTCGCTTGGGAAGGACTCGTGATCTTATTACGTTTATTTTGATTTGTCCATCTCCCTTATTCCCTCTATGTGCGTCTCTCTCTCTCTCTCTCCCTCTCTTCTCCTCTCTCTCTCTCTCTCTCATCTCTCTCTCTCTCTCTCTCTCTCTCTCTCTCTCTCTCTCTCTCTCTCTCTCTCTCTCTCTCTCTCTGATGCTCTAAATTCCTCTAGTTTATTACCTTTTAAAATGGAAGAGAAAGGGAGTATATTAAAAAGCATGTTTTGCGTTTTAATGTTATGTTCATATTGCAATTTTATCGTTAATGTATGAAGTAAGAGTTCATTCTTTCGCAATCATCATAAACATAAACATTATCTGTGTAACGGCCTGAAAATCACTGTTGGTTTCACTGAAATTATGCGAAAGGCAAACAGCGACTTGGGTAATAAGTTTAAGATCTTTTTTAACCTGCTAAGTCATCCCCAATGGAAGGTGAGACGCCTAAACCTATGAAATATTTCGCCAGCTTTCTCAGCCAGCGTCTGGGCGGCCGTCTGCGATAGGCTTCAGGCGTTTCAGAAACCGTCTCGAGGCTTCGCGGCGAGACCGAAGCGGTTTCAGGTATTGAGGCGCCGACAGGGCGGCTGCGACTTTATGGCAAAAATATCGCCACCTGAATAACATGATATCTGTTAATTTAAATCACATAATACCATGCATGGAAATGGGATATGGGCGATTATGAGTTCGCGGTGTTTAAATTATTTGTATGAGCCACTAGTGAAGTTATCACTGATATAGTAGAGTAAATTCATCGAACTTATAGAGATCTAGATTATATATATATATTGACGTCGTAAGAATCAGTAATTATGAAAATAATAGATAATCGACCAAATGATACTTTGTCGTGGCTAATATCGGAGTGATGCTAACGAAACAATCTACGAGTTAATTGAGATAATCACACTCAGAAGTTGAAAACGGATCATAATATTGTGTTTTCGTATAATAATGCATCTACAATTGTAATCATCTCTTAATAAGAAGAAAGGTGTAAAGGAAAGTGTGTATATTAAAGGATGAAGATAAATCGGACTATGAGACTACAGCACATCATGACACCACTACTCCTAGCGCTATACATACTGAACCTACTGCTAATGATAATAATGAAAGAACAGTAATCTAAGAGTCTAATTAATATATCACACAATGAAGATGAAGATTATTCGATATGAGCTCTCTATAATATAAAGGATGATAAGATAAGTAGATGAGATAAGGACTGATGAAGGATAGCTCAGCGATGGACACGGAGAAGAGACTACTCACTTGGACGTTCGGAAAAAATATTACACATCCGCAGTTATAAGATCGTGCACACTCAGTTTTTCACTATCTCCATTTCTCTTATGACTGTAGGTTAAGAGGCAAACGTGAAGGAACTAGGCCCATGAACTATGTATATCAGAATGTTGGGGTCCAAAATAGATCGTATGAGTAAGTAAGAATTAGAATAATTACAATGTATAGTGGGGATTGATTGATAACCTCGATAGATAATGGATGAAAGAAGACATATATGATTGGCGTGAGTGGAAGAGAAAGATGATAGTTATGTGGAAGAATGGTATAAGAGTGAGGGTATGATTGTATTGCATAGGTTAAGTAAGAGAATTAAAACATATTAGATATACGTATTAATATAATACACAATATTTAGGTGTATATAATAGATTAAATGATAATATATTTCATTAACAATAACAAGAACAACAATGATGATTGATGATGATAATGATAAAACAATGATAATAAGTGTAATATATGAGTTAAAGATAAACGAAACAATTGAAGGACAATAGATGATATATATAATTGATAAACAATTAAATGAATTAAATAGTAAAATTGAATTATATAATATCATTCAATTTATTTAATTAGATATATATATTAATTTCTTAATTATTATTTTCATTACTATGCATTTGTTGTATAATATGTTGCTTATATTTATATTTATTATATTATATAAGCACTATAGACATGAAATAAGACACTAAAGTAAAGAGCAAAAAGTTATTGTTGAAATATCATAAACAACTTAATATATCAATGACATTATTTTTATTATAATATAATGCTAATATGCACAAAGAAAAAATCACAATAAAGGTTAACATTTGAATTATTTAATTACATATATACAATAACAGTAACTCAATTACACCATTAAGGCCACCTATAACATTATTATATCACACATACAATATAACACATACACATAATATATATATATAAGTTACATAATAAATGTGATGTAGTGTATAGTGTGTGTGTGTTATGTATGTGTGCTTATGTTAGCGTGTGCGTGTGGTCGTGTGCGTGTGCGTTGATTGCGTGTGCGTGTGGCGTGTGTGTGTGTGTGTGTGTGTGTGTGTGTGTGTTGTGTGAGTGAGCAAAGTGTTGATTAGTGAATGTGTAGTGTTATGATAGTGAGTATTGTAAATATATATGGGTATATAAATTATTTATAGCGCTATATAACATAACATAAATTGACTAATATTAATTATGAGAATAATTCTAAAACACATAAAGTATAATCTTCACAATTATTGAAACGGAATATAAACGAAAATACCGTGCTTTAGTATATTAGGAAGTATAATAACAATACTAATATCACATATTCGATGTGATTTATCGATGCTAGTGTTGTTGTAGTGAATTATGCGTATAGGTACATAATATTGTTTAGAATATATATTATTTTATGTAAGAGCAGATAAATTAGTAAAATAAAAACATACTGATGTATTATTGGAGTCAATATTGAATGTTGACGCTAAATCACGAGAAGTGAATCACTAGCCTATATTAAAGTACGATAAACGAATCTGCATAAATCAACTAGATATTTTCAATTATTAAATGCCACTATTATGTCTAGATACTCTCACAGATGCATCCTAAAATTCGTAGTAGTCCACATGCGTATGACTTTAATAATTTACTACCACATTAATTTAGGTGATCAATATGCCATTTCGTGAGAGTGTAATCCTAGCGAACAATCTGGATGCGTACCAATAGTGAAGAAAATATGTTTAATCAACTAAGTACTGAAGGGGATGAGGGGATAGGGGGATTGGGAGAATAGTAATAGGGGGGTTGATTAATGTTAGTATGCCAGTTATTAATACATAAGGTAGTTAATCGTTATAATGGTTAAATTCGTAATGAATTCGTCCTTTCACCAAGTGCAGAGTAGGTTAATATTAGGTATATGGTGATAAAATATCATTTTGAAAGATGATTAAAATTAAACTTTATATTTTTATATTTATCTCTCTACCTTATTCGGTTCATTGTTGAGTTTTAATGATGACGTTATATCCAGAAAAATAGCATTCACAATATATGAAATTATATATACGGTTATTATCATCACTCATAATATTAAAAACCCTCATGTAATTAAAGAAGTACCGATTATTAATGGGATCCTTTATTGGGTCAATGTTAATGGTGATATGAATTTTATCCATTACTTTTTTAATTTAGTGTTTGTTAAAAATAGTTACTAGGCATCATTGTTCCCTGTCATATTAATATTATTGATGTTCCTTGTATCAATTAATTAATTATCATATATCATTATTATTATGTATTATATTATCATTTGTTATTATTATCAATTATTTCTAATTATTACTGTTGTTGATATTATTATTACTATTTTATTAATATTATTATTATGTTATTATTAGTAGTGAGTAGTATTATCATAAATACTGACATAATTTGTCAGTATTATATTGATTGCTATTATCAGTTTATTGTCATTTCCTATATTATATTAATTGTTATTATTATTATCCATATTTATATTATCCATCTATATTATCACGTTGTTAATTAATTGTTAGCTGTTGTTTGTTGATGTTATTATTATTATTATTATTATTATTATTATTATTTATTATTATTATTTTATTATTATTATAATTATTTGTGTTGTTGTTGTTGTCAATATTATTCTTATCATCATTATTGTTATTGGTATTATTATTGTTACTATTATAATTATTATTCAAATCAATTATTTTTGTTATGAGTTTATCATTAGCCTATTACTATTATTTTTTATTTTTTAATATAATATTATTATTATCATTATTTAATTTATCATTATCATTGCTATTATTTTTGTTATTTCAATTATTATTAATATGTTATTATTATCATTGGTTACACACATCATTATTATCACTGCAATTATTATTATTGTTATTGTTCCTATTATCATCATTGCTTTTATTTTGTTATGATCATGAATATTATCCTCATTATAATCATTGTCATCAATACCGATATCTTAACTATTGTTATGGGAATCATCATCATTTCTATTATTATTGTTATTATTATTATTATTATTATTGTTGTTGTTGTTGTTGTTGTTGTTATTAATGATAATAGTAATAAGAATAACATTGGTATTCTTACTATTATTATTATTATTGTTATTGTTATTATCATTATTATTACTATTTTTATTATTATCATACTAATTATTATCATCTTTATCATTATTTGATTTTTATTATTATCTACATGATTATTTTTAATCCTTCTTATTGCCATTTTTATTTTTATTTATTACTTTTGTTATCACTGTTGTTATTCTTAATATTTTATCATTATGATGATAAAAAAAGAAAATAATAATAATAATGAAAATAATAATAATGATAATAATAATAAGAATAAAAATAATGATACTACTACTACTACGACTATATGATATAATAATAATAGTGATAATAATGAAGATAAGAAAAAATAAAACAACACATCCCGACTTGCACCACCACGGAGAGCCAGGAGGTGCAGGCATCACGGGCGGCAGACGAGGGAGCGAGGGCGCGAAGCTGTGAAACTTGTGCGGAATAGGTCGCGTGGTTGGTGCGGTTTTCGGCAGCATCTCCTTGTAAGGCGAAGTGCGGTAAGCTTATCACCAGCGGAGTTCCCGTGCGGCTGGGGTGTCGCCGACCATTATGCCCTGGGTGTCAGGCCGGGCGCGGTTCGGGCTGGGGATGGTTCGTAGGGATGGTTCGTGGGGGGATTGGGGGGTTGTGGGGGGTAGTGAGGTGGGGGGGGGGTGTTTCTTGGTATTCTCATCTTTCTTTCTCTCTGTCTGTCTGTCTGTCTCTCTCTTCTCTCTCTCTCTCTCTCTCCTCTCTCTCTTCTCCTCTCTCTCTCTCTCCTCTCATCTCTCTCTCTCTCTCTCTCTCTCTTCTCTCCCTCTCTCTCTCTTCTCTTCTCTCTCTCTCTCTCATCTCTTCTCTCTCTCTCGTCTCTCTCTCTCTATCTATCTATTCTAATCTCCTCTCTCTCTCCTCTCTCCGTCTTTCTTTCTTATCCTCTACCGCGCTCTTACTCTCTCGCTTCTCTGTATGTACTCTCTCTCTCTCTCTCTTTCTCTGTGTGTGTGTGTTTCGTTCTCCTCCGGCTCTTTCTCTCTCGCTCTCTATCTCTGTATGTATGCATCTCTCTCTCTCTCTCTCTCTCTCTCTCTATCTATCTATCTATCTATCTATCTATCTATCTATCTATCTATCTATCTATCTATCTATCTTTCTCTCTCTCTCTCCCTCCCTCTTCCCTCCTTCCTCACTCCCACTAAGGACCGTTCCTTTACGGGGACTTTGTGAAGACGCAATGTTTTGTAAAGAAATTTGTGTCTGATGGCTGTTGTTGTTGTATTCTGACAGTGTGCCAGGTAATATTATTATAAGTTTGCGCAGATGCCCGAGGAGGCCCTGGAGTGGAACTGCGCTGGGAAACACGAGGATCCTTTGCGGGACTCAAGAAATTGCAAGATTATTATGGGGCGCGGGCGGCGAGGAGAGGGCGGGAGGGGCGGAAGGTGGGTCGAAATAATGAGTACGCGCTGGGAACGGGCCATCATAATGAGATCGAGGGTGAGGGTGGTGGTCCGGGCGTATAATGAGGGCGTGGGTCCGAAAGGGCGTGAGTCTGGCTCTCCTCTCTTTCCTCCTTTTCACCTTCTGTTCAATATTTTTGCCTACCTTTCCGTTCGCTTTCTCTGCTCACCCGCTCGTTCTCGTCTTTTTTTTTTTCTTTTTTTTCTCTCTCTCGTTCGCTTTGCCTCTCTGTTCTCCCTCGTAACTCTTCTCCTTTTTGCTCTGTTGTTTGTTTACTCATTTTTTAAGTTCGCTTTTGTTGCCTCGTTCGTTCTTTCGTTCTTTACGAAAGGAATTATTAAGCCTTTCCTCTTCATCTCTCTCTCCCTCCCTACCTCCTCCTCCTCTCTCTCTCTCTCTCTCTCTCTCCTCTCTCTCTCTCCTCTCTCTCTCTCTCTCTCTCTCTCTCTCTCTCTCTCTCTCTCTCTCTCTCTCTCTCTCTCTCTCTCATCTCTCTCTCTCTCTCTCTCTCTCTCTCTATCTTATCTATCTATCTATCCCTCTCCTCCCCTCACTCACTCACTCACTCTCATACTCACACTCTCACTCTCACTCTCTCGCTCTCTCTCTCTCTATCTCTCTCTCTCCCTCCCTCCTCATCTCTCTCTCACTCTCTGTCTCCTCTCCTCTCCTCTCCTCTCCCTCTCTCTCTCTCTCTCTCTCTCTCTCTCTCTCTCTCTCTCTCCTCTCTTCTCTCTCTCTTCTATCTATTATCTCTATCTATCTATCTTCTATCTATCTCTCCCTCCCTCCCTCCTTCCCTCCTTCTCCCTCTCTCTCGCCCTCATTCTCCAACACGCATGCTTCGCGTCCACACCTTTAGTCATGCAAAGTACGAATTTCTCATGATGGCGTCCTCTCTTCAACAATAATGATCGGTTTTGGTGCCAATTAGACAAATTGGTCACCATCAGCGGAATGTGCCTAATTAGAATAAATGGCCAGAAGCAGACTAATTAGGCGCTTTATATTATACATGTTTGTCTTTGTGTATAATCTGCACACAATGGCGTATATTTTTCATCCATTTTCATACTTGTATCTGGGTCTGTTCGCGCAGCATGCGCAATGATATGTGCTGGTATGCTGCTCTATGTGTGTGTCGCATTTGTTGGTATGTTTTGTTCATTGGTGTGTTTGTTTGTTTGTGTGTTGTGTTTATATATTTGTTTGTCTGTGTGTGTTGGTTTGCTTGTGTATGTGTTTGTGCGTGTGTTTGTGCGTGTGTGTTTGTGTGTTTTTGTGCGTGTTTGTTTGTGTGCGTATGTTAGCTTGAATGTGTTTGTATTGTTCATTTTCATGCTGTTTATTTGTGTATGTATTTGTGTGTGTTTGCTTGTGTATGCGTGTATGTGCATATGTGTTTGTCTGTGTGTGTGCTTTATTTGTGCGTGCGTGCGCGTGTTTGTGTGTGTGTGTGTGTGTGTGTGTTTATATGTGTGTATATGTATGTGCGTGTGAAAAAAGTTGCAAACAAGAAGAGAATGTGAAAACTTGACGAGACTTGAGAGGAGGAAGGAGGAGGAGGGGGGGGAGGTGTCGGGAGGAAGAGAAGACAAGATGCGCCGGCAGGGAGGTGGGCGGGGGAGGGGTGGGGTGGTGTAGGGGAGCCTGATTGTTATGTTTTTCTTTTAAATATTACATAGCATTATCATCATTATTTTCCTGTTCTAGTTTCTTCCGGGATCTCATTACAGCCTCTGGTGTCTCTTGGGAAACGCTGGAACAAAAAGGGAGTCATTTATCCAGAGGAAAAGGCAGGAAAAAGTACTCCAACGTTATTAAGATTTTTTCCTGTGTGTGTGTGTGAGAGAGAGAGAGAGAGAGAGAGAGAGAGAGAGAGAGAGAGAGAGAGAGAGAGAGAGAGAGAGAGAGAGAGAGAGAGAGAGAGAGAGTGAGGGTGAAGTGAGTGAGTGAGAGAGGAGAGAGAAGAAGGAGCAGAGAGAGGAGGAGAGAGAAGAGAGAGAGGAGAGAGAGAGGAAGAATGAGTTTGGGAGGTAAAGGAGAAGAGAGAGAGAAGTGAAAGGAGAGAGGAGAGAGAGGAAAGGAATGGAGAAGGGAGAAGGAGGAGAGGGCAGATGGGGAAGAGGAGCGGGGAGGAGGGAGTGTGAGGAGTAGGGAAGGGTGAGAGGGAGAAGAGTGGAGGGAGAGGGAGGAGGGAGAGGAGAAGGGAGGTGAGAGAGGAAGGAGGAGAGAGAGGGGAGACGAGGAAGACAGAGAAGAAAGAGAGAGAGAGAGAGTGGAGTGAGTGATGAAGTGCAGTGAGAGAGAGAGAGAGAGAGAGAGAGAGAGGGAGGAGAGGGAGAGAGAGAGAGAGAGAGAGAGGGGAGCGTGAGTGAGTTGAGTGAGGTGTAGTGAGAGAGAGAGAGAGAGAGAGAGGGAGAGAAGAGGAGAAGAGAGAGAGAGAAGAGAGAAGAGAGAGGAAGTGAGTGAAGTGAAGTGGAGCTGAGTCGGAGTGATGCAGTGAGTGAGTGAGTGAGTGAGTGAGAGAGAGGAGAGAGAGAGTGAGAGCAGAAACCGTGTGTGTGTAGAAGATAGAATAGATAGATAGATAGAAATAGATAGAAGGAGAGGAGCAAGCAGAGAGAGAGAAGGGAAGAGAGAGAGAGAGAGAAGCAGGCCATCGATCTCAAATTAAAAACGGTACCGTCTCAAGCCTCTCAGCTTCGGAACCAAAATAGACCTTCCCACAAACTGAAATCCATTACGAATCGCGCAACACTTGGCCACAAAGACGAACAACGTTTATTTGCATGGCCGATCATCAGTTAGTCAATTAATGGCCGTGTCGCGAGGAAAAGTGTCATACTCGTGATGAACTGTTCTACTGTAGCTGCGGGGTGTGGTGCTAATCGATGCCTAATCGCTCCCCCGATCAGGCAGCCCCAACATGAATACTGCACTCGATTAAGTAAAAGCATATAAGCCATTATTCTTTCTCGCGGGAAGCACATGAATTGCATAATTCGCAAACGGAGAGCGGGTTTTACGAATGCCGGCGGTGCTGCGATGAGGCTCTCACTTGTGCGCCATCGACAGAACCGCGATCTCGGAGTGTCGAAACGAAGAGAGGGAGAAAAAGGAAACACGACCAACGATCACTTTGATGAATCGTTGAAAAAAGCTGGAGAAACAAGTTCATACGTCGTGGCTGCCAGACGTGAAAAAAGGCCGGACTCATGCCGCCGCGTGCCTGATGCCGCGAGAACCCCGGCCCTTTTCTCTCTCTTTTCAACAGTAGTAAAAGTGGTCTTGTGAGCACGGTTCGGGGGGACAAGGTCTTTAAACCCCATCCTGCCACATCTTTAGGTCCTAAACCTTATCGTCATTGCTGACATTTGCTCAGTTGGACTTTTGGCGTAATTTGCCAGGTCTAGATATCGGTTCCTCCCCCTCTATAACTACTTCCTCCCTCCCTCCTCTTTATTACGTCCTATCTAATACTCTATCTCTGGGTTCTCACAAACGCTCCTACTTTCTCTCTCTACCTTTCTCTGTCTGCCTCTCTCCGGGCCTGTCTCCTCTCCTCTTATGTCTCCTCTCTCTCTAAATCATCTATTACCTGTTC
>NW_020872416.1:5000-7500 GCF_003789085.1 Penaeus vannamei
CCCCTCTCCTCTCTCTATCTCCCTCTCTCTCTCTCTCTCTCTCTCCCTCTCTCTCTCTCCTTCTCTCCCTCCCTTCCCTCCCTCCCTCCCTCCCTCCCTCTCTCTCTGGTCTCTCTCTCTCTCTCTTCTCTCTCTCTCTCTCTCTCTCCCCGTCCCTCCCCCCCTCCCTCTCTCTCTCTCTCTCTCTCTCTCTCTCTCTCTCTCTCTCTCTCTCTCTCTCTCTCTCTCCTCTCTGCCTCTCTCTCTCTATCTCCTCTCTCTCTCTCGTCCTCTGTCTTGCTCTCTCCTCTCCTCTCTCCTCCTCTCTCTCTCTCTCTCTCTCTCTCTCTCTCTCCCTCCTCTCTCTCTCTTCTCTCTCGTCTCTCTCTACTGAAATGTTTATGACAAATGAATCATTCACCATCATTACCATTATTATAATCATTATCATTTATCATTATCATATCATTCTACTTTCTTGCATCATCATTTCTAATGTTGTACCATAGTTGTTATTGATTCATTATCATTATCAATTATTGTTGTTATCATTATCATATCTGTTTATCATTACCATTATCATTTTGGTTACTTTTCTGTTACTATACAATATAATATTTTATATATCAATTATATCCATCAATCCTTATCATTATCAGCATCAAGTATCGATATATTTTTTTAATTTCATAATCATTTTTATCGTTATCATTTTAATCAGCATCATCATACCTTTTTTCCTTTTCTTCTGTAGCTACAGATAAGAACTTCACAAGTATTTCAAATTGAACAGTAAAGTATCAGCCGAAAATTGAATTTAAAAAAGATAAAATCTCTCTATCAAAATATTTTACATGTAATCCTTTCATCTTAAAAGATATGTTAATTTACTCACAGTATGCTAAGGGTTTAGAATCAGATTTTTTATTCTCTTTTTAGTGCATTTGATAATAACATTTGTATATGCAATGTGTCTATTTTTTTCATTTCCTCTTTATTTTGTATATTCCTTGTTTTGCTTAGTTTGTTAGTTCGTTAAATCACATTTTTTTTCTTGTGCAACAATAAAAATCAAGTGACATTTACTTTCTTCTCGATATATAAAAGAAGTATTTTTGATGAGCGTCCCTTGATATGAGAGCGGAAGGGAAGGGATAGAAAGATGTTTGTAGATACCAATAATGCCAGTAAGAATTAAGAAAAGAGGTATTTCTGATTTCAAAGAATTTTAAGAATTTCAAAAGAATGGAATCTGTAATTTCATATAGTAAATAAGAAATAATGTATTTGTTCCAAAGAATGCTCGTAAGAATAGAAAAAGGTATTGCTTATTCAAAAGAATGCTCGTTAGAATTAAAGAAAAAAAATATTCCAAAGAATGATATTAGGTTTAAAAGGTTTTTGTTATTCCAAACAGTGCTTATGAAAACAAAAAAGACAGTGGTCAGGTGCCTAAGAAATAGAAGAAAAATAGCAGTTCCTAAGAATACTAACAAGAATGAAGAATCGTAAAGGTGATTCCAAATATGCTAGTAAGAACAATATGCTAGTATTGATATGATTCCAAATATTAAGGGTAGTTGCTAGGAATGCTAGTAGTAAATAAAAAGTATACTGATAATTCTTAAGAAATGGAAGTAAGAAAGAGAATGGCAATTAATAAGAATACTTGGAGGCACATCAGGAATATAAGAAAAGAAACAATAAATAATAGGTTTAAAGAGGAACGGTAAAGGGATGGGAGATGGGAACTTAAACTATGTCAAAAGAAAAACAGTTGAGAAATGGAACGCAATAAAGATAATTTGACATTTGAGAAAGAGAACATGGAAAATTGGAGAAAAAAGAATGGTAAAGAACAAAAATTAAAACAAAAATAGACAAAGAAAAATGAAAAACGAAATTATTAAAAAAGAAATTAATAAAATGTGCGGAAAGTGATGGAAAGAAAAGAGAATCTAAAATACACCGCCGAAAAGATGAAAGCACGAAACTAAAACGAAAGAAAGGGAGAGAAAGGGGAAAGTCAGACGAAGGGAAATGAAGGATATGAAATACAGGAAGGAAGATGAAATTGCTTGTAGGAACCTCGTTTTGTTTTACTGTGAGGGAGCGAGTAAAAAAAAATCGGGAAGCAGAAAGGGAGGAAAATAAAGGAAGGGAAGAGAAAGTGGAGAAGGATCAACGGACAAGTAGGCAAGTTAGAGATACATAATGAGGGAGAAAGAGAGAGTGGAAGGAGGAGAGAGAGAGAGAGAGGGATAGAGAGAGAGAGAGAGGAGAGAAGTGAGAGAGAGAGAGAGCAGAGAAGCAGAGAGAGAAAGAGAGAGAGAGAGAGAGAGAGAGAGACGGAAGAGAGAGGACGAGGAGAGAGGCGAATAGATACACAAAAAGCATTCAAACGTGAGTGGACCAGGACAAGAATGAGAGCAATTCAGATCAGCACAAGGGACCCCAGGGCACACACAACAATGTGACACTCACAGACACACCGTAAACCACACGACACCCAAGAAGAGAC
>NW_020872416.1:30007-35007 GCF_003789085.1 Penaeus vannamei
GATGTGGTCCCTACAAGGGAAGGGCATTAACCATTGCGGATAATTCCCATGAATGAGCTTGTAGATGAATACACGTGTCATAACTGCATTTAGGTTGGACTTTTAACCATTTTAATTTTGGGATATGCGGGCTGATGTGAAACAACAAGAAACGTGAAAAAAAAACATTACGAGACACAAACTCGTATGAGACTCGTAGATACAAAGGAAACTAAAACGTAATTAAAGAAATAAAGTGATTAAAGGGAAAACAAAGTTTCAGTAGTGATTTGATTTTTTATGTGATTAAGATATACTAGAGTGCCCACTACTTTCCTGTGTATCTTGTCAACGTGTTGTTCAAATGTCATGAATCTCTCTGTGTACTCCCAGATTATTCACTGAAGTGTTCGGCTTGATAGAGCAGCCTTCAAATTCTATGGTCGTGTCATTGGGAATTTTAACTATATTCTGCCGGATACCTATGAATATACATTGAGTTTTATGTGGATTTAGTTTAAGACCATTAGTGTCAAAATATAATTTTGCCTGTGTAAGGGTATGTTGAGTGTTTCTTATTAATGTATGCAAGTTGTTTACAGAGTCACTATGAAGAAACTGTGAATCATCGGCGTACTGCACCAGAAGGCAGTTATGAGCTATTGTTGATAAATCATTTATGAAAATTGTAAATAGGATCGGACCTAAAATGGATCCTTGCGGAACACCAAAAGGTACTTGTTGTTTTGATGACATAGGAGAGAGAGAAGGCAGAGAGGAGAGGGAGGGAGGGAGAGGAGGGAAGGGAGGAAGGAGGAAGGAGAGGGAGGAGGAGGGAGAGAAGAGAGGAGAGAGGAGGAGTGGAACACACATACACAGAAAGAGAGAGGGAGGGAAGGATAGATAGATAGATAAATAGATAGATAGATAGATAGATAGATAGATAGAGAGAGAGAGAGAGAGAGAGAGAGAGAGAGAGAGAGAGAGAGGAGAAAGAAGAGAGAGAGAGAGGGGGGGAGAGGGAGAGATAGATAGATTGAAAGAGAGAGAAAGAGAGAGGAAGGGAGAGAGAGGGAGAGGGAGAGATAGATTGAAAGAGAGAGAGAGAGAGAGAGAGAGAGAGAGAGAAGAGAGAGAGAGAGAGAGAGAGAGAGAGAAGAGAGAGAGAGAGAGAGAGAGAGAAGGGAAGAGAGAGGGAGAGGGGAGAGAGAGAGGAGAGAGAGAGAGAGAGGAGAGAAGAGAGAGAGAGAGAGAGAGAGAGAGAGAGAGAGAGAGAGAGAGAGAGAGAGAAAGAGAAAGAGAGAGAGAGGAGAGGGAAGAGGGGAGAGAGGAGAGAGAGGAGAGGAGAGGAGAGGAGGGAGGGAGGGAGGGAGGGAGGGAGGAGGGAGGGAGAGAGAGAGAGAGAGAGAGAGAGAGAGAGAGAGAGAGAGAGAGAGAGAGAGAGAGAGAGAGAGAGAATATTAAGGGAGCGATAAGTGACAAACAAATAGAAACATATCCAGAGACAGCGAAGGTGTAGGGAACAACCATAGAAAACAACAGATGATAGAAGCCCAATAAACAAAAGCAAAACAAAGAACAAGAACGCCCAAGGGTATATGACGTCACACAGACGACCAGCTGGTGTCGTCGGCAAGGTGGGCGGCGGCAGCGGCAAGGACACTCCCGCGGGTCGCCGAGGAGGGAATGGCAGCAAATAAGTTGTTCTTGACGACAGAGATTGGAATGCAACTGTTATAGTGGTTGGAATAATGGCAGGCGACGACGACAGCTAATTTGAGTACCATATTAATAATAATATCAATAGAAATAATAATAACGATGAAAATGATAATATCGATAATAATCATAATAATAGTGATCATAGTAGTAATGATAACCTTAATAAGGATAATGATAATGATAATAATAGTAATAGAAATTCTAATTATGATAATGATAATAATCGTAATTTTAATTATGATAATAATAATAGAAGTGATTTTACTGATGATGGTAATAATAATAACACTAATAACTAACAAAAATAATGACAATAATGATAAGACGAATGATAATAACATAGATAATAATGATGATGCTAGAGATGATGATTCATTTCATAATACATGTTATATTTGTTTATCAGTGTTAAACTCATACTTTAATTCGATGCAAATGTTAGACAATTCCCTTATTTCATAATGACGGAATACTTAATATTCTGAACCACGAGGAAAAGCACGGAGGCCTTTCTCGCGGTCAGTGCCACTTTCACCAGCCAAGTAAGGTCCCAAATCACTTATAAAAGCCTATGAAAAGTTAAACTAAATCCTAGGGGGTGTCTAATAGCCTTGGATTACGACATAGCAAGGGCTGGTTTTGAAATGAATGGTTTCGAACAAGTTCTGGAAAATTAATATCCTCATTTTACAAGCCTAATAGGAAATGCATTATCTTAAGCCTAACGACTTAGAAAGGATAGAAATGAAAAATATAATTACTTGAGTTACACCAGAATGAACTTGGAAGATTTAGAAGAGAGCCTGAAAGTGGCTTTGGTGAAAGAGAGAGAGAGAGAGAGAGAGAGAGAGAGAGAGAGAGAGAGAGAGAGAGAGAGAGAGAGAGAGAGAGAGAGAGAGAGAGAGAGAGAGAGAGAGAGTGAAACCAGGAAGAGAAGGGAGGGACATGGGACACACAAACCGGCATTCCTCCACAACCTCCCTTTACTACAATCACGTACACAGCTTAACTTTGATGGATGATGATGTAAGCGAATGAGGAACGCGAGTGTAATGAATGTAATGCGCAAGCTCTTCCATGCGTTACTATAGTTTCATATCCGCAAATGTAAATTCCAAGGGATTTAGTAAGGAATACTCATTTGGTTCACTATTTTCTAAACCGTGTGAAAGGTTCCATAGACGCAGATTTGAAAGGCCAAATCAAATAAGTTAAAAGAGGAAATATGTGTGGCCAAATGAAGGAAAACGCAGTGGACAAGGAAGATGATTGAAAATCCCGTTAGAAAAAAAAGTAACAATAATACTTTCAGGAAATACAGAAATCAGAGACTGAGATAGAGAGATAGATAGACAGGCAAAAAGGAAAATGATTGATAAATAGATAGATAGGTAGGCAAATAGATTAGTAGATGGACATGCAGGGCAAGAGACAGACAAAGAGAAAAACTGATAAATGTAAAGAAAGAAAAAATGTTGATTAGGCAAATTTGGGGAAATAAATTAGGAGGTTTTCTGAACGAGGAGGAAATTGTGAAAGACATTAAAAACAAAAGCGTTGACTCAGCACTCGCGATGAAATGACACAACGGAGGAATTCTCTCTCTCTCTATCTATCTATCTACCTCACTCACTCCCTCCCTCTCTGTCTGTCTATCTATCTCCATCTCTCTCTCCCTTACTCCCTCCCTCTCTCGCTCTGTATCTGCCCCTCTCTCTCTCTCTAGAGGAACAGAAAGAGGAAGAAGAGGAGAGAGCGTGAATGAATTAATAGACCGAATACCGTAAAGGAAACACGACCACACACACACACGCGCGTGCGTGCGTGTGTATCCATACAGAATCCAATACATACACGTACAAACACCAAACAACTACAGCCCCCTTTGCGCCCGGAAGCACACGTCCTTCGGTCGTGGAACCACTTCTGCCGAAAGATCTCGGTTTGTGGCGCACACCAAGCAACTACACTGGCCCACTTGCGCCCACGAAGAGAATTATGAGAGAAAAACATCTGAGCAGACGATCGGGATGCTTAGGCGTGCGTGGGCGGCTATGCACACATGCGGTGGAGGTGGGTGAGAGCTGCTCAACTTTCACCGGTCTTCATCTTCAAAATAAAACGAGGAAAAAGAAGAGGAAAAAGAAGAGGACTAGAAGATAGATAAAAGGGGTGAAGAAAGAGATGAAGATCATTATGAAAGTAAAGTGAAAAGAAGGAGAAGCAATATGAAGTAGTAAATTGGAATATAGACTGAGAGACAGATAGATAAACAGAGAAGCGGAGGCGAGACAAAATCTGAAATCCAGGAGGCAGATCCCTTCGTCCCGAATGCGGTCGATCGCCTGGCTTTCTTCTCTTCATTTTCATCGGTTTACTCAAGTTCTTTTGCCTAACAACTAAGCCCGTGCATTATAATAGGTTTTATTATTTTAATCTTATTATCATTATCATTTTCGTTGTCGGTTATCATCGTCATAATTATTATATCATTTATTACTATTATCATTATTATTATTATTACTATTATTATCATTATCATTATTATTATTACTATTATTATCATTATCAATATTATTATCATTACAATTATCATCATCACTATTATCACTATTATTATTATTATCATTACTATATATATCGTTATCATTATTATCATTAGCATTATTATCATTTTTATTATTATGATAATCATTATTGTTATTATTACTATCATTATCATCGTTATTATTCTCATTATCATTATTATCATCATCATAAATATGCCATTATCATAACAATAATGATAATAATAATAACAGTAATGATAACAATAGCAACATCAATAACAGTGATAATAATATTAATGAAATGAAAAAGGGTTTTTTCCCTTTCCCGACGAACCGAAAAAGAAAAGTAGAGAAAGAGATAAAAGGCAAAGTGGAAGGAAAAACTGGAAGCAAAGAGAGGAAACGAAGTTGAAAGAAAAACAACTGAAAACAACAAATGACCGACCAAAGGGGAGTGAGAGAAGAGTGAAAAAGAAAAAAAGACAAGAAGTGAAGGAGAGAAAGGGTGAAGGACAGGAAACATCTTTCTCATTAAGGGACTCCAAAGGGCCTCAAAGGACAAGGGAAAGAGAGAGAGAGAGAGAGAGAGAGAGAGAGAGAGAGAGAGAGAGAGAGAGAGAGAGAGAGAGAGAGAGAGAGAGAGAGAGAGAGAGAGGGGGGGGGGGGCAGTGGTGAGGAGAGGAGGAGGAAATGGAGACAAAGGGAGGGAGGGGGAGGGGAGGCGCTCAGAGGGCAGAGGGTGGCGAGGTC
>NW_020872416.1:47507-55007 GCF_003789085.1 Penaeus vannamei
GAAGGCCAGGCCCGAGGGACGCCGTCGGTTTATGCCGAACGATCGCACGCGCACTAGCCAACACATGCATATATATATATATATATATATATATATATATATATATATATATATATATATATATATATATATATATATCGATAGATAGATAGATAGATAGATAGATAGATAGATAGATAGAGAGAGAGAGAGAGAGAGAGAGATATGCATGTACGTATATATGTATTTACTTACACATACTTATGCGCCTATATATAAACACACTAGTGTTGCATCAGTATGTCTTTGTGAATGGGCACAAACACCCATTTACATGCAACATAAACAGTAAAAAGTGCATTGTACTGTCTAGCCCCGTCCTCTTTTTCTGGTGCCCTACTCAACTTTATCAAACACACCCATACCACAAACAGTACGGTGGCTACTTACCACTCCTCCATCAGGCTGCACTCGATCTCTGAAACAACAAACAAAGCGTAATGAGACATGAATCAATTCCAGTGAAAAACAAAGAATAAAATTGATAACAGTAATCACAAAACGAAAAGCAAGATTTCCATTTTCTGTGTTTGCCTGCTCAGTCTCGAGGACTCAGACAATAAAGTTAATGAACCATTTATTTTTGCAGTTCCGTGAACGCAATTTCTTTCGCGTATGATAGACATTTTTTTCTTTTTTTTTTTCGTAGAGTTTACGCGGCAGCCAATATTTGCGCGTCACGAATGCTCGTAAAATATCCTGGCCAACACAAAGAAACCCAAATACGCTTGTCAGCTAAATGGAGGGGGGAGGGTGTAGCGAAGGCCAAGCTTGAAATTTGAATGGGTTTGCGCGATGGCGGGAAAGCGGTCCTTATGGAAGCGTTGGTGCGAGCGCGTTGCGAGGGAGTTAAAGAATATCCTATTTGTGAAAGAATTAAAGACTATCCTGTGTGTCAAATGCTGATATGTACAAATTCGCAAAAAGGAGGCAGTAAGGAACATCTTCTTTGCTAAATGTTAATCGTGTATATTATGATATATTGATACATTATTCATATATTATACTTTTATGAGTATAAATTTATAGTAGGAGAAAAAAGGTGGCGTGTGTACGTGGAAGGGGGGATGAGAAGGAGAAGGGAGAGGAGGGAGAGGAGGAGGATAAGAGGAAGAGCATAGAGAGAAGTAGGGAGAGGAGGAGGAGAAGGATAAAATGGAGAGCAGGTGGAGAAGGAGAAGGAGAAGGAAGAGGATTAGGGAGAGGAGGAAAAGGTTGAGGAGGAGGGAGAGGAGGAGGAGGGGGAGATGTAAAAGGAGGAGGAGGGGGGAAGTAAAAGGAGGAGGAAGAGGGGTAGAAGTAAAACGAGGAGGAGAAGGAGGATGAAGAACAGGAACAGTAGAAGAAAAAGAGGACGTAGATGAAGAAGATGAAGAAGAAGAAGAAGAAGGAGGATGAGGAGGAGGAAAAGAAGAAGAAAAGGAAGAGGAAGAATAAGAAAAACAGGAAGAAGAAAAAAGAAGAAAAAGAAAAAATTAAGACGACCCAAAAGAGCAAAGACGAAGAAGAAAAGAAGATTGACGAACGGCAGAAACAAAGACGAAGAAAGAAGGAGCAAGGAGAAGTTTGATAAAGTTACCAGGACGAAGACGGCGAGCCACGACTTCCAGCGCAAGGGATCGATCGCCGAGGAACAGCGATTGGTTTAGCATGGTGATGTGAATAGGGGGGGGGGGTAGGAGCGGTATGAGGGAGGGGGGAGGGGCGTTGAGGGAGGAGGTAGTAGCGTCGATAACATACGCAGCATCACTGCTACCACGACTACATATCAAAGAGACAATATTAATAATACTAATACATTGATGGACTGTTAGACAATAATGGCGCACATGTATCACATATCACAACATAGAACTTACATACATATTTAACATAAAATTTAATAGAATTTGATATTCAAATTTTATTATACAAAAGTTCGATTTAGTCATGCACTAGATATTTCTTTAGTTTGTCTTTAAAGACAGAGAGTGACGCAGTGTTCTTTATGTGTGCTGGAATATGATTTCATACCTGTGGGCCTATCACCGCTATCATTTTTGTGCCCGATACAGTATTTGCTCTTCGTACATATAAGTTTCTTTGTCCTGTAATTGTACCTGGCATATCGTTCGCGGTATAAAGATTGAGCAACCACTGAGGAAAGCGCTGATGCAAGCCTTTGAAGATTAAGATACATAAGTCATATATGTGTTTCTTATTTTTATTTAACCATTCTAATTGATTTAAAGCAGAGGCTACAGGGCCACATTTACGTAAGCAACTTCAGTAGCGAAGTTTTGCATCCTTTGGACTCTTTCAGAACGTTCTTTGGTTGTCTCCCCAAATTCTGGAACAACAATGGGTAAGTTTAAGTACTAATGATTATCCATTATCCATTATCTCTCTCCTCTCAATCTCTCTCTCTCTCTCTCTCTCTCTCTCTCTCTCTCTCTCTCTCTCTCTCTCTCTCTCTCAACCATAGAATTGTTGATCTGTATCAAATAAGCTCAACAATACCTCAACACGGATAAGCCATTATCCGTGCTGAGGTATCAAAGCTGTCTCCTGTTCTATTTAGATAAAGGAGGATACCATTAATTTTTCTACTTAGCTCATCTACATGAGGGTTAAATTATACATGTTGATCAAAATAGACTCTTCTTATTTTTTTAAATAGAAATATCATCTGATAATTGTGAAATTAGAAATCGAGAACCAGTAAAAATACATTGTGTTTTGCTTTCATTTAAAAGTTAACCATTCTTCAGGAAATATAATTTACCATCTGATAGGGCATTTCTGCTCTCTCAATCAATTCTGCAATATTGCCGGTATCTCCAGTCAGCAGTATTTGGGTATCGTCAGCGAATTGGACGACAGGGGCAATCTGGTATATGTTCTGGCAGGTCATTAAGAAAAAGAATTGGACCTAACACAGAACCCTTGGAAACACCGTGGCAGACATTTCTCTTGGTAGAAACCACATTACCGATTCTCTCAGACTGCGATCTATTACCTAAATAATCATGGAACCAAAGAGGATTTAGGTTCAATTCTTGACATTTTTCTACAAGCATTTTACGGTTTACACTATCGTAAGTCTTTGATAGGTCTAAGAGAATAAAGAAAGAACTTCTTATTATCTATAATATCAAATTGACATTGCCGGTAAGTAAAGCATCGTTAAGGAAAGGAGTTTGTTCTAATAAAAGGCCACAAAAGTAGTTTTGATTATAGTTTTTAAGACATCGAGATGTTTGGTAAACAGGTTGATGTTTTGGTTTACTTAATTAGAGAGAGAGAGAGAGAGAGAGAGAGAGAGAGAGAGAGAGAGAGAGAGAGAGAGAGAGAGAGAGAGAGAGAGAGAGAGAGAGAGACAGACAGACAGACAGACAGACAGACAGAGACAGGCAAACAAACAGACAGACAGAGAGAGAGAGACAGGCAAACAGACAGACAGACAGAGACAGACAGAAAGAGAGAGAGAGAGAGAGAGAGAGAGAGAGAGAGACAGACCGACAGACAGACAGATAGAGACAGAGAGAGAGACACACACACAGACAGACAAACAGAGAGAGAGAGAGAGAGACGTAGAATCTCGAGGGGAGAAAAAAAGGTGAATGAGACTACAAGGCAACCCCTAAGACGAACACAAACACGATACACTTACATATATAACACCATGGATACGGATACGTTCCTGACAATAATTTCCTAAAAGGGTAAACCTTCATTGGCCAAGCCCTGTTGGGACGGACGCGTACGTGTTGACGCTCTGCAATGTGCAATGGCTCACGTGGCCTTGCTGAACTTGCTGAGACACACACGCTGAAAGGAAGACTTCAGTGCTGAATATTGCTCAACTTCATTTGGTCTATCCGAGCGAAATTTGTTACGCACTGATTGTGTCAAATGGTCCGTCAATTTTAGGAAGTATGCTTAAATTAATCTACATTATCCCTGTAAGTACTCTCGTAAATAAAAATTGTTCTCCCCGGTCGTTTCGAGATAGATAGATAGATAGATTGATAGAGAGAGAGAGTGAGTGAGATAAGGACAGTGAAAGAGATAGAGTGGTAGCAGAAAGACAGATAAATTGATAGAGGGATAGATAGAGAGAGGAAGAGAGCGCGCGCTTGGGTGTAACCAATTCTAAACAGACATGAACAGAAGGTACACCTACTGTTGATGTAAATAAAGGCAGTCCCCCCTCATCGCACTTCATTTTCCACCCTTCCCCGGCTCAAGGTCGACCGCCACCCCGCCCCCAACACCCCGCACACGCAATGCTATGATAACACGTGGATCTACACGTTCTAGAAGTTTTGTTGTGTATTTCATTGTGCGCATATGCGTGTGCGTGTGCATGTGTGCGTGTACATGTGTGCATGTGCATGTATGTGTGTGCGTGTGTATATGTATATATATAAATATATACATATACATATATATATATATATATATATATATATATATATATATATATATATATATATATATATATATTGGTGTGTGTGTGTGTGTGTGTGTGTGTGTGTGTGTGTGTGTGTGTGTGTGGTGTGTGTGTGCGTGAGTGTGTGCGCGCGTTTAGCCATGATTGTGATTTATAGATTTCACGTACGGATATTTGTGGCTTGAATCTTGTGCCTTGGAAGCTACACCGCCTGTCTTTCTCGAATGTTCGCGAACAGCGATTGCAAAATCATTAGCGCTAACTTTCATAAAAGAAAGTCAAATCATGACAACGGCAGGAAATACGCCCGTGGTTTATGAGTGTATTTGAAGCAGATCAATAATTCTATGGTTGAGAGAGAGAGAGAGAGAGAGACAGACAGACAGAGAGAGAGAGAGAGAGAGAGAGAGAGAGAGAGAGAGAGAGAGAGAGAGAGAGAGAGAGAGAGAGAGAGAGAGAGAGAGAGAGAGAGAGAGAGAGAGAGAGAGAGAGAGAGAGAGAGAGAGAGAGAGAGATTGAGAGAGAGAGAGAGAGAGAGAGATGGAGAGAGAGGGAGAGAGAGAGAGAGAGAGAGAGAGAGAGAGAGAGAGAGAGAGAGAGAGAGAGAGAGAGAGAGAGAGAGAGAGAGAGAGAGAGAGAGAGAGAGAGAGAGAGAGAGAGAGAGAGAGAGAGAGAGAGAAGAGAGAGAGAGAGAGAGAGAGAGAGAGAGATTGAGAGAGAGAGAGATATTGAGAGAGGGAGAGAGACTGAGAGAGAGAGAGAGATTGAGAGAGGGAGAGAGATTGAGAGAAGGAGAGAGATTGAGAGAGAGAGAGAGATTGAAAGAGAGAGAGAGATTGAGAGGGGGAGAGAGATTGAGAGAGACAGAGAGATTGAGAGAGGGAGAGAGATTGAGAGAGAGAGAGATTGAGAGAGAGAGAGATTGAGAGAGAGAGAGAGAGATTGAGAGAGAGAGAGAGAGAGATTGAGAGAGAGCGAGAGAGATAGAGAGAGGGAGAGAGAGAGAGATTGAAGAAAGAGAGATTGAGAGAGAGACTGAGAGAGAGATTGAGAGAGAGAGAGAGACCCGCACGTTATCTGTCGTGATGCCTCGCGAAAGCCGACCACAGCAGCCGGCGAGGAAGCCCATAGGAAGCCGTAAAGCACTCGTGTGGTTGGTATTTGGACGACTGCGGAGTGCGGCGGGAAAGGAAAAATCAGAATGGATGTACAATATAACGATAAAGACAGGAAACAGTGACAGAAGACTTAGTGAGAGTTTTTTGATCCGGGATTCAGCTGTCACCAGTAAAGGAAGCACTACAGAAACACCAAAAAGAAAACAACTAGGAAAGAAATAAGATCCTGTGATGAAACCTTAGATCTAATACCGTATTCATGTAACCCTCCGTCACTGCTCTTCAATAAGCATATAAAGCAACGAACTGCGCGTCACAGCAGGTAAATTTTGCGGTGATGTCATCCCAGAGAGCACGTTGGGGGGGGGAGCGAATGGGACAGGGGGGCGGGGTGAATGGGTCAAGGAGTAGAGAGTCGTAAAGAGGCTATCGCAGGCGAGGGAAGAATGGGACAGGGGAAGGGTGAGCGCCGAGGGAGAGGGAGAGGCAGCGGGAGGAGAGACAAGCGGAGATCCTGAGGTTAAGGCGATCCGGGTCCGCGGAGGAAAGGCGCCAAAGCGGGAACTGCTGCTCGGATAGGATTGTATTGTTATGAGTAGGGACTTTTGAGATTATCAGAGAGCTTAATTAGATCGACAAAGGAAGAGAGAAGGAAAAGGAATTACAATTCCAGGAGAGCATATCAATATCATCATTTGTTATATAAAAAGGAAGAAAAAAAAAAAAAAACATGCATATATAGGCGGCAAGTAAAAGGAAAATGATTTTTCAGAAGAACACAACGATATATGTAAATTCAAAGAATGCAAGTGAAGACGCAAGATATTTACAGATACGTACACCACACGCATACGTACACACACACATATCCACACATTCACATTCACCACCACACACACACACACACACACACACACACACACACACACACACACACACACCCACACACACACACACACACACACATATATATATATATATATATATATATATATATATATATATATATATATAATATATATATATATATATATATATCCACGCACAACACAACACACACACACACACACACACACACACACACACACACACACACACACACACACACACATATATAATATATATATATATATATATATATATATATATATTGCATATATATATATATTATATATATATATATATATATATATATATATATATATACATATGCACTGTCTACTCAGCAAGTGCCCTCAGTAAATGTAATGTGCGTATTTTCTTACCAGCATCATGTCCTTTTCATTGAAAATTCCCCGCGTAAAAGGAGCCCGCTGTGCTTCTCTCCAAAACCAGTCTCCTGAACGACTTTATTCAAAGACGTTTATCAAGAAAGGAAATTTAGGCCTAAATTCTTCAAAAAATACGTCCAATCACAGAATCCGCTTCCTGTACATCATACAATAAGCAGGAAAGGGAACACAATACGCAGCTCTATCGGCGGACGCGCATGAGTGTGTCTGCCATGACGTCATTGCCTCGGCGCACGTTACGTCATCTCCGAAGCGGGATTTAAATGACCAGGTGAGATGGGTAGGGCCGGCGCGGCTGCCTTTACGCTTGAATTTCTCCCTTTTATGTGTTTATCGATTCTTCTTTGGCATTTATCAACTTGAACAATTGCTTATTTTGTTTTGCTGATTGATGAATTACAAATTTCGGTTGTGCGAAAGCGCATAAGAGAATCAAAGTATCTATAGAAAACAGGTGATCAGGCAAGCTCAGAGAAAAAGGGTTGGATCTGTTGCGGTGATCACAGGAACGTGTTTACAGGGATGACTTTCAAATGAAAAGTGTCGGACATGTTGACTTTACGGAGATGAAGGAGTGGGGGGGGCGGAGGGGGAGACAAGAGAGAATATAGGAAAT
>NW_020872416.1:70007-80007 GCF_003789085.1 Penaeus vannamei
AGAGAGAGAGAGAGAGAGAGAGAGAGAGAGAGAGGGAGGGAGAGAGAGAGAGAGAGAGAGAGAGAGAGAGAGAGAGAGAGAAGAGAGAGAGAGAGAGAGAGAGAGAGAGAGAGGAGAGAGAGAGAGAGAGAGAGAGAGGGAGAGGGGAGAGAGAGAGAGAGAGAGAGAGAGAGAGAGAGAGAGAGAGAGAGAGAGAGAGAGAGAGAGAGAGAGAGAGAGAGAGAGAGAGAGAGAGAGAGAGAGAGAGAGAGAGAGAGAGAGCACAGAGATCTGAGCAGAGGTGAAGGATGCCCGTCCCCCGCCTCGCAGGATCATCCCCGTCACTTCGCATATTGCAAAACAATTCAGCAACATTCCTCACGCTTGTCTTTCTGTCCAGCAATTTCTTAAGGCGGCCAGTCCGCAGCCACAGTGACCGGCAACAGCACCGTCGCTTGTTGCATCAGATTTGACACTGTGGAGCTAAAGCTATCATTGCAAACTGTGAGCGGGAGATGAAATGCAATGGCGAAATGGGGCCTGCTCATCTCAGCTCCCACGCTGGTCATCCAAGGTGTTAAGCTGAATGATAGACGTCACATGTTACACAAGCGCCAAAAAACGAGAATTATTTGAATCATTATCGATCCAAATTTCAGAAAAGAACATGATTTAAAATAAATTTTTCTTTTATTATAAAAAATCTGTCCGTTGATAAAAAAAATAAATCATGAATTCATTAATTCTAGATTTGAATTTACCAAAGTGAAGGTAGTCCACACGCTCAGATATCTGCAACTGCCTTCCTAGTGCACGCAAAAAACGGCTTCGTTTGGCTCCCTGTTTTCAACAGGGAGCAAGCTTTCTCCAGTGGTCTCGTGCATTACGAGATTGCGCTGCTGGCACAAGGCAGATAAATTCAACAATGGTATGGATAAACAGAATAGCAAAGAGAATATAAAAGTTGCGCAGTTACCAAAGATACAACTAAAACCCGCTCGAGCAGAACGGCTGACGCTACGCACCCTTCTCACCTCCTCAACCTCCCCACCTTCTCCCCCTTCTTACCCTCCTCTCCTTCTCATCCTTTTCCCTTCTCCCTCCTTTCCTTCACTTCCTTCCTTCGTTCTCTCCCTCATCTCCTTCTTCTCCCCTTCCTCCTCCCTTAACCCTCTCCCTCCTCTTCCTTTTCTTCTACCCCCTCCTCTCCTCCTCTTCCTCCAACAACAGGTTTTGGACGTGGGGCGCGCCCGCTTCCACCCCCCACCCCCCTCTTGGCCGCACGAGGGCAGCCCCTGCCCCAATACCATCCTCACTTCCTCAACACATTATAAGGCTGTAGCTGTATCCTGTGCGAGAATCGATGGGGCGTGCGGGGTGAGGTGAGGTCAGGTTGGGTCCCGTGAAATGGCTTTATATAAGAGTTAATGATAGGAAGTTGTCATCAAGCGAAGCTTTTGCGCGGAACCGGTAATTTTGCGTGTTGGAAAAGAGTTCATGTTTGCGTTCCCTATTTCAAGGCGTAACGCAAAAAAGAAAATATAAAACAATCTCACCATTATTTCTGCAGTTAGTTTATCAGATTGATCCCAATTAAACTGGTTGACAAAGCGATTTCTTTGAACTTAGAGCAGAACAATAGAGCGCCGGTCATGATATCGATCGTCGACCCCAGCCACTGGCCTCGTCTCGGAATCCTTTCATCCCAAGAGGTCCTTCAGCAAATATCAATAACTCGTCACTAAATAACCAATAATCGAATTTTGCCATCAGCATTTACGGTTGCACCAGATATACAGATTGCATACCGGATCCCTTGAACATCAGCCGTTAGAAAGGAAGCCATCAGCGACGACCTCAGAACATTAATATTCATGAGTAAATTCTACTCATAAACGTCTTATTGGTGACCTTTTCACATCCCGGTCGTTTGGGAGGCATTGGCTACTGTGCTGTTTGGCAGGGTATGCAATATGCCTCATGCCGGCGTCATGGAATTTCAAAAACCTTCGTATTAACGCTGATGATGACGATGGCAGTGGCAACGAGTATGATGATAATTGTATCACTGTAATAATAACAGCCATATCTGTAATATTAACAACAGTAATGATAACGATGCATATTACTTTCCGAAATCTTCAAAATCATCATCGTTTTCGGTATCACGACTGGTATCACCATCCTCACTGTTGATATTATAACTATTCATTATCATATTGCTTATATTATCATCATTATTGTTATTATTATTTTGATCACAATAGTTCTTATTATCACCGATTATCAATAATGTTCGATTATCTTATTGTAGTTATTTCTGCTGCTGTTATTATAAAAATGCCTTTATCATTATCATCCTATTCGCCATACTATTTTAATGGTGAGCGTGACAGTATAGTGATATATCCGTGTGTGTGAGTGTGCGTCCGGGCTGCCGTGCTTCTCCGCGTACGTGCGTGCGTGGGTGAGCGTTATTGTCCGTGCCATCCAGGGTGGAGAGTCAGGAGACCGTTACACACACGCCGGTGGATCGTAACAAAGGCAGAGCTGATACTGGGTCATCTGGTTAAAAAAAATAACGTAACCTTATCTCGGTGTCTTTTTATTCTCGTTTGTCTTTCGTTTAAAAGAAGTCGCTCTTGTTTTTTTCATCGTTTTCAACACATTCTTCGTCACATATATTCGCCATCTTAGTTTTGCCCTCTTCCTATTTTCATTACCCTTTCTGCTCCTCTTTCTTTCTCTCCTCGACTCCCCCCTCCCCCCAACCTGTCTCCGCTCGTTCTTCTCTCTCCTCCTTTAGCAACATGTCTCATTCATCCTGTCACACAGCCTATTACCTTCCTCCCCCCTCGCCTCTCCCTCTCCCACTTCCGTTTCCTGTGTTAGCTTCCCTGTCGATTTTCATCTCTTGTGGTGTGCGGGGTGGGGAGGGGGTTGCGGGGGAGAGGGGTGAAGCTGAGAGAGGTCAAAGCGCCAGCTGCCACAGGTCAAAATAGGAGGCCTGGCTTAATGCCCCCACCCCCCGCAAGCTTCTATTGGAAAATGAAGTTGCATCCATTGATGGCGTTTATGCAATGACTTGCTTTCAACTACATTTGACATTAATGTTGATTACTTTATTGTTCGTTCTAAAATAGAAGCGAATTAAAACATCTGCGAATCACTCGCTGGTGTTTCACCCTTAAAGGAAACTAAAGTCTGACATGATTAAATAAAAATATTTTTTTTTCTCTCCATGTAACACGCTGACAAATGTTTTCCTTTTCTCTCTCCAGGTCCGTGTTGTTGAAACCCGAGCTTTGCGAAGGATATCAATCGCGTTTATCTGTATATAATGTAAACGCACGCTGCATTGCCTTGGTTATTGATACTAGCAACCCTTCCACTTTCATACTGTCAGGAAACCATAACATAAGACACGTGCACTCGACAAGCACTCAGAAGTAATCGTCAAAAATAAACAAAATGATTCCAGAAATGTTGACCGAGCAGAGGTAATACTTGATACAGCGCTGCTCCATTTGCAACCTACCTGAGCTTTTCAAAATATTTTCGAAATCGTTGCCTAAGACTTTGTTGTGAAGGCTTGTCCTACGTTTTATTTATTGAATATTTATTCGCTTATTTATTTGGTTTTAAGATGAACGAAGACCCACGTTTTGTGGATTGAGAAAAATCGAATCAGACGGTGCCTGTTGCTTCCCCGGGTGGGAGGGAAGCGTAGATTTTTACGAGAAAAATAAAGCGACATGCGCCTTGCTACGCCGTCTTCCTAGATTATAACAAGCCCTCTGAAGTAGCTTTGCAATGGTCATAAATTCACGATTTCCTTCCCATGGACTCCAGCCATTCCATGGACGTTTGACACGTGACGCGAAGGTGTGGTTGTGGTCAGGCCTATTTTTCTTCTTTCTCATATATCTTTCAACAACATGCTCGCCCCTCGTCTTCCCCTTCTCCGCTCTTGCAGAATGCACGACCGCACTCTCTTTGTTCGAGTTGTTGCATGACGCATAGCTCACTGTCCGGCCATGCGCACGTTATCCGCATTAAACTGTCAGCCGCCCGCCCCCCGAGACACTTCAGTCTGCCGTCGGAGGGAAGGCCGAGCGACCCGGAGGCGCCGCCGCGCTACTCCCGCGCTCTGCCCGGGCTGCTCGGGGCGAAGACGGCAGGAACTTTCGCGCATTTGGATCGTTTGGGTCGATGCCTGCTGTGTGTGTTATGCATGCGTGCATTTGCTATAGAATAATTTACGCATGCTTGTGTCTTTATGCTACGGCGGGTGATTACATGTGTGCACACTTAAGCGAGAGCGGATACGTGTATGTGTACATGCGCTCATGTATACTGTGCATGTGCTCGCATTTGGATTCATAACGCTATACAAACGAGTGCGGGTAAATACATATATGTATGTAAGACTGACTAGATGTGGGAGCGTTCAATGAGTGTGTCCGGGAGGAACGCCCACGCCCACGAAACGCAGCTCCCCCTCTTGCGCACCCGTATCA
This sequence comes from Penaeus vannamei, assembly GCF_003789085.1. Lineage (NCBI taxonomy): Eukaryota > Metazoa > Arthropoda > Malacostraca > Decapoda > Penaeidae > Penaeus > Penaeus vannamei. Next base: position 74,507 of record NW_020872416.1, read on the forward strand.
CAGCGCCCATTAGAGTTCACGATAAGAACATGTGGATCAAAACAGCCGACCGCTTCTCTTTATCCTGTTGCTACTTTCAATACATATTTCTGATTCCAACACTGCTGTAGTTATCACACTTATTCAGTTCCATTTTTATCATCTCTTCCTTCTTCCCTCTGTTTTTACGCTCCCCAGCACTTCTTCCTTTCTTTGACCCTCGCTTCCTTTATTTAACTCTTCCCTTCGCTGCCTGAATAGAAACCTCCGTAATACAACCCTGATCGATCTTTTAGACATTAAGGCGGGGTCGCGCTCGCATGCTGGCCGTTTAAGCTCCCCCTCTCGTGCCCTACCCCCCCTCCCATCTCTAGCCTGGCCTTACCTGCTCTGCTGCCTCTTCCCTCCTCGCGACAGGGATCCCATTTCTGTTTTCTCTTTTCATTCCCATCTTGCCGAGTCACATATATAGTTACCTTTTCTCTTCCCTTTAGCGCACTTTGAAAACGAGAGAGAGAGTAGGAGCCCGTGATGGTAAGAAAATGGGGGAGGGAAGGAAGGTCTATATCCAGCCAAAACACCGCCGTCTAGTTAATTACAGCGGGGGAACCGAATTTATGCACAGAAAAAGAAGAGATCAAAGGAGAAGTTCATTAAGTATTCTTGCACCGAAGCGGCACTGAAAGTCGAATGGTTATAGTATGGGAACACTGCAAGTCACGTAACGAAGGCTATGGTAGTGCTACAAGTCATGTGACAAAAACGCGACAAAAGTAAAAATAAGTCAGAATTAAGTGCACTCACAGCTTATTGCTATTGGGATTGTTATTGTAGTTTTTGATAGCTTGATATCAGTAAAACGTTTCCAGCACAGCCCCTTACTGTACACAAGCATATCACTTCGCAGCGATAAGATGCAAAATAAGCATATTTTTCACTACAAAGCTGTTTGACTCTCACTTCTCTGGTCCATCAAAACTTGCAGTTAGAGTACTCGGTCAAGACATCACTGGGACTCCTCGAAAGGGAAGGCATGTCGAATGCAAATGAAGTAGGAATGACTCGGGTTATTCACGAGGAAAAAGGTTTCGATCACTTCCTCTTTGAACAAGCAAGGCCACTGTTTCCTGTTGCATGTAATTTGTCTTTTATNGCTCACCCTCGAACCACCCCTCAAAAAATGCCCCCACCCGCCCACCCCTCTCACCCTCCGAAACGCCCTCCCTCCCCCCCACCCCTCTCAACCCTCTCGAAACGCCCCCCCCCCCCCCCCACCTCACCTTCCAACCACCAAAAGAGCCCCCCTCGCCCTCGAACCTCACCCAAAAAGAGCCCCCTCGCCTCCTCGCCAGTCCTCACCCCTCGAACCGCTCCCCCTCCCCATCAAAAAAGCCCCCCCCTCCCCCCTCCCTTTCCCTCACCCGCCTGGCCTGGACGGCAGCGTTTCTAGACAGCCCTTCAAGGATTGGCTCCTCCTTCATCTGCCAACGTTGTGCGGTTCCCTCCGTAATTCACTAAGTGCGGTCTGAGGCTTGTTTGGCTCTTATGGAGTCTCTCTCTCTCTCTTCTCTCGCTCGCGCTCTCGCTCTCTCTTTTCTCTCTCTTTCTCTCTCTCGTTCGCGCTCTCTCGCTCTTCCCGCCTTCTCTCTCTCTCTCTCTCTCTCTCTCTCTCTTCTCTCTCTCTCTCTCTCTCCTCTCTCTCCTCTCTCTCCTCTCTCTCTTCTCTCTCCCTTCTTCCTCTCTCGCCCTCTCCGCTCGCTCTTCGCTCTTTCTCTTTCTCCTCTTTCTCTTTCTCTCTCTCTCTCTCTTTCTTCTCTCTCTCTGCTCTCTCTCTCTCTTCTCTTTCTCTCTCTCTCTCTCTCTCTCTCTCTCTCTCTCTCTCTCTCTCTCTCTCTCTCTCTCTCTCTCTCTCTCTCTCTCTTCCTCTCTCTCTCTCTCTTACACACACCACTCTCTCTCTCTCTCTCTCCACACACACACACACACACACACCACACACACCACACACACACACACCACACACAGCACACACACCACACTCTCTCTCTCTCTCTCTCTCCTCTCTCTTCTCTCCTTCTCTCTCTCTCTCTCTCTCTCTCTCTCTTCTCTCTCTCTTACACACACACTCCTCTCTCCTCTCGTCTCGCTCACACACACACACACACACCACACCACCACACACACACAACACACACACACTCTCTCTCTCTCTCTCTTCTCATCTCTCTCTCTCTTCTCTCTCTCTCTCTCTCCTCTCTCTCTCCTCTCATTTCTCTCTCTCTCTCTCTCTCTCTTCTTTCTCTCTCTCTCTCTCTCTGGGGCCTTACTGTGTTTATTTGTTGGGGGGGTTGCTGCTTTTTAGCGAATCTTTTTGTGTTTTTTTTACGTTTTTTTTATTGGCGGGGGGCGGGTGCGTTAGTTGATAGGAGATATGGGTGGGATAATGGTGAAAGTTTGATGTGATGATATTTCCTTCTGGAGTTTTCCTTTCTCTCTCTCTCTCTCTGTCTCTCTCTCTCTCTCTCTCTCTCTCTCTCTCTCTCTCTCTCTCTCTCTTCTCTCTCTCTCTCTTCTCTCTTCTTCTCTCTCTCTCTCTCTCAGGTGGTAGTTTTATTTTTTTGTTTTTTTTTCTATTTCCTCTCTATTTTTCTGTCTTCTATCTATAGTTTCTTCTTTTTTCATTTGGTATTTCTTTTTATCTCTCTTCTATCTGTTTTTTTCCTCTCTCTCTCTTTTCTCTCCCTTCGTATAAATATATAAAAGTCCCCTTCACGGAGCAAGCAGATCATTACGGCCCGGCGACCGCCTCGGTATTTACACAACTCCCCTCTCCCCCTCCCACTCTCCCTCTCCCTCCCCCCTGCGGCCAATCACGGGAACGACGAGGGTATGATCGACTCGAAATCAACAAGACGCCAATTACAGGCCCCGCTCGTCTTGTTACCGACAGCGAGCCGGAGCCGAGGCCGGAAGCCCGCCCCTGTTGACATCCGGTTTTGATTCGGGTCGGGGGAAGGCTTTTGTTTTACATGCGCGGATCAACACGGGCGTCGACAAGGGAGCTGCTAATTATCGGACTTGGCTCGTTCGTGATCTTAATTGCTTGTTTGGCCGCCCCTCCTCCTTCCTCCTTCCCCTTCTCCCCTCCCCCCCCCCAGAGGAAACAAGCGGCGAGCTATTTGTCCAACGGGGTCATTGAGGCCGGGCTGCTCTCACCCTGGTTTACGTTGAGTCAACACTGGCGTCAGAGTTGTTCAGTCGGAGGGGATGTCAGGGAGAAGGGGGTGGGGGACGGCGGATAGAAAGGGGAGGGGAAGGGGGATGGGGGAAAGAAGGAAGGGATGAAGGGATAAGAGAGAGGAGAGGAAGGGTGAAGGAAGAGAAGTTAAAGAAGGGGTTAAAAGAAGGGGAGAGGCGTGAGGTGAAAGGAGAAAGGATACAAGGTGGTGTGAAAGGAAGAGGGGAAAGGAAATATGAGGGGGAACATGGAGAATGGAAGACTGGAGGGGTAGATATTGGGAGAGGACAGACAGACTAGACAGACAGAGAGGCAGACACGCACAACCCCTTTCCTTGGGGGGGGGACGTGCCCAAGGTGCGCTGTGGGCGCCCGCGCGGGGCTTAGCTCCTCCCCTTCCCTCTTTTCCTCTTTTCTTCCTTTTTCTTTTTCTTCTTTCTTCTCTCTCTCCCCTCCCACTCCATCTACCCTTCCCCTCCCTCTCCCCTGCTTCCCTCTCTCCTCTCTCCTTTCCAACCCCCCACCTTCCCTCCCTCCCCTCCCCTTTCCACCTTCCCTCCTCCTCCCTCCCAACCTTCTTTCCTTTCCTCCCCTTTCCCTTCCTCCTCCCCTACCCTCACCACTTCCCTCCTCCTCTCCTCTCCTCCCTCCTCCTCACCACCCACCCTTCCTCCCTTCCCCCCTCCCCACTTTTCTCTCCACCCCACCTTCCCTCCTCTCCTCTCTTCCACCTTCCCTCTCTCTCCTCCTCCTCTCCTCCTCCTCCTCCTTCCTCCTCCTTCCTCCTCTTCCTCCTCCACCCTCTCCCCTCTCCCTCCTCCCCTTTTCTCCTCCTCTCCCTCCTCCCTCCTCCTCTCTCCTCTCTCTCCTCCTCCTCCTCCTCTCCTCCTCCTCCTCTCTCCTCCTCCTCCTCCTCCTCCTCCTCCTCCTTCCTCCTCCTCCCCTCTCCCACCTCTCGCCTCGCAGCCGCACTTACCGATTCCGTCCATGGCGAGGCAATCATGCTAAAATTCATTTTGCAAGCACGAAACATCGAGCGAAGTAGCCAGGGTCCCGGCGCCATGGGTCTACGGGGTCCTACCAAGATGGCCAGGACGCAGGCAGATAGATGGGGACCCCGGGAGATTTGGGTGTCTATTTGGGTTGTCTATTTTGGGTTGTCTAGGGAAGCTGGATGGTTTATGGGTGGGTGGATAGGTGGAGATCGATGGATGGAGGCCTGTGGGATTCGTTTTTTTTTTTTTTTTTTTTTTTTTTTTTTTTTTTTTTGCAGCTGTCTTTTTAGAAGATGCAGTCGCGGAGAATCATGAAATTCTTGAATTGTTATAAAAGCGGAGATATGATTATACGGCGAAAGTATCAAAGGCTTCCTCTTCCCAATGCAGTTGCCAAAGACGGGTAATTAAAAGAAAGATTGTGAATGCAAACAGCTGATCGCGTGTTCTCACGGTTGTTAGAATTCGCTGTGGTAGAAACCGGGAGTTTTATAAGTTGTACTCGAAAATTAACCGTCCCTTTTGGTACATAATTTAAGATATGGATTCTTAAAATCCTGTGCCGCTAAAAAAAAAAAAAAAAAAAAAAAAAAAAAAAATCCTTGCGACTGGGACATGTTTATAGTGTTGATAAAAGTTTCATGTGTAAAATGTATCCAATTTTCAGGAAGAGCTTTTGTGAACTGTTCCTAAAAATAGTGTGCTTAAATGTGTCATTATTTTAGGGCAAAATCAGTGTAGTCGGTTCCCCGTGGATAGCCCAGAGGCAATACGTATGATTTAATGATATGACGCTGATGAAGTAATTATTTTCTCTCTCTCTCTCTCTCTCTCTCTCTCTTTCTCTCTTTCTTTCTTTCTTTCTTTCTCTTTCTCTCTCTCTCTTTCTTCTCTTTCTTTCTCTCTCTCTTCTCTCTCTTCTCCTCTCTCTCTCTCTCTCTCTCTCTCTCTCTCTCTCTCTCTCTCTCCTCTCTTGCTCTCTCTCTCTCTCTCTCTCTCTCTCTCTCTCTCTCTCCTCTCTATCACACCAACACACACACACACACACACACACACCACACACACACACACACACACACACAGAGAGAGAGAGAGAGAGAGAGAGGAGAGAAGAGAGAGAGATGGGAGAGAGAGAGAGAGAGAGAGAGAGAGAGGAGAGAGAGAAGCTGATTACCGAAGCCTGTTTGTCCCCTTCGCCGCCAGCCTCGTGTGCCATCAAGGCGAGCCGATCAGAACACGCTCTTGGTCCTTTTATCCGACACCAAATCGCCGTCCAGATGTCGATGACG
>NW_020872416.1:87507-97507 GCF_003789085.1 Penaeus vannamei
TCAGGAGTAGAAATATAAACAGAAGCAAGGATAGAAGAAAGAGCAAGAGCAGGAGTAGAAGCAGATGGAACAGAGTCATAAGGAGGAGCGAGAGCAGGAGGAAGAGCAGGAGCGGCGTCAGTAAAGCGAATGACAGTCATATCGATAAGATACGAGGCCGAAACCCTTCATTTCGTCATATATAACAAACAATACATTGCGAGGAGGAGGAGGGGAGGAGGAGGGGAGGAGGAGGAGGAGGAGGAGGAGGAGGAGGAGGGGAGGGGGAGGAGGAGGAGGAGGAGGAGGAGGAGGAGGAGGAGGAGGGGAGGAGAGAGGAGAGGAGGGAGGGAAGAGAGGAGGAGGAGGAGGAGAGGGAGGGGAGGAGGAGGAGGGAGGAGGGGGAGGGGGAGGAGGAGGAGAGAGGAGGAGGAGAGGAGGAGGAGGAGGAGGAGGAGAGGAGGGGAGGAAGAGGAGGGGGAGGAGGAGGAGAGGAGGAGGGAGGAGGAGGAGGAGGAGGAGGAGGGGGAGGAGGAGGAGGGGAGGGAGGGAGGAGGAGGAGGGGAGGAGGAGGAGGAGAGGAGAGGAGGAGGAGGAGGAGAGGAGGAGGAGGAGGAGGAGGAAGGGGAGGAGAGGGAGGGGGAGAGGAGGAGGAGGAGGAGGAGGAGGAGGAGGAGGAGGAGGAGGAGGAGGAGGAGGAGGAGGAGGAGGAGGAGGGAGGAGGAGGAGGAGAGGAGGAGGGAGGAGGAGGAGGAGAGGAGAGAGGAGGGGAGGAGGAGGAGGGGAGGAGGGGAGGAGGAGGAGGAGGGGAGGGGGAGGAGGAGGAGGAGGAGGAGGGAGGAGGAGAGGAGGGAGGAGGAGGAGGAGGAGGAGGAGGGGGAGGAGGAGGGGAGGAGGAGGGAGGAGGAGGAGGAGGAGGGGGGAGGGGAAGAGGAGGAGGAGGAGGAGGAGGGGGAGGAGGGGAGGAGGAGGAGGGGGAGGAGGAGAGGAGGGGGAGAGGAGGAGGAGGAGGAAGAGCAGGAGGGGAGAGAAGGAGGAGGCTGTCAGACGCGTCCTGGGTACTGCGTGCGAGTCATACTGGGGATGTGGTCGTGTGTGTACGTAGCTGAGCGACTGTACGTATGCACATGGGCTATTGCACACATACACGTAGACATGCAGACATGGAGATGTTCATGTACACATATACGTACAACATAAACGCACACAGACACACACGGACATACTTACTTACGTACATGATAAGACAAACACGATTGTATCTTATACACTCACCGAAACACAGTAAGTCAAGCTCAAAGTATTGTGTATCATGTGTGTATTCTTGTGCACGTGTGCTTGTATGTGCCTGTGTGTGTTTATCTGCCTGTATGTGTGTGTGTGTGCGTATGTGCATGCGTGCGTGAATGTTTGTATTCTTGTGCATGCGTGCTTGTATGTGTCTCTCTGTGTGTGTATGTGTGTGTGTGCATATGTACATGCGTGTGTGTATTCCTGTGTACGTGTATATTCGCATACACTCCACATTTCACAATAGCAAAGCAAGTTAAGAGAGGTCCACATTACCAACCTCGCAGCCATTACACCAGACCCTCCTTGCACTCCCCCCCCCCCCCCCCTTCATCGCCTCCCCCGCCATTATCACCCTAATAACCCGAACGCCAGAGGAACCGAACGAACGACGCCGCGACGCTCTTCCCAGGGTCGTAACGACTCGCGAGGTTACGACGACCACCGCCTCATAGCGACCGCCGCGGATGTCGTTGACTCGTCGCGGCGTCGGTTCTTCTTGCGCCGTCGCTCTCGCCTCCGCCAGGTTTCTTCGACCTCCGCCGCGGGATGCTGGAGGGGAGGCGGGGATGGGGGGTTGTGTGTTGGGGTGGAAGGATGGGAGGGATACTAGAGGGGGAGGGGGATGGGTTGGGGGGGAAGGATGGGACGGGGTGTGAGAGGGATGCTGGAGGGGGAGGGGGATGGGGGTGAAGGATGGGAGGGATGCTAGATGGGCGACGGGGGGGAGGGGTGGGGTGGTAAGGATGGGAGGGATGCATGGGGTGGAGAGAGGATGCGAGGAGGACGGGGGATGGGGGATGGGGGTGGGGGGGTGGAAGGGGATAGGAGGGATGCTGGAGGGGGAGGGGGATGGCGGGTGGGGGTGGAAGGATGGGAGGGATTCGGGGGTGGGGGTGGGGGTGGGGGTGGAAGGATGAGAGGGATGCTGGGGGCAGGGNATGAGAATGGAGCAGTAGGACAGCGAGGCGGGTGACGAGAGGGACGGGGAACGGGAGGGGGAAGGGTGGAGAGGGAGGGGCGCAAGGTGAGAGAGCAGGAAAGGAGGAGGAGAGGGGGACCTAGCGGGGGCAAGGAGAGCCGGATTGGGTACGAGGGAGGGAGGCAGTCGGAAAGGGAAGAGGTGAAAAGAGAAAAGGAGGGACGGCAGGGGAGAAGGTATTGGAGAGGGACGGGGGCAAGGAGGAAGAGGAGGAGAGGGAGGGGGGGCGGGAAAGACAAAACTTCCATTTTGATAAATTTCATCGACCGCGGGGATATTCATACGCGTTTCCTCGTCGGGATTTAAAGTTGGATCCGATATTGAAAAAGTCGGCTAGTGACATCGGCGATGGTAGTTGGAGGAAGGGAAACCTTGATTTTTGCGAACGAAATAGGTGGTGTCAAGCAATACTGTATGTCTACTGTGTGTGGTGCGTGAAAACCCCACATCGTGAATGTGTGTCTGTGGTCGTAGTGTATGAATTATAGTATTATCTAACAAATGACATAATGCATATATCCATAAATACAAACATTTAACTTCTACTTCGTGAAGTGTAGTGTGTGTGTGGTGTTAGTCGTTGTGCATCTGTTGTTTACGTGGTCTTTTTTTGTTTGCATGGAATATTTCCTTAATTTTTGTATTTCCCTTTCCACTCTATCCTCCTCCCACCCCTTTTTATTTATTATTTTTATTTATTTATTTTTTCATTTTTTTTATCAGTCATCCAATCTTCAATCCAGTATTGCCTGTCAATCCTTACCCTCCCCTCCCACCACCCACTTGCCACGCTCTCCCCATTCCCTTTCCCCTCTTTTCATACGATTGCCCCACGAATGAAGGCCACATTAGACCTCCCCCTCTTCCCTCCTCCTTATCTATGCCTTCTCCTTCAATTCCCCCCCTACCTCCCTCCTCCCTCATTCTTTCTCCTTCCCATCCCACCTACCTCCTCATTCCTATCCTACTCCCACTCCTTCCCCCTCACCCCATTTTTCACAACTAAATAAAACGTTCGGACCTTAGAAGGCTTCCGACTGTTCTCGTTGTTCGCCGTGGACTCAGTTTGGCGCCAGGAGTCATATGAACGGCCTATCGCCTGGCCGCTTGACAGGTAACACGAGTTGTCACTTCTTCAAAGCTGTTGTAATTGCGTGTTTGGCGCATGGTGGATGCGGGTATTTTTTTTTTTTTTCTGTCTCGTCTTGTCTGTCCTGTCTGTCTTCCTCTGTTTTGCTCGCAATCTTTCTCTCTCTTCTTTCTTCTTTGTTTTTTCCATCTTCCTCTACTCTTCTCTCTGATTCTCCTTCTCTCTCTTCTCTCTATTCCTCTTTCTTCTCTAATTATCTCCCTCTCTTCCCCTCTCCTCTCTCTCTCTCTCTCTCTCTATCTCTCTCTCCTCTCTCTCATCTTTCACAATCTCTCTCTCTCTCTCACTCTCTCTCTCTCTTAATACTCATACGCCTCTCTCTCTCTCTCTCCCACGGCAACTCACCGCTTCTCCAAAACTTCATCATCTCTCATCTCCTCTCCTAGCATCTGCTCTCTCTCTCTCTCTCCCTCCCCCTGATAGACAACATCACAAATTAACAGACCGCGACCCCAATCCAACCACCTCCCCTCTCCTCTCTCTCTCCTTACCAACGGAGTAAGCACAATAAGAATAAGACGGAGGCGGGAAGCAGAAGCGAAAAATTGAGGGGCACTCACCCGCGCGCCCAAAAATCCTGGTGTATCCAGCCAGGTAACAGAAAATCACATCCTATTAGAAAGAAGCAGAAACTACCACCAAAGGCAACTAGCGCTCAGGCGGAATTCCCCTCTCAACCCCAAACCCTCCACTTCACCGCGCTCTCCCTTTCCCATCCTCCTTCTCTTCATCCCGCTCAGCTCGTCTCCTCCATCCTCTCGTCCCTCCACCCACTCTTTCCCTTCCCCACCTCTTTCTCCGTCCTCCTTCCCCCTCTTTCCCACAACCCCCACTCCCTTCCTCCTCCCTCTCTCCTCTTCCCTTCAACCCATTCTCTCCTCTCCTCTATTCTCCCACTCCCCACGCACGGCAAAAATCCCCCCCTCTACATCTCTCTCTCTCCTCTCCTCTCTTCTCTCTCTCTCTTCTTCTCCTCTACTCTTCTCTCTTCTCTCTCTTCATCTCTCCTCTCTCTCTCTTCTCTCTCTCCTCTCCTCTTCCCCCCCCCTCTCTCCCTCTCCCTCACCCCTCTCCTCTGCTCTCCTTCCATTCCCTGTGACCAGAGAAACGTGTGTGATGTCGTTGTTTGTTTGATATGTCTTTGTTCCCTTGGTTATTTTCTTTCATTTTCTATTTGCCTTGTGGTGTAGTGTTAGTCGTATCTGCCGTGGTTTTTTTTTTTTTTTTTTTTTTTTTTTTTTTTTTTTTTTCTTTTTTTCTTTTTTTCTCTTTCTTTCATTTTTTCTTTTTTTTTTTACATGATGGGTCTGTGGTTTTGGCGATTAAGATGTTGTTGTTGTTGTTTTTCATGTTGCTCTTTGCTGTTGTTATCGTTATTTTATTGTTATTATTGCATTTGTGATATTATGTTATTGCTTTATTACTGTTATTTATTTTGTTGTCATTGTTATTATGATGATTGAAAGTCCAATTATTGCTGTTGTTGTTATCGTTGAAGTTATCAATTATGATTATTGTGTGTATTCAATCATATATTATCAGCCGCAGCTCATGGATTCATTTTCTCATATTATCATCATCATATCACTATCACCACTACCATCATTCATCTCTATTATTATCCATCCTCTTCCTCTTCTTTTCGTGTCTCTCTTTTCACCACATTTTTCGTCTTTTTATCTTGGATATGCGGAAGTGGCCAGAACTTAGATAACTCGAGATTTTTACAAAAAAAAGAAGTTATCTTTACAAATATAAGAAAATTTCAATATCTTAAAAAATATAAGAAACTCAAGAATTATACTTACAATCTAGAAAAACTCAAGTTAATCTTAAAAATATAAGAAAACTAAGTTCATCTCTAAATTATAGAAAACCAAGTGATCTTTAAAATATAAGAAACTCAAGGAATTTTAAATATTAAGAAAACTCAAGAATTAATCTTAAAATTCAAGGAATTCAAACGATATCTTTAAAATTAAGAAAATTCAGATTATCTTAAAATATAAGAACTCAAGTTACTTAAATATAAGAAAACTTTAGTTATTCTTAAAAATATTAAGAAAAATTCAAGATTATCTTAAAAATATAAGAAAATTCAAGATTATCTTCAATATAAGAAAATTCAAGATATCTTAAAAAATATAAGAAACTCAAGATTATCTAAATATTAAGGGCAAAATCCTTCTTAAAATAGGAAGCTTGCATATCTTGAAACATGTGGCAGTCATATGTTGCAGTTGATTCATTTTCTGTAATTTTGTTTTAAAGAACTGTTAGTAGATAAATATAACTTGTATATTTTTTTATCAAAAGGATTAAGGTGGTATGCTTCGATTTTTTTTTATGCGTTTCTTTTTTCTTTCTTTTTTCATTTTTCTTATTCTTTTTCTTTCCTTTTTCTATCTTTCTTCCTTTTATTTTCCCTCTTCTTTCATGTTTTTTTTCTTCCTTCCTTCTTTTTTTTTCATCGGTGATCGGCTATTTCTTTTCTTTCTTCCTTCCTTGATTCGTTTCCTTCTTTCATTTTTTCATTTTTTCTTTCTTTTTCTTCATTTTTTGGTATTTTCGCTTCGGTGTAGTTTGGTTTGGCTTGTTTACGTCGTCTCTTTTGTTGTTTGTTTGTGCACCGTTTCGGAAGTGGTAGTGGAACTTAAGGTGTTCCGACTTCATTAAAGACTTAGAATTAGTGGCCTTACTCAGGTAGAATATATATTGTTATTTATTATTATTACTTGCTTATTATTATTTTATTGCTTGAGATGTAAGATATTTTGCTTTCATTTTTTCTTTTTTTTCTTTGCATTGCCCTAAGAGCTTTTTCTTTCTTTTCCTTTATTTTTTTTGGTAGTCCTCCCTGATTCTCCGTTTTCCTCCTTTGTTTTCGTTTATTAAATCCGTTTTTGGTGACGGGGAAAAAGGAACTTATTGTGGCGAGACCGAATTATCGTGCATATTATTATGCTTTTTCTTGTTTTTTCTTTATGTGTGTTTCGCGACGCTGGCGTTAGACGTTTATTATTTCTCTCTTCTCTCTTTCTTCCTTTTCTCTCTCTCTCTGTCTATTTCTCTCTCTTCTCTCTCTCTCTCTCTCTTCTCTCTCTTCTCTCTCTCTCTTCTCTCCCCCTTCTCTCTCTCTTCTCTCACATACTCTCTCATCTCTCTCTCTCTCTTCTTCTCGTCTCGTAATACCGGTGTACACACGTAAATACCTACGTATACACACAAACAGCACACAACAACACACACACCACACACACCACCACACACACACACACTACACACCACACACAACACACAGACCAAATACTTCGTTAACACTGTTGCTCCCTTTCACAAATGTATTATATTCTCCTCGTCTTTCTCCCTCTGTTCAATCCAACTCCCACCACCCCCACACCCATCACTCGCCCCCACCTCACTACCTCCCCCCCCCCCCCCACACACACACACCCAAGGGACACGACGCGCCTCTTTGTTTGGTGATATAAGAAATCCGAGAGGGAATTGAAACCTTTTTCGCAGGATCTCTCGGAGGGCCCTCAAGGAACCAGTATAAACTCCGCACCAAAAGGATTCGAAGCCCACGAACAAGGATTGGGTTTCCCTTTTTAAAATTTTTTTGTTTTTATTTTTTTTCTTGCTATTTGTTCTTTTTTGTTTTTTTGTTTGGCATTGTGTGTGTATGGTTTCCTTCTTTGCCTGTCTGTTTGTTTGTTTTATTCCTCCGTTTGGTCTGTATGATTCTCTCTACTCTCTCTCTCTCTATTCTCCTCTCTCTCTCTCATCTCTCTTCCCCTCTCCCTCTCCTTCACCCTCTCCCTTCCCTCTCCCTCTCCCTCTCCTTCCTCTCCCCCCCCCTTCTCGCTCTCTCTTCTCTCTCTCTCTCTCTCTCTCTCTCTCTCTCTCTCTCTCTCTCTCTCTCTCTCCTCTCTCTCTCTCTCTCTCTTCTCTCTCTTCTTTTCTCTTCCCTCTCTTTCTCTTCTTTACTCTTCCCCTCTCCCTACCCTCTCCCCACCCTTCCCTCCCCCTCCACTTCCTCACTCCCCCTCTACCTCTCCCTACTCTCTCTCTCTTTCTCTCTCTCTCTCTCTCATCTCTCTCTCTCTCTTTCCTTCTCTCTCTCTCTCTTCTCTCTCTCTTCTCTCTCTTCTCTCTCTCTCTTTCTCTCGCCTCTCGCTACTCTTTCTCTTCTCTCTCTCTCTCTCTCCTTCTCTCTCTCTTCTCTCTCTCTCTCTCTCTTCTCTCTTCTCTCTCATTTTCTCTCCCCTTCCCTCACCCTCTCCCTTCATTCTCTCCCCTTCCCTCTCCCTCTCTCCTCTCTCTCTCTTCTCTCTCTTCCCTCCCTCCCCCCTCCCTCCCTCCTCTCCCTCCTCCCTCCCTCCCTCCCTCTCTCTCTCTCTCTCTCTCTCTCTCTCTCTCTACTCTCTCTCTCTCCTCTCTGTCTCTCTCTCTCATCTCTCTCTCTCTCTCTCTCTCTCCTCTCTCCCTCTCTCCTCTCTCTCTCCATCCCTTCTTCTCTCTCCCCCTTCCCTCTCTCTCTCTTCTCTCTCTCTCTCTCTCTCTTCTCTGTCTCTGCGTCTTTTGTTTTGCACTCGTTCGCGTCCGACTCTCGGGATGGCGTGAGCGAGTAGTCTGCGTTCATGTCCAAATAGTGTGTTCAAGCGAAGTAATGAAGAGGTGGCAAGCTATGATGCTGAACATTTCCTTAAGTGTTTCTCTCTTCCTAACCCCCCCTCCTCCCTTCTGTTTCTTTCTCCGTCTCTCTGTCTCTGTTTCCCTTTCTCTCTTGCTCTCTTTTCTCAGTGTCTCTCTGGCTCTCTGTCTCTCTTTCTTCTCTTCTCTCTCTTTCTTTCTTTCTCTCTCTTTTCTCTCTTTCTCTCTCTCTTCTCTCTCTCTCTCTCTCTCTCTCTCTCTCTCTTCTCTCTCTCCTCTCTCTACCTTGGCCTCTAAGACTTCCTTCCCGACCCCCCTTTTTTTTTGGGGGGGCGGTGGAGCGACACTGTCTCACCTTCACGCCCCCCCCCCTCCCTCCACCCTCCCCCTACCCTACACCCCAGGTTCACCTTTACAACCTTCCACCCCTTAACCCTCACTCTACCCCTTCACCCCACCACTCTACCCCCCCTCTTCTGGCTAATGCGCCCATGATGCAAGTCTCAAGTACTTAGCCTTTTTTTTCTTTTCTTTTTTTTTTTTTTTTTTTTTTGCAACCCATGGAAAACATTTATATCGTTGACGTCATCAGTGCAGCGCTAACCCCGTTCAAAATATTAAAAAGAGAAAGAAATATAGGGACAGACTGTTGCTTGTCTCCCCTCCATTATCCTTTTGATTCTTGTGATTATTTCCTTTTTCTCTTCTATTTTTTTTCTTCTTCTTCTCTTTTTCCTTCCATCGTCTTCGTTCGTTGATATATTCTTCTCCAAAATACCACTTAACGAGACCTACAGGCTCTAAGGAGAAGTGACGTAAGAGTAATTTGTGTTTATGGTCCTGTGGAGAGAGAGAGAGAGAGAGAGAGAGAGAGAGACGGAGAGAGAGAGAGAGGAGAGGAGGGAGAGAGAAGAGAGAGCGAGAGAGAGGGAGGAGAGAGGGAGAGAGAGAGAGCGGGGGTTGGGAATGAGAGAGGCAGAGACAAAAAAGAAAAAGAAATGAAAGAGTGGGAAAGAAGTGCGAGAGCGGGGGCGGGGCAGGGAAGGAGAGAGACAGAGACAGAGAGAAAAAGCAATGAAAGAGAGACAGCCAAACAAACAGACAAAGAAAACCAAACAAGCAGACAACCGGCCAGACGACGCCGAACGATCCCGACAGGGCCCGACCGCCGGCGTGCGAGCCGTCGGGGGGGCGGAGGACGGGCGGCTGGCTACGTGACCTGGCGCTTGGGACATTCCAAGCTACTTTTCAAGGTCCCATTCATGGCGGCCGATGAATGGACCCCAAGTGGCTGCTACTTCTTCTGTCGGGGATTCTCTCGGGGGCTTCATGGGGGATCTCTGGAGGGGACTTCAGTGAGACCTCAAAGGGACATAAGGGGACCTCAGGAAGGACTTAAGTGGGACCTCAGGAAGGACTTGGGACCTCAGTTGGGGACCTCAAGGGACATAAAGGGGGACCTCAGGATGGACTTTAGTGGGACCTCAGGAAGGACTTCAGGAGGGACTTCAGGGGGAGGGGACCTCAGGAGGAACCTCTGGGGAGCCTTTAAGGGGATTCCAGGGGGGCTATAAGGGGCTGTTTGGATTCCATCTTCTGTTTTTTTTTTTTATTGAATAGGTTTGTTAATTATTCTTTTGTTGTTTCTCTCTCTCTCTCTCTCTCTCTCTCTCTCTACTATCTATCTCTATCTATCTATCTATCTATCTCTATCTCTCTCTATCCTATCCTCTCTCTCTCTCTCTCTCTCTCCTCTCTCTCTCTCTCTCTCTCTCTCTCTCTCTCTCTCTCTCTCTCTCTCTCTCTCTCTCTCTCTCACTCAACTCAACTCACTCATACACACACACACCACACACACACCACACAAACACACACACACACACACACACACCACACACACACACACACACACACACACACACACACACACACACACACACACA
>NW_020872416.1:102507-105716 GCF_003789085.1 Penaeus vannamei
TCTCTCTCTCTCTCTCTCTCTCTCTCTCTCTCTCTCTCTCTCTCTCTCTCTCTCTCTCTCTCTCTCTCTCTCTCTCTCTCAACTCATCACCTTGTTTACTTAGGCTGTTGGGTTTTTCCACCGCCAGTATGTCTCCCGTATGCCTCTTCGCCTGCCTGCCCTGCCTGCTGCCTGCTTGTGCATGCTCCGGGTGGGTCATTCTGCTCGATTTCTCATGATCGTGCACTGGGCTGCCCATCTTCATGCACCGCACCCCACATGCACGGGGGCCTCCGTTGCACGCCCAAAACCCGTCATGAACTGCATGGGCGGGATCCGATTTTTGAGTGGCGTATGGTGGGGGAGGTGAGGGGAGGAGGAGGGAGGAGGAGGGGGGAGGGAAAGGGAGGAGGAGGGGAGGAGGGGGAAGGGAAGAGGGGAGGGAAAAGGGGAAGGGAGGGAGAGGGAAGGGGGAGGGAAAAGGGGAAGAGGAGAGGAAGAGGGAAGGAGGAAGAGAGGAGGAGGGGAGAGGGGAGGCGGGGGAGGAGGGGAGGGGAAGGAGGGAGGTAGGGAAAAGGGGAAGGGGGAAGGGAGGGGGGGAAGGAAGGGAGGATAGGGAAAAAGGGGAAGATGAGGAGTAGAAGAACAGGAGGAGGAGGAAAGGGTAAGGGAAGGAAGAGGAAAAGGAAAAGGAAGAATAGGAAGTGGCGGAAGAGGGGGAGACGAAGAGGAATAAGGAAAGGAGAAGAAGAGAGATCAGACGAAGAAAGGGGAGAAGGAGAAGAGAAATTAACGAAGACGGAGAGAGAGATCAAGCGAAGAAAATGGGGAGAAGGGAAGAAGGGGAGAAGAAGACGAAGAAGCGCAAGAGAGTCGGAGAAGTCCCTGAGGAAGCCTTGACAGCGAGAGAGGAAGCGATTTTTTACTTCTTCTCCTCCTCCTCCTCCTTCCTTTATCCTCCTTCTTCTTTTCTTTTTCTCCTCCTCCTCCTTTTTTCTTATTATTCTTTTTATTGCTTTTATATTCTTTTTATTCTTCTTTTTTTCGTTTTCTTCTTCTTTTTCTTTTCTTCTTCTTTTTTTTCTTTTCTTCTTTTCTTTTTATCTTCTTTCTTTTTCATCACCTTCATTGTTTTAATATCATCGTCATCCTCATTATTATCATGGATGTTGTTGTTGTTGTTTTTATCATTTTTCTTCTTCTTCTTCTTCTTCTTCTTCTTCTTCTTCTTCTTCCTTCTTCTTTCTTCTTCTTCTTCTTCTTCTCCTTCTTTCCTTCTCCTTCCTTCTCCTTCTCCTCTCCTTCTCCTGTTCTTCTTCTTCTTCTTCTTCTTCTTCTTCTTCTGCTGCTTGTTTTAGCTCGGTGGCATGTGCTCGTCGGCGGCTTTATTTGTGGCTGTGTTTACCCTGATGTGCGTGTTTGTGATTTTTTGTCTGTGTGTGGTGCGTGCTGTGTGTGTGTGTGTGTGTGTGTGTGTGTGTGTGTTTGTGTGTGATGTGTGTGTGTGTGTGTGTGTGTGTGGTGTTGTGTGTGTGTGTGTTGTTGTGTGTGTATGTGTGTGTGTGTGTGTGTGTGTGTGTGTGTGTGTGTGGTGCGTGCGTGTGCGTGCGCGTGTGTGTGCGCGCGCAACGAGCGTCTTGGGTCTGTTTACGTCTTGTCTGGATTATGTCAAAGATGAAAAGGGAATAAAGGGAGGGAATAGGAAAAAGAAAAAAGAAGAAAAGAAAAAAAAAAAAAACAGGAGAGAGAGAGAGAGAGACAGAGACAGAAGAGAGGGAAAGAGAGAGCGACTGGCAATCAGCGACAGAAGGAGAGAACGAGGAGAAAGCGAAGGAAAGGGAGACAAAGCTGCCACTCACGCCTGGCCACAGATTGATAGGGGGGGTTTTCTTATCAATTTTATTAGCCGGCGCGGAGTGACAGCGGGTAGTGGGAGAATTCTACTTGACCGTGTAACTCCTTAGATAAACGGGGGAGGAAGGAGAGAGAAAAGAATGAACGTCGGATTCGGATTGAGAGGAATAAGAATTAAAAATTCGGATTTAAAAATAAATCAATTTCTTATCGTGTAAAAAAAAAAAAAAAAAAAAAAAAAAAAAATACGACTCGTGCAACACTCATCATATATTTTTTCCCCTCCTTCTTCCCTCTTCCTCTTCTTCTTTTGTCTCTTTCTCTCTTCCTTTCTTACATTTTGTCTCTCTCTTTCTTTCTTTCATTCTCGCTCTCTCTCTCATCCTCCTCCTCTCTCTCTCTCGTCTGATCTCTCTCCTCTCTCTCCTCTCTCTCTCTCTTCAACCACTCACATCACTCACTCTTCTCTCCTCTCCGTTGGTCGCGGAGGCCGGCTCTCTCTCTCTCCGTCCGGTCCCTCTCTCTCATCGATCTCTCTTCTCTCCTCGTCTCTCGTTCTCTTCTCTCTCTCTCCTCTCTCTCTTCTTCTCTCTCTCTCTGCTCTCTTCCGGTGCCCCTCCTTCCCTCCTCCTCCCTTCCCTCCTGGCCCCCTCTTTCTCTCTCTCCTCTCTCTCTCTCTCTCTCCTCTCTCTCTCTCTGCCTCGTCTCATCCCTCCCTCCTCGCCTCTCTCCTCCCTCTCTCGTCTCATCTCTTTTTTCTTTCCCCGCCCTCCCTCCCCCCTCCCCCCCCCTGCCTCTCGAGTGCGAGAATATACACATTCATCACAGAGATGACGCGCGGGATAAGAACTTGATTACCGTTTTGAGGAAGACAAAAAAGAAAGGCGATGATCATCCCATTCGCTCTTCTCCCCCCGTCCCTCCCTCCCCGCCTCTCCACACACTTCCTCTCCCCTCCTTCCTCCTCTCCCGCCCCCCTCTCCCCATTACCCTTCACCCTTTCCATCCCCTCTCCCCTTCCTCCCTCTCCCCATCCCCCTTTCCCCCGTGCTCCCTCTCCCTCCCCTATCCTATCCCCTACCTCCCTCTCCCTTCCCCTCCTCCCCCCCATCCCCCCTCCTCCCCTTCCCCCACTTTCTCTCTCCCCCTTCCCTTCCTCTCCTCCCTCCCTTCCCCCCTTAAGAAGACAGGGTCTAAAGGACAGAGCGAAAGAGGGCCAAAAGCGGAGAAGCGCAGACAGGGAAAGAGTCGACAGGAGGGCGAGCGGGCGGGCCAGTGCGCCGAGGAATGTGTTACAACAGCATAAACACGACCTCCCTCCCCGGCCGCACGCCCACGCACGCCAGCAAATATATGTGTTCTTGTTGGCTGTTGTC
>NW_020872416.1:107445-109945 GCF_003789085.1 Penaeus vannamei
CGATGCAAACAGACACACAGACACAAACAGAGAAAGAGAGAGAGACAGACAGAGACAGAGAGATACAAACAGACACACAGACACAAACAGAGAAAGAGAGAGAGACAGACAGATACAAACAGACACACAGACACAAACAGAGAAAGAGAGAGAGACAGACAGAGACAGACAGACACAGATACAAACAGAGAAAGAGAGAGAGAAAGAAAGAGAAACAGACAAAGAGAGACAGACAGACACAGACACAAACAGAGAAAGAGAGAGAGAAAGCGAGAGAGAAAGACGACACCGAGCGTGACTCTGGCCGACTGTTCAAGAGGGCGACTGACCCACGGATTCCCATTAACAACAATTAGACGACCACGACGCTCTTCTTTTTCCTTTCTTCTTCTTCTTCTCCTTCTTTTCTTTGTCTTCATCATCATCTTCTTCTTCTCCTTCTTTTTCTTCTTCCTCTTCTTCTTCTTTTTCTTCTTCTTCTCCTTCTTCTTCTTCTTTTTCTTCTTCTTCTTTTTTCTTCTTCCTCTTCTTCTTCTTCTTCTTTTTCTTCTTCCTCTTCTTCTTCTTCTCCTTTTCTTCTTCTTTTTCTTCTTCTTCTCTTTTTCTTCTTCTCTTCTTCTCTTCTTCTTCTCTTCTTCTCCTTCTTCCTCTTCTTCTTCTTTCTTCTTCTCTTCTTCTTCTTCTTTCTTCTTCTTCTTCTTCCTCCTCTTCTTCTTCTTCTTCTCTTTCTTTGTCTTTATTATCATCATCATCTCTTCTCCTCTTTTCTTTGTCATCATCATCTTCTTCTTCGTCTTCTTCTTTTTCCCCTTCTGTTTCTTTGCTCATTCATCATCATTATCATCATCTTCTTCTTCTCCTTTCTCTTTGTCTTCGTCATCATTATCATCATCATCATCTTCTTCTTCTTTTCCTTCTTCTTCGTTTTCTTCTTTTTCTCCTTCTGTTTCTTTGTCTTCATCCTCATCATCATCCTCATCCTCATCTTCATATTCTTCTTCATCTCCCCCTGCTCCTCTTTCTCCTTTACACATTCTCTTCCACTTCTTTCACTTTCTCTTTTCTCCTCTTCTTCCTCTATCTCTTCTTCTTCTTCTTCTCCCTCTTCTTTTCCTCTCTCTCCTCCTCTTTCACATCATTTTCCACTGATTCCTCCTTTTCTCCTTCCTTCTCATTCTCCTCCTCGTCCTCTTACATTTCGTTTTTCTCTCTTTCTTTTTTCCTTATCTTCTTCCATCTTCTACTTTTTCCTTTTGATTCTTCTTGTTTTCTTCTTTTTACTCCTCTTCTTCCTGCCTCTTCGTCGTTTCCTTCTTTTTCTTTTCTTTATTCCTTCTTCTTCTTTTTTTCTTCTTCTCCTTCACCATCATCATCATTTTCTTCTTCTCCTTCATCATTATCATCATATTCTTTTTTCTTCTTCTTCTTTTTGCTTCCTCCTCCACATCCCCTCTTCCTCCTTCTCCTCCTCCTCTTCCACATCCCCTTCTTCCTCCTTCTCCTCCTCCTCCTCTTCCACATTTCCTCCTCCTCCTCCTCTTCCACATCCCCTCCTTCTTCTTCCTCCTCCTCTTCACATCTTTCTCCCCCTCATCATTTTCCATCGTTCTCCTCCTCCCCCTTGTCCTCCTTCTCCTCTTCCTTCTACTTCTCTTCACATCGTTCTCCTCCTCCTCCACCTCCTCATCCACCACGCCCTTCTCCTTGTTTTCCATATCCTCCTCCTACCTCCCTCCTCTTTTCAACGTTTCTCCTCCACCTCCTCCTCCTCCACGCCCTTCTCCTCGTTTTCCATATCCTCCACCTACTCCTCCCCCTTATCCTCCTCCTATTCGCCTTCCTCTTCACATCTTTCTCCTCCTCCTTCTCCTCATCTTCCCCGCCATCCTCCTCCTCCTTCTCCTCCTCCTCCTCCTCCTCATCTTCCACGCCATTCTCCTCCTCCTCAGATGAAGCAGAATTCAATAATGCCCTTCGTAAAAGCCAAGGAGGAGACTAAGCATTAAGGAGCAGCAAGTGGGGAGAGGTGGGGCGAGGAGAGGAATGCATGGAGGGAGAGGGAGGGGAGGAGGGGAGGAGGGAGGAGGGGGTTTAAGAGACTTGCTCAGAGGCAGACACGCATTCAGACAAACGAATATATATGTACTGTTAACACACTTAATTGTACACGCACACACACACACACACACACACAACACACACACACACACACACACACACACACATACACACACACACACATATATATGTATATATAAATAAATAAATAAATATATATATATATATATATATATATATATATATATATATATATATATATATATATATATATATATATATATATATATATATATATATATATATATATATATATATATATATATATATATATATATATATATATATATATATAATATATATATATATATATATATATATATATATATATATATATATATATATATATATATATATATATATATATATATATATATATATA
>NW_020872416.1:124945-132445 GCF_003789085.1 Penaeus vannamei
CAGAGAAAAAATAAAGATCTTTAAACTGTTTCAGACTTAAGAATTAGAAAAACCCAGAGAAATTTTCTGCAAGACCCCTTATAGAATAAAAAGAAGAACACAGAACAAACACAAGAACAAACAAACAAGACTGTTTTCGATTCCTTCAAACAATGGTGAGTAAGATGAAAAGCTGCTCCGCGATCTTTCTTACACCCCTCCCCCCTCCCCTCCCCCTCCCCTCTCCCTCCCTTCTTCCCCGGGCACACGCGAGCAAAAATCAACGCTTACCAGCACCTCCCTTTCCCCTTAGACCTGCCGGCCTCTTTCCTCTCTCTGTCTCTCTCTCATGCCTTTAGCTTTTTACTTTAGACTCACTCAGACTGCGTTGGAGGCTAGCTGGGGACTCTTTCTCTTCCCTCCTTTCTTCTCCACTCTCTCTCTCTCTCTGTTCACTTCTTTTTTCTCTTTTTCCACTCGTCTATTTTCAACTCTCTCCTCTCTTTTACTCTCTCTACTCTTCTCTCTCTCTCTCTCTTTCTCTTTTTCCTCCTCTCTCTCTTCTTCCTCTCCTTTCTCTCATTCGCTTTCTCTGCTCCTATCTCGTCTCTTCATCTCTCTCTTATCTCTCCCTCCTCCGCTCCACTTTCTCTCTCACTGCTCTCTCTTTATTCTCCCTCTCCTCCCTCCTTCCCTCTCCCCCTTTTCTCTTTCACTCCCTCTCTCATTCGTTCTCTCTCTATTCTTCTTTTCTCTTCCCCTTTTCTCGCTCACTCTTCTCTCTTATTCCATTTCTCCCTCTTCCTACCTTCTCTCTACACTTCTCTCTCTTTATATTCTCTCTCTTTTTCTCGTTCATTCGTTTTCTGTCTATCGTCTCTCTCTCTTCTCTCTCTCTCTCTCTCTCTCTCTCTCTCTCTCTCTCTCTCTCTTCTCTCTCTCTCTCTCTCTCTCTCTCTCTCTCTCTCTCCTCTCTTCACTCTCATCAATTTCTAGCTCTGAATTTTTATATTTTTTTTTTAAATAGATATTATGATATATAAACGAAGGAGGTTCACATCATATATATTTTCATTGTGATGGCATATATTTGATAACATTTTTCTCTCTTCAGACCGACCTCATTTGAGTATAATTTTATTTTACGAAGTATACTTAACCCGAAGTAGATAGAAAATGAAAAAAAAAAAAAAGATAAAGAATATGTATAAAAATAAAAAGGATATTTTTTTCGACAAATTCGTTTTCAAAGTACGTCCCTTTGATCTAAATGGATTGTGGATTTTATGTCTTAGGGGAATATATTCATTTTCAGGGGATAAAAAAATATTCTCCCCTTTCCCCCCTGCCCCCTGCCCTCTCCCCTACCCGTCCCCCTCCCCCCATCCCCACCCCTCGCCGTGCTCCGGGAGGGAAAAAAAAAAAAAAAAAAAAAAAAAAAAAAAATCTGTTACTTTATGATTAGTTTGCGTCTTTTGTTTTGTTTGTGCGCGGAGTTGCTTTGATGTGGATCTATGCTGATGAAATGGAGAAAGTTAGATACTCAGGAAATGGTTTTAATTGTAATTATTATTATTATTTTTTGTAACGTGTTTCTACGTCTAATTCTACATCTGCGTTCTACTTTTGTATCTAATTTTGTTATCTGAATTTGTTTGTATTTTTTCTATCAGTTTATTTGTTTTCTTTATGTCTGTTTTCCCTATATCTGTTCATCTATCTGTCTGTATGTCTATGTATGTATCCATCTATCCCTCTATCGAATGATCTATCTAACCATCTATCTTGTCCTATCTTTTCTATCATTAGTAACTGCCAATCTTTAAAATCTTTGTCTATCTGTCTATTCATTTCCTAAATTATCAGTTATTCTTATTTCTATAACTATCTTACGGTCTGTTCATCTTTTCATTTCTCTCTCTCTCTCTCTCTCTCTCTCTCTCTCTCTCTCTCTCTCTCTCTCTCTCTCTCTCCTCTCTCTCTCTCTCTATATATATATATATATATATGTGTATATGTGTGTGTGTGTGTGTGTGTGTGTGTGTGTGTGTGTTGTGTGGTGTGTGTGTATGTGTGTGTGTTGTGTGTGTGTGTGTGTGTGTGTGTGTGTGTGTGTGTGTGTGTGTGTGTGTGTGTGTAATGAAACTAACAGGGATAAAAGTAATAATAGCAAATACAAAATAACAAGCGCTAATAACGATAATGATTATAGTGACAATAATGGTAATAATGATAATAATTGTGATATCAATAATGGTAATAATGATAATAATTGTGATAACAATAATGGTAATAATGATAATAATTGTGATAGAAATAATGGTAATATTGATAATGATTATAATAACAATAATGGTGATAATAAATATAACCATAACAGTAATGGTAATAAAATATTAACAATAATAATAGTAGGAGTTATAATGAAAACGATGATGATAATCATAATAATGGTATCAAAAATAGTAGTAGTATTGATAATAGCATTGGTTGTAAAAACAATATTAGTAAAGAAAATCCCATAATAACAATTATTTTGAAAATGATAATGATAATGATAAGGATAATGGTAAGGATAAAATAATAACAATAGTATCAATAATAATAGTTATAATGCTAATATCAATGATAACAGTGATACTGATTTTGATAATCATAATATCAATGATAACAATAACAATAGAAATAAAAATAATGAAGATAGCGATGATAATGATAACAATGACAAGGATGATAATGACAATGACAATTGATTAATATTGATAATAATGATTACAATAATGATGATAGCAATAATCATAATAGTAGTAATGATAATAATGATGATAATAATAGTAATGATAATAATAATGATAATACTAATGGTGACAGAAATAACAACATTGACAATAAGAATGGGATAATGATAATGGTATTAGAAAAATCAATATAATTCTTATGATAAAAATAACAATGGTAATAATAATGATAATGATGGTAACAACAATAATGATTATAATAATGATAGTAATAATAGTAATATCTGTAATGATAACAATAAACAATAATATTGATAATTATAGGGATGATAAGATTAATAATGATAATAATAATAGTGATATTATTCACCAAAATGACAAAAAGGATAATAATAGCAGTAATGGTAATGATAATCATGATATTAATGATAATAACAATAATGATAATAACAATAATGATAATAAATAATAAATAATAATGATGATAATAACAATAATAATAGCAATAAGAATAATGATAATAACAACAGCAGCAATAACAATAATAATAGTAATGATAAAAGCAATGCTGATTATGATGAGAACAATAACAATAATAATGACAACAGTGACGATAATAAAGATTCGATGATATGATAATAATGGCTTTGGCAATAAAAAAATAATGATAATAATGATAATGTTAATGATAAGGATAATGCTATTTATACTACCACTACTACTACTGCTAATGATAATGATAATAATAATGATAATAATGATAATAATAATAATAATAATAATAATAATAATAATAATAATAATGATAATAATAATGATAATGATAATAATAATGATGATAATAATAATAATAATAATAATAATAATAATAATAATAATAATAATAATAATAATAATAATAATAATAATAATAATAATAATATAATGATAATAATAATAATCATAATAATAATAATAATAATAATGATATAATGATAACAATGATAATAATAATAATGAATAATAATATATCAATAATATATAATGATAATAATAATAATAATAATAATAATAATAAAACAATAATGATTATGATATTAAGGATAATAGTATCTATGATAATAAAGTGAACAACAACAATGATACTGATGATGATCACGACTTAAAAATAGTAGAACTGATAACAGTATTAGTTGTTAGATCAACAACAGAAACGAAAATAGGAATGATACTATTGATAATAATGATAATGATATCAATAATAAATCTATAGGAACAATAACAACAACGATATTTATAATTATGATACTGATGGTAAAGGTGATAATGGTGATAGCAATAATAATGATAATGAAACTATTGATAATTATAATATTGACGATAATGATAGAAATAATGATAGTAATGCTGATAATATCAATAATGATTATAACTATTAATGATAATAATGATATCAATAATGATTATAACAGTATTAATGATGATAATATCAATAATGATTATAACAGTATTAATGATGATAATGATATCAATAATTATAACAGTATTAATGATGATAATGATATCAATAATGATTATGTATTAATGATAATATATAAAGTATAGTATTAATGATGATAATATCAATAATTATAGTATTAATGATGATAATGATATCAATAATGATTATAACAGTATTAATGATGATAATGATATCAATAATGATTATAACAGTATTGATGATGATAATGATATCAATAATGATTATAACAGTATTAATGATGATAATGATCTCAATGATTATAACATATCAATGATGATAATGACATCAATAATGATTATAACAGTATTAATGATAATGATATCAATAATGATTATCAGTATTAATGAAATGATATCAATAATGATTATAACAGTATTAATGATGATAATGATATCCTCCAAGAGTCATGACCCATAGGTTGGCGTCGGAGCTATGCCTAGAGTGGCAGTATAAGTCGATGAGTGAGTAATTCCTAGTGCCCTTTCTTCCTTGCCCTCTCTTTTCTGCGCCTATCTCTCCCTCTCCCTCCCTCTCTTCCTTCTCTCTCCTTCTCTCCGCCTCCTCTCTCCTATCTCTCCCTCTCTTCCTCTCTTTCTTTCCCTCCCTCTCTTCCTATCTCTCCCTCTTTTTCTTCCCTTCCCTCTGCCTCCCTCTCTTTCCTTTCCCTCTCTTCCTATCTCTCATCCTCTCTTTCTTTCTCTCACTCTTTCCTTTCCCTCCCTCTCTTCCCCTCTTCGTTTCCCTCTCTGCACCTCTCCCTGTATATATATGTATATATATATATATATATATATATATATATATATATATATATATATATATTATATATATATATATATGTGTGTGTGTGTGTGTGTGTGTGTGTGTGTGTGTGTGTGTGTGTGTATGTGTGTGTGTGTGTGTGTGTTTATGTGTATATGTATGTATATATGTATATATATATATATATATATATATATATATATATATATATATTATATATAATATATGTATATGTATATGTATATATATATATATATATATATATATATATATATATATATATATATATATATATATATGTGTATGTAGTGTGTGTGTGTGTGTGTGTGTGTGTGTGTGTGTGTGTGTGTGTGTGTGTGTGTTTATGTATGTATATATATATATACGTATATATATATAATATATATATATATATATATATATATATATATATATATATATATATATATATATATATATATATATATATATATATATATATATATATATATATATATATATATATATATATATATATATATATATATATATAATATATATATATATATATATATATATATATATATATATATATATATATGTATATATATACATCTATTCATCTATTTATTTATTTAGTCAGACCCCCGCGAGCGAGCCGATACGTACAGGCCAGCATACACATAAATCCCTCACCGCGTATCCATTCATCTATTTACGTATAACGATATGCGGCTCAAGATCAGAATCGGAGGCGAGAGTTGCCGCCGCACGTGTCTTCCGCCCCAGCGACTCGCTCCGGGTTTCGCAACGCCCGAGACAAAACCAAGGCATAAATCCAAACGCACACATGCCCATTACCGTCACCTAGAACCCTCTCTTTCTTTCTCTCTCTCTCTCTCTTTCTCCTTTTCTCTTTTCCTCATTCACACCATCTCATCATAAACTCATCCTCGTCCCTTCACACCCACCTAGGCAGCCTGGGCGTGTGAGAATGCCCTCCCCCTTCCCTTCTTCTTCCCTCCTCTCCCCCCTTCCCTTCCCCCGTCCCCTTGTCCTCCTCCTCCCCCCCCCCTTTCTCTTCCTCTGCCCTCATCACATGCTAGTCAGCCACACCTTCATCAATTTCTTCTGCCTCGCGAAGGAAAGTGAATTATGCATTATGCGACGCGGGAGGGATCCG
The DNA here is from genome assembly GCF_003789085.1 of Penaeus vannamei. Taxonomy (NCBI): domain Eukaryota; kingdom Metazoa; phylum Arthropoda; class Malacostraca; order Decapoda; family Penaeidae; genus Penaeus; species Penaeus vannamei. The sequence continues at coordinate 131,088 of NW_020872416.1, forward strand.
AGACGGGCATTCACACCTGCCGAGAGGTGGAGTGGCGCATCCAGGTGCTTATGTGTGAGAGGAGCGCGAGCTGCATTCCCCTCCCGTCCGCCTCCCTCCGCCCGCCGCCCTCTCGCTCCCTCGGCCCGCGGTCCCCCTCCCTCATCCCCTCCCTCACACGCACCAGCGCCCCTCCCCCCCCTGCCCCCCCCCTCCCTGCTCCCGAAAGACACAGCCGACACCTCCGTCTCCCTCGGAGGGCCCTCGAGGCGTCTCTCAAGTGTCTGCTGATTAAAATCATCACGGATATCAACCCCTTCGCGATGTTTTATTTAACTCCGCGTCCCCCGAGGGCCAGACAGCGCCGAGCCACGGAGGACCGGAAGGGCGAGAGTCCCGTGGAAGGGCAAGGGCGGCGAGGCCCTTAGGGGCAGCGAGCGCTGATGTGTTTCCCCCGGACTGAGAGGCGTCCGCGTTTTTAAAATTCAAATGAAGATTCAGTCCCGTTGATTTACTCCGACATTCCTTTATTGTGCGGGTTCGATATGCGTCATTTGTTCCCTCGCCATCCCTCGGCGCCGGTCTGGAAGGAGGAAAAAAGGTTACGAAAAGGAGAGATCCACAAAAAAGGATTAATGAGAGACCTATCAATTATGACTTGGCGCCTGCTTAGCGGCGGCCGCTCGCGCCGACGCCCGCACCGGTTAGCGAGGCGGCCGAGCCGGTCGCGCGAGCCGGAGCCTCATCCGGAGCTCGCAATAACCGGCCGGCATCGCCCACTATCGGCCGCGCCGGTCCGGAAGCCGAGGGCCGTCCGCGCGCCGCAACGATCGGGGAAAAGCCGCCGTTAAGAGCCGGGTCCAGTTAGCGAGGGCGACCGCCATAGAAATGCGGGCGTTCGTCGAGTATCTCTCGCGCGGCGCCCGCACTCGCTTCTCTTTCTGGCAGGTGAGGGCGGGGGGCGGGGGGGCGGGGGGGCGGCGGCCGGGGAGGGGGGAGGGTATAGATAGCATTGGTGTGAGGCGTAGCAATTTCGATTCTAATATCGCGCGAAGGAAAAATAAAATGAGAGAATATACAAAAAAAAAAAAAAAAAAGGGGGGGGAGGGGCAGGTTCGGGAAAGGGAAGGAGGTATAAGAAAAATATATATTCATATTATGAATAAAATGATCCTCTCTTTCTTTCCCTCCTCCTCACACACACACACACACACAAACTCACACACGTACACACAGACACACACACACGCACACACACTCACGCATTCACACAAAAATTGCAAAGATACTCCTCGAGTGTGGCAGATTTATTATCGTAAATAAAAAGCGATACATTGACAACCACCCTTCCCCCCCCTCCCCCCCCCCAACCCCCTCCC
>NW_020872416.1:139945-177445 GCF_003789085.1 Penaeus vannamei
TTTATGTTGTTTATAGTTATTTTTCTTTGTTTTATTGTTGTGTTATGATATTGTTATTATGTGTGTGTGTTGATTTCGTTGGGTAACTGTGTTTTTAATGTTCATATTATATTGATATGATTTATTGTTTTGTGTGTGTGTGTATTTTTTTTTATATTGTGGTTAGTATGTTTTTTTTTTTAATTTTTAATATAGTATATATATGCAAATAGTAGTACATATATTTATAGAGTATAAAGGTATGTAGGGAAACTGGGATGAGGAATGAGTGGATGGTGAGGAATAGTTAAAGGTAGGGTAAAATAGGGTAAAATGGTGAGGAAGTAGAGGGAAGAAGGTGATAGGTAGAGTATAATTAATATACCATATTAATTAATTTATATATTAAAGGGGAATATATGTGAGAGGTATATGGATATATAAAAGTAATAATGAGGAGGGAAGGGAGTGGAGGGTATAAAAGTAATAAGTGGTTTGAACGCTATAGAGGTGGTATAAGAATATAAAGTAGTATATAGAAATGTATAGGATTTACATATTAATTATATATACCATAATATAAATAGGGAGCGAGGATTAATGTATCAGTAGGAAGGGAAGATTAAGGAGGGATATTAAGGGAGGGAGGAGGGATAGGTATAGAGGGGAGAGGGAGGGAAGAGGGAGGGAAGAGGGAGGGAAGAAGGAGGGAAGAGGGAGGGAAGAGGGAGGAAAGAAAGTGAGGGAAAGAGGGAGGCGATCATCTATTCTTATTTTTATAGTTGAGAGGGAGGAGCAATTACGTCTACAGGGAGGGAAGATGAAGGAGGTAGAACATATGTATCATAGGGAGTGAAGGAAAGGTAGAGGGATTAGTATCATAACGGGAGTAGAAAGGATGAGGAATAGGGTTCTAATAGACTATAGGGTCTAGATGGCTTGATAGAAAGGTGAATAGGGAAGAAGGAGGGAATAGTTTTAAGGACGCCGATAAGTATACATAATATAGTGGAATATAGTTAGGTGAGCGAGGGTAGGGGATATAATAATTAAAGTATATATATGGGAGGGTAGTGTGGTAGAGGTGAGGGACAAGATAGGTAGGGAAAGTATATATATATCATATTTATATTATATGTATTATTGTATATATAAAATGCATAGTCTGAGGAAGAGGTAGAGGGATAAGTTAAAGTGAGGAAGTATATAGAGAAGTGGATGGGAAGAGGGAACGGAGAGGGAAATAATGAGGAAGGGAAAGTAAGGGTAAGGGGAAGAGGGAGGGAAGGGAGGAATATATAGGGTATATAGTGTTGGAATGATAAGGGAGGTTAAGAAGGATAAGGGAGGGGGAAGAGTGGTATAGAGAGGCTGAGGGATAAGATAGTGGAGAGGGTAAGTAAGGGAGGGATAATGAGGAGAGGGAAGAGGGTATAACTTATAAGGGAGGGGAAGGGAGGGAAGAAAGTGGGGGGGAGAGGGTACAGTTGAAGAATGGAATGAAGGAGGGTAGGGAAGTGGGAAGGGAAAAAGGGGGGGGAAGTAGCAGGTATACAGGGAAAGAACGGCACGGGCACACAGCAGAGCGCAGGCGAAGACCAGCGGGACGCAGCAGAAGGATGGAAGGGAAGATGGAGGAGGAAGAATGGAGGGAAAAAGGAACTCGACGCCCAGGCCACGGAACCCCCACACACACACACAACACACAACACGCAGGAGGGCGCCACCCACAGCACACAACAAGCACCACGCAGCAGCGAGACAAGCAACACAGGCACAGAAGGGAAGCAACGACACCCAACATGAGAAGGTATAGTAAGGTAGGATATAATAGAGTGTGAAGATGGTATAAGTAAAGAATGGATGGTAGAAGTATATCTTAAAGTAGAGAGGGAAGAGGTGATATAATTGGTTAAGTGAAGTTCATTTCTATGGATTTATTTCTGGTTATTTAGTTATCATGTAAATATATATAGGGTATGGTCTAGAAGTCTTCTAATTTTCTCTTACTTCTGTTATTTTATAAATTGTATATAAGGTAGAATGGTGTATAAGGATATAGTATAATATAAAAGAGGGATAGGGAAGAGGCAATGAAAGTGGAACTAAGTAAGGGAGGGAAGCATATAATGAGTAAGGGTAAGACGTATACTAAGGCAGAAAACTTATACTCTATATCCGCTAGTTGATACCTATATATATATCTACTATACTCGTATATTAAGGTATAGAATTAAGGGATGTATGAGGTTATGTATATATATTAAGCATATTAATATATATAATTAGCGGGAGGTGATATAATAATCATAGTATATATAGGGAAGTGATATATAGAAGTCCACTATATAAATCATATACACACACATATGGAGGGAGAGGGAACTGGGAAGAAGCAAAAGAAAGGGAGGAGAGGGAAGCACACGTACCACACCAACGAAAAGAAAGGAAGGGAAAAGAGAAAATATAAGAGGAAGCGGGGGAAAGGAGGAATCACTCGCCACGAGGGAGGGGGAGGGAAAGGAGGGGGAGGGGAGGTGGAAGATGGACGGGGGAAGAGGAAGAAGAAAGAGAGAGAGAAAAAGGAGAGGTAGAAGGAGGGAGGAAGAGAGGGAGGGGAAAAGGAGGGATAGAAGGAGGGAGGAAAGAAGAGAGGGGGAATGAAGGCGTAGGATGGAAGAGTGAAAGGAAGAAAGAAAGAGAGAGAGGGAAATAGGAGGGATAGAAGGAAGGAGAAAAGAGGGAAGGGAAAAGGAGGGATAGGGAGGAAGGAAGAGAGGGAAGGAAAATGAGAGGTAGGAAGAAAGAGTGAAGAGGAAGAGACGAAGGTAAAATAAAGAAAAGAAGAAGGGAAAGAAAGATTTCCAAAGGAGAGAAGCGAGAGGAAAGAGAGAAGAGGGAAGGAAGATGTAAAAGAGAGAGGGAAAGTGAAGAAAGAGGAGGAAATGAAAGAAAAAGAAGAATAACAGGGAAAAAGGAGAAATACGAACCAAAGGAAGAAGCAGAAGAGGAAGAGAAATGAAGAGAGAAAAACAGGAAGAGGCGAGGAGGAGAAAAATAGGAAAAGGAAAAGAGGGAAATATAAATAAAGGAGGAATCGAGAGAGAGAATAAAGAACATGGAAAAGAGGAAAGATAGAACAGGAAAAATAGAAAGACAAGAAAACGTAGATCAAAAGAAAATAGAGAAAGGGGAATAAGAGAAATGGCAATAAAAGAAGGAAAAATAGAAGACCGACAAAAGAAAATAGCGAAAGGGGAATAAGAGAAATGGCAATAAAAGAAGGAAAAAGAGAAGAACGAAAGGAAAAGCGAATGGCGGAAGAAGAAGAAGAAGAAAAGGAAGGAAGGAAAAGCAGGAAGAAAGGAAAAGGAGGACAGGACATCATCATTATCACTTATATAGCGACACAAAATAGCGAAAGGGGAATAAGAGAAATGGCAATAAAAGAAGGAAAAAGAGAAGAAAGAAAGGAAGAAAGGAAAAGCGAATGGCGGAAGAAATAGAAAAAGAAGAAGGAGGAAGAAGCAGGGGAATAAGAGAAATGGCAATAAAAGAAGGAAAAAGAGAAGAACAAAAGGAAAAGCGAATGGCGGAAGAAGAAGAAGAAGAAGAGGAAGGAGGAAGAGGAAGCAGGAAGAAGGAGGAAAGGAAACAGACCTCATCATTATCTCTTTATTATGGCGACCAATTGCATAACCAGAAGCAGAGGAAGAGCAAGTGATCTGTTTTTTTTTATTCTTTTATATATATTTTTTCTTTTTCTTTTATCTTTTTTTCTTTCTTCTTGTTTTTTTCTTTCTTTTTTTTTAATTTTATCTTATTTTTTCTTTCTTCTTTATCTTTATTTTTCTTTTTCTTTTTTTTTCATATTTCTTTTATCTTTTTTTTCTTTTTTCTTTTTTCTTTTTCTTTCCTTTCCTTTTATTTTTTCTCTCTTTCTTTTTTTCTTTTATCTTATTTTTTCTTTCTTTTCTTTTTTTTCTTTTATCTTATTTTTCTTTCTTTCTTTTTTTCTTAATTTTTTTCTTTCTTTTTCTTATTTTTCTTCTTCTTTTTTTTCTTTATCTTATTTTTCTCTCTTTCTTTTTTCTTTTCTTTTTTTCTTTCTTTCTTTTTTTCTTTTATCTTATTTTTTTTTTCTTATCTTTTTTTTCTTTTTTTTCTTTCTTTCTTTTTTCTTTTTTCTTATTTTTTTCTTTCTTTTCTTTGTTTTCTTTTTATTTTGAGAGAGAGAGAGAGAGAGAGAGAGAGAGAGAGAGAGAGAGAGAGAGAGAGAGAGAGAGAGAGAGAGAGAGAGAGAGAGAGAGAGAGAGAGAGAAAGAGAGAGAGATACATACATGCATACATATATCTATCTATCTATCTATCTATCTATCTATCTATCTATCTATCTATCTATCTATCTATCTATCTATCTGTATCTATCTCTCTGTCTCTCTCTCGAGAGTTGTATATATATATATATATATATATATATATATAGATAGATTAGATTAGATAGATAGATAGATAGATAGATAGATAGATAGATAGATGATAGATAGATATAGATATTAGATAGATAGATAGATAGATATGTATGCATGTATGTATCTCTCTCTCTTCTCTCTCTCTCTCTCTCTCTCTCTCTCTTCTTCCTCCTCTCTCTCTCTCTCTCTCTCTCTCTCTCTCTCTCTCTCTCTCTCTCTCTGGGGGCAGAGAAAAGGAGAGGGGAAAGAAGAAACTAGAAAGGAGGAGAGGAGAGGGGAGGAGAGAAGGGAGAGGAGAGTGGAGAGAAGCTAGAAATGAGGAGAGGAGAGGGGAGGAGAGAAAGGAGAGGAGAGGGGAGAGAAGCCAGAAAGGAGGGGAGAAGCATAGCAGAGGGGCAGAGAGGGTGTTGGAGGGAGAATAACTTCATCTAGGAGGTAGAGGGGAGAAGAGGGGAGGCGGAGGGGGTAAAAGGGGAAGAGGGAGGGTAGATGAGGGACAGATGACGGAAGAGAGAGGGGAGAGGAGGTGAGGAAGGAGGATGGGAGGGAGGAGGACGAGGGAGGAGGAAGAGGAAGAGGAGGAGGAAGGAAGGACAGGAAGAGGAGGGGGGGAGAGAGAAGAGGAGGAGGAGAGAGAGGAGGAGGAAGAGGAAGTGGAGGACGAAAAAGAGAGAGAAAGAAAGAAGAGAGGAGAGAAAGGGGAAAGGAGAGAGGAAAAAACAAAGAGAGGGGGGGAGGAGGAGGGGAGGAAAGAGAAGGGGAGAAGGGGGAAGGGAGAGGGGGGGGAAGGGGGAGGGGGGGTAGAGGAGTCCAACAGAAAGGTTCATCAGTCTCTGAGAGTGTAATTTGGTCGTTACAGATTCGCTAGTTATCAATTTCACTCAGGCAAGGGTTATTTTAATGACAATTGCAATCAGCGTGCAACCGCAGGCATTCCGACTGTCTTTTTTTTTCCTTTTTTTGAGAGAGAGAGAGAGAGAGGAGGAAGAGAGAGAGAGAGAGAGAAGAGAGAGAGAGAGAGAGAGAGAGAGAGAGAGAGAGGAGAGGAGAGAGAGAGAGAGAGAGAGAGAGAGAGAGAGAGAGAGAGAGAGAGAGATGAGAGAGAGAGNTATATATATATTATATATTATATATTATATATTTTATTATATACATATATACTTATATATATATATACACATACACACACACATGTGTGTGTGTATTTGTATGTGAATGTATTTAGTTGAAAATAAACATATTTATCGTCATTTGTCGCCATTTGTCAAAAAAATTCTCTTCATGCCTACAGGGTTATAGATTTATTTCATGTCTCTACACATGGATGGAGCTCCAAGTTACAGTATGCGAGCCATAAAGCCGTAGGCAATTTCATTGATTACAGAAACAAACACCCCCCCCCCCAAAAAAAAAAAAAAAAAAAAAAAAAAAAAAAAAAAAAAAAAAAAAAAAAAACGAGAAAACAGCAAGCGTAAGTGATAATCTTGAGACGAAGGCCTGGCTCAATCCAACATGCAAAACCGTTAAGACTGAGATAGCAAATGTGTGGCGGGAATGCTCTTTGTAGATTTGAACTGCAATATGTCCGTTGCATCTGTTGTCTCACTGGTCCAACAAGCTGAGCTGGCCTCCAGCAACAATCAGGGACTAACAGCTAATGGATAGTCATGGCCCCTCGCTCGAAGGAATCGGGCAACGCACGTCAGTTCTTGTCGCAATTTTCCTATGCTAGAATCTTCGCGATTGTAGGGTCTTTGGTCTTAACGCAACTTTGGGACGGCCAGTTAAAAAAAAATACGATGTTCTTATCCTCTTGCCTTATTTGGTATACCAGTTGATTTTTTGCGGCATTATTAATTAATAAAGGTTTTTCTGCTTTAAAAGGTGGATTCTACAATTTCTTTCAGCATACGACCTTTAGAGTTTCAAATATTTATTGTATGACGGATATATGCTAAAATTTTATCTTATGTGGTACACTCTAGGGGAAACTGATTTTACTCATAGGGATGTTTAAAAATACTACCGCAATTTAATGTAGCACCAGTGGTATTCCAGTTTTGTTATTTTGTTTTCTTAACATCGTCGAATCCTTACTTGGATTAGTCATGTAGCCTCTGTACATCTATTGGCCTGTCAGATCTCCCACATTCACGGAGTTCCATGTGCGCCGCAGTTATAAGCTCTTATGTAGACGTCTTTCTTTTTTATCCACTCGCTTACACTTGTAGTCTTTAAATGGTTTTCTGTTTTAGTTTGATGCGCTGGCTGGGTGGTCTTCAATGCTATTGTTGAGCTTTGAGTTTTTTTTTTCTAACCTCTTGATATTGCAACTATTGAAGAGTAATAGAAACGGTCTGAGGAACTCTTGCATAACATCTCTTACAATCTTAATTCATTTATTTCTCTATTAAAACAAATACCATTTTTGCTAATGACAGGTTATGGTGAAAACAAATTGTTTTTCTCGCGTTTATTGGCAAGTTACAAAAAATGGATACTGTATAAATGAAGATGGAGACTGATTTGACTACGGAAATCCATGCGGGAGTCTTGAGTCGACCAGTTAATCACCGGTTTTACTGTACCAATCGACGATATAATCCCCGTGATTATAATAATATTAAACGATAAAACAGTTTGAAAACCTTGTTAACACACCACACATCCCAAAAAATTGCCGATATATATTAAAATTAGGCTCGAAAATACACGAAAACTGCTTGACTATCTGTCAAGGGTCCTTGGTTGGCAAAAACTGCTTTGGACATTCATAAAAATTTGAAATGAAATATATTTTACTTGTGTTTGTGATTAATATAGGGAAAAATAAACTAACTTTCTCTTCATAGTGCACAGAAGGCATATTAGGAGACAGTGAAGGCGCAGGGTCAGAGACAGGCGGAGAGGACTGAAAATGCCATGCTGCCGTACGATTCCAAGTGGCGGCCAGTTGTCAGATTCAGATGTCTAAATATTCACGGGTATCATCACTTTCTTTAATAACATAAAAATACGGCCGTCAGCTCATGTCGCTGTGCGTGGTAGCATTATTTGCAGACACAGTAATTATTCTCTGCATATACACTAAAACTGTGAAATCTAAAAGACCAGTAAATTTTATCATAATTTTTTTGCCTCACGATACAAGCGCGATCATAAACATAATGGTATTGGTTATTTTCTCTGATTAGTACGCAATCTCCCTACGTTATCTACAAAGGAATGATACTTTACATGGGTTAGGGATTGAATATAGGATTTTTCAGGGGAAACCTTTATAATTTTGCCATCAGGATTGACTTTAGTACGATTTTATTTACGATTTGTTAATTTGCATATCAGGAGTTTTAACAATTTCATCGTAATATGACGACTCACAAATTTCCCAATTCATTGCATTTATCTGAATATCAATATATTGTAATTTTCAAATGCCCATAGAAAACTATGACTTTCAGGGTAACTATTATATTCAACCATATTTTTAACTAAAATTTGTAATAACGATTTTTCTTCTTAGTGAAATTGTGGCAAATTAAGATTACTCTGAACAGGATGTCAGATTAAACCATTAATATAGAATATCTAATATTATTAGAAGACTAGTATCTCATTAAATAAACGTGATTATAAATATTGTATATAAATACATGACAATTGCGTCCACTTAAAACTACTATACATTTTCATGCACTAATGCATTTTCTTTTCGTAAAACACCTTATTTTGAAAATTCTTTTTAGATATTCATTTTCATATCTTGTAAGGTCGTTCGCTGCCCTGCTTCATACGTCACCATTTCACACTTAATATTCCCTTGCTCAAGATGATGTTCTAGCCGTTACGTCATCGTTCCCTTTCGCTTCTTGCTTTTACTTGGAAACCCTTTCTTATCCGTTAATTGAAGCTAACAGTAACATGTGTGTTAGTTGAGGACGCCCTTGAGTGCATCTTTTTTGACATTTTGCTATAATTGGCTTCGTTATTTTCGCATTATTTTACCTACGGCATTTCTCCTTCAAATGACTTTTCCCCCTTTTCTCACTATCCTGGTTGTTAGTAATGTTGGCAGTAATTTTCGCCGGTTACTACTCTCACTTCTTCATAAATTAGTCGCTTGCATTATCGATTTTAGCGACGGTTATTCATGACCTTACGCATCTCACGATCCCTGTTCGTGATAGTTACAAAGCTTTAAATTAAACCGGACGTAACTGCCAAAGCAGTTTCGTGTTCACCCCTCTTAAACAGTTTTACCTAGCTTTCACTTTACATATCATATTCTCCTAAGTTTGGAGAAATCGGAAACACGGTCCTTTGTTCTAAAACAGCACTGCTTCCTCCAAGGACAAGGCCCGATTCCTGCAACTGAGCTACAGGCATAGCAGCCTATTATATCAATTCTCTATGTAGAATTTCATCTTGACTGCAACAAAGTCAGCCTGCTCCAATGAATTTCAATGAATATTCTAGAAACTTTACACTAAGTTAACTTGTGGTAGTTCGTGAAATTCTCAAAGTTGTTTGCTTCCATTGAATCATAACTGTAGGGTTGCACATATCTTTCTCTTCTATGTGAGGGTACGTGCTCATTCATTAAATATTTTGCAGATACGCCTGTCCCATTTCATGCTCCCATTAGTGAATGGAATTTGGGTAGCCATCAACCAACCATCTACGGTCACTTATTTGAACTGAAATACAAACACATATACCAAAACCTTGTCCAGTCCTGAAGCTGACTGGAACTTAAGAACCCTTCTGGTGCCTTTAATCTTGTACTTCCCAAATAAGGCGAGATTTGGTCTGGATAATCAAAACGACAGCATGTTCTGCCACTCTCTTCATTGCATTTGTATGAAATTCTACCAGAAAAATATATACAAATAATTTCATATTATGCTGACTAAGGAAATTCATGAACAAATACTAACTATTTCACATCTTAACAGATCTTCCTTGCCTAAGCCTGGCTCTTGACAGGGACGTGTCACTCCACATTGAGAATTTGTATCCTTGCTTATTTAATCTCCTCATTCTTATATGAAATAGTTATACTGATTTAGACCATATACTATTTTCAGGTGTCTCACTCACAACTCCGTTGATGGATATTGGTGTAGCCTTACTCCTCGTTATATGAGTTACCTGCCACTGTTACCTAGCACTATTGCCAAATAGGAATATGTGACCAGCTATGGGTTGCTAAAGAGCCAAGCTAGTCTTAAGGAAATATCCTATTTCATTATTTTTGGTGGACTTTTGTTACATCTTATCCCTTATTTTTAAAATTAATTTCAATTATTAACTTTCAATTGAAAATACCTGATGTAACTATATCCTATTACTGCATATTCATGACGTGATGATTTTTTAAACAGGACATTTTGACATTTCCAATTATACATATATATGAATAAATATTCAAGATGATCAATATTTAATCCATTGTAATCTTCCATCTCCCATCAGGGTCTTGTATATTTCCTTTCCACAAAGATGAATGCTGAAAGGCATATCAACCTCTTATGTTAAACATGTAGCCACACACATCAACCTTGATGAGTACCAGTGTTGTGCAACTCTATTATCCTTGTGCATCAACTGAGAAAATGCTTTGGTTACAGCCACCTCTTTGTACAAGCTCTTAGTAGGAGTTCCACTGATCAAGGAGCACTACCTTTGCTAAGTATTCCTAGATAATAGCACCCTTACTTTTCTGGACTTGGTTTCTCTGCAAGTCAAGGACAACTTGTCATAGCATGGAAGAGCAGTGTGAAAGATATCAATATTAAAATTAGTTTATTTACATAAAGGATTGCATAGTTAATATTAAATGCTATTTGTATATACTTTTGATCACAGTCCAAGGTAATGTCACACTGTATTTAAGGTCAGGTCAGATATCATCTCTTTCTAACTGCAGTCTATAAACCCCCAGGTCATATCTGCAGTTTGGATGACTCATTGAACTTAGGATGGAGCTGTTACTTAAGCCCTTTTTTCTTTTTTCTTCGGACCTGCTTAACTCCTCCCCTGGTTAGCTCTTGCCCACAAACAAATTGAATTGCCCTTTATCATTGACCTTAACTAATCAGGAGCCTGGAGCAAGATCATTTTATTCTGGATTAACTAACACTTGATATCTTTGTAATGCATTCAGACTTGGCATGTTGAACCTTCAGCTGACATACTTATTTCTGTCGATTCATGGTATTTGTGTTCTGTTGTGCTGATAATTAACCATATGTCAAGATTCTAATATTGTGATAACCCTTGTGTTTTCTTGTTATAATGCCTAATTGTTTTCATATTGCAATATCTTGAATATAATAAATAAATCAGGTTGGTACCATTGTCAGGCCATCATCTCCCTTTTCTTATGTGAAGTTTTAGTCATTACTATACCATCACATATATACAAATAAATAAATAAATAAAGTATATGTATGTATAAGAAAGGAAAGAAAAAAAATACAATATGAACTGAATAAGAATGTAACATTTCAAACTCACCAGATGTAGTAAAAACCAAAAATAATTCCTTTTTTACTATGTCTGATAAGGAACTCTTTTACAAGTTTAAAATATTACATGATTTGTCAGTTAATATTGTGGCACTGTTTCTTTTTATATCTGTGTACAGGTTATGATGTTTTTTTCATATAAATACTTATGTATGCATGTATACATGTGTGTATATCTATCCATCCATCTCTTTCTCTATGTGTGTATGCATGTGTGTTTGTGTGATGAGTGTATGTTTATATATATATATATATATATATATATATATATATATATATATATATTGTGTNGTCAATTTTTATTTATTTTTATTTTTTTTATTTTGTATGTGTGTGTGTGTGTGTGTGTGTGGTGTGTGTGTGTGTGTGTGTTTTTCTTTTCTCTCTCCCTCTCTCTCTCTCTTTCCTCTCTCCCTCTCCCTCTCCCTCTCTGAACGAAAACCGGATTTTTATTGGCAGATTTTGGTTTTATTGTCCTCTGACAGCGACAGCGAATTCTCAGACTCTGAGGAATTTTCGAAGTGGAATCAAGCCTGTTTTTTAGGAGTTGTTTTGAGTAGTTTTGCGTGCGCGCGCATGTAGTCTTGCATTTATAAGTGGGCGGGGTGAGGTTGTGTGTGTATGTGTGTTTTGGGGGCATTTAGGGGCGCGTGGATGCATACGTGTGTGTGTGTTTATATATATATGTGTGTGTGTGTGTGTGTGTGTGTGTGTGTCGTGTGTGGTGTGTGTGTGTGTGTGTGTGTGGTGTGTGTGTGTGTGTGTGTGTTTATATGTGGGTGTGTTTGTTTCTTTTTGTTGTTGGTATCGTGTGTGTGTGTGTGTGTGTGTGTGTTTATCCCATTCTCTCTTTCTTTTTTCACTCACTCAGTTTCTTTTTCTTTCTCTTGCTTCCCCCCCTCCTCTCTCCTCTCTCTCTCTCTCTCTCTTTCTCCCTCCCTTCCTCCCTTCCTCCCTTCCTCTTCTCCTCTCTCCCTCTCCCTCTCCCCCTTCCCCCCCTTCCCTCTCCCTCTCCCTCCTCCTCCCTCCCTCCCTCCCTCCCTCCTCCCTCTCTCCTTCCCCCTCTACCTCTCCCCCTCTCCCCTTCCCCTCTACCTTCCCCCCCTCTCCCTCCCCCCCCTTCCCCCTCTACCTTGCCCCCCCTCTCCCTCCCCCCCTTCCCCCTTCCCTCTCCCCCTCTCCCTTTCCCTCTTCCTCTCCCCCTCTCCCTTTCCCTCTTCCTCTCCCCCCTCTCCCTCTCCCATCTCTCCCTTCTCTCTCCCTCTCCCTCTCCCCTCTGTCTCTCCCTCTCCCTCTCCCCCTCTGTCTCTCCCTCTCCCTCTCCCCCCTCTCTCCCTATCCTTCTCCCTTTCTCCCTCTCTCCCTCTTTTCCGTCCTCTCTTCCTCTCTTTCTCCCTTCCTCCCATCCATCCTTCCTTCTCCCTGGGTTTTGCTTCAGCAGTTTCAGAGGCTAAGGTTTGTCATGTAGTGGATCTAGTCTTTGAGTCATTGAAGACGGGATTTCCTCATGTCATATCGAGCCTTGTGTTGGGCTCTCCTACCATCAGCCCATGGAGTGAAAGATTAAAGCACAGGCTATATATTTTTTCTCACTAAAGAGACTTTAATCCTAAAGTTTGCTTTTGAGGACTATATCTCTCATCAGTGCCCACAATCAAGGCCAAACAAGCAAATATTTCTAGCATGCACAACTTAGAGCAGGCTTAACAGTAAATGGCATGGGTGCTTGTCATCCAGTATTTGGCTTGGTTCACCAAGATGTGATTGGAAGTCTTCCAGCAATTGTGGATTAAATGGCCATGATGTTAATGTATCTTATCAGCAAAATGTCAGCAAGGTAAGTATTTCTTTGGAAAGTAATAGTGTACACCTGTAAAAAGGTATTGGGTATTTTGGCTGTGACCAAGAATACTTTGTTACCAGTTTGGTGTATATTGCATGACCTTTTTCTTCTTTCTTTTCCTTATCTTCCCTTTATATATGCATTGATCTTTTTCCTAATGTAGCATTACTATCTTGCTGTTCATACCACATAGAGTGAATCTTCATACAAGTTGTTTAATGTAAATGCTCTTGCTTGTATTGGCATCACAGATGTTAGTTTATTGATTTTACACTTTTCTGCTTTGAAATCACAAAAATCTAGAGTTAAAAGTTCACTCTCCAGCTAATGTAGATTATCAGTAAGTGCCTTGAGTCATACCATTGGCATTGGTCTTACCAAACTTGGACCCACTGTAATGTGTACTATGTGTAATGCTTTTATAAGTTATTCAGCACTGTAATTTAGCACTGTTTTCTCGTGTGACCCCCTTCAGGTACAGAGGCAAAGTTAGTCACTGCCGCATTCGTGTCCGACAGGAAGGTGACAACACCAGGTACTGGCTCAAAGACAATGACTCCTTTGACACACTTTATGGGCTGATTGAACACTACAAGCACTACCCATATTGTCACAGGTAAGATTCAGAAGGAGGGGATAAAGAGGAAGGTAAAGAAATTAGACAGGATTAGGAATGAGAGTGTTTTGTGACATCAGTTCATTCTTGATTAAAATAGGAATCCATATTTATAAATTTCCTTTCCCTTGAACTTTCCAGGAAGTATCGGTAAAGCTGGGAGAAGCTGTACCTCAGCCCAATAGCCATGAGCGCATGGAGTGGTACCATGCTAACATGACTAGAGATGAGGCAGAGCAGTACCTTGGAGGATACCTGAGGATGGGGCCTTTTTGGTGCGACCAAGTGGGGAGGCAGGGAGCATAGCCATATCATTCAAGTGAGTTGATAGTGTAAAGTGAGGAAGCAAAGCTTGCATCATCATTATAGATGTTTATTTTAGACAGTAGACAGTGACAGCTCCAAATAAGTATATTTTAGGATACTTGTCCACAATGCCAGAACCCCATTTGCTCATTGCTTCCTGATTAACATCCAGAGCAGAGAGACGGACAAAGCACTGCAGAGTAAAGCAAGAGGATGGTACATTCATCATAGGCACAGCAACCTTTGACAGCTTGGTGGAGCTGATTAAGTACTATGAGCGGAATTTCCTCTTTCGCCGGGTCAAGTTGCGGTATCCAGTGACGGAGCGTGTAATCCAAGGTCTCCAAGATATGGTGGGTGATAATGTGAAATCTTAGTTTTGAGAAAATACTTTTTTTATCTTGTATATGGAAAAAAATTAAGCTTTAATTTTATAGATTTATTTTTATTCATTTTTTTTTTTTTCTCTCCGCTCTAATAGGATCCTGTTGATGGCACTGGAGGTTACGTAGTGGATCCTGCCTACGTTAGCAACGTAAGCTGTAGCCTTTTTAATTTACTCTCATTAATTGCCTTCTCTCTCACCAATTTGGCAAGCAGAAACCCTGAGAAATAAAGTACAGAAATTGATAAATCAGTTTTACACTTTTCTGCTGTCATTCACACTATTGCCGCAGCCTATGGACAATGCTTTCAACTTCAACCACCTTAAAGAAAACAACCAAACCACTCCCTATTTTCCTTCTCAGATCCATGTAAAGGCCAAGTACTCTTACCGTGCCAACAAGGATGACGAGCTGACCTTCCCACGCCATGCCATCATCCAGAATGTGATAAAGGCAGAAAAGGAGTGGTGGACGGGGGACTATGGGGGACGGAGGCAGCACTGGTTCCCAGCTATCTTCGTGGAGGAGATTGAGCCAGAGAATATGGAGGAGAGAGGAGGCTAGATTTTTTTTTTTTTCTTTCTTTTCTTTCTTTTTCTTCTTTTCTTTTCTTTTTTTTTAATTAAATTTTTGGTGTCGATGTACTTTAAAAACATTTCTTTAGGAGGAGACTCTAGTAATGGGCGGTTGTTTATAGTTGTCATTTATTAATCTGCTTTTGGTTGATTCATCTACTTTACTGGTTTATTCCTTTATTACTTTTTATTCTGTAGGAGGAGACAACCAAGTCCTGGGCAGCCTGCAGAAGGGAAGCATTGACATCTCAAGGGCCGGAACCAAGATTGAGAAAGTCACAGGAACCAACCGCTGGGGCATTGTGTCCATTATAAAGTGGGTCCCCTTAGCCATAGTCTCTTCTCTATTCTCTTTTGTTCCGTTTTTCTTTTTCTGGTACTTTTCTTCTCCCCCCTTTTTTTTTCTCTCTCTCTCTCTCTCCAGGTGTTTTTTGAGATTTTTTTTTTTTTTTTTTTTCTTCTTTTTGTTATTCATCTTGCTTTTATTCTTTTCTCAGGTTACCCAAACTCGCCAAGAGTTCCTCATTAGATTTATAAATAACCAGTTATTTATCTCTCTGATGAGGAACTCTTGACAAGTTCAAAATGTCACAATTCAATTTTGTTTCTAATTGTGGCTGTTTTCCTATTCATCTTTGTGCACATGCCACTGTGTTTGTATCCAATTAGTGATATTTTAAAAATTTGGGTATTGATTAGTACTTTTGACAATGCATGGGTTATATTGAAGGAGTGGTCAATGTTCATATTAAAAGAAGATTAATTTTTGGTTAGCAATACTGGCATGTCAGTATTATTGATCATGTATGGTAGCTTCCATAATATTAATCATAATATAGATCAATATTTTGGAACCGTTTATGGCTGCTGATTTCTTTTCAGCTTTTGATACTAATATATAGTATTATTGATCTTGTGTGGGTAACTTATGGAATGATTCTCCCCCTGGCAGACTGACTACACAAACAGGCCAGGTGGTGGAGCTGGCCTGCACCTCAGAGCAGCAAGCACAAGAGTGGGTTAAAAAGATTGAGAGCGTCTCCTCACCAGCAGCTGTGGTAAGGCATCCTTTTTTCTGTTGGTGGTGCTCCTGTTAACAGTGTTTTGTCTGATTAGATATTTTCCCTCGGGTTGATGTCTGGCTGATGTAAGTTTTGGGTTTCTTGTGAACTGAAAGGCAAATGATACAGAGTGCCTTGTGCAGTTTAAAAGGAAGTATCCTTAACTTTGGAAAATAAAGCTTCCCCTTTCCCGCGCGTGCGCACACACACACACGCACACGCACACACACACACACACACACACACACACACACCACACACACATGCACACACACACACAACACACACACACACACCACACACACAACACACAACACACACCACACACACACAACAACACACACACACACACACACACACACAACACACTCACACACACACACTCACACACTCACACACACACACACAACACACACACACACACACACACACAACACACACACACACACACACACACACACACACACACACACTGCTCAAAGTCAATGAGATACAGTGAGACATTAGCTTCTTGATGTATAAAAGCACACATGAAAGCCCCTTACCCTCACCTTCTTGCCATCCTCAGAACCAGACCAGACAGACGAGGAAACCAGAGCAGCGCATCAAGCAGGAGATGAGCAATTTGGTAGTTTACTTCCGAGCAGTGCGGTGTGACCCCAGCAAGCAGTTTGTTTACGGGGGCACACACAATGAGGTCTCGTCCTTCCCTGAGAACAGGATGGAGAGCCTCATGCTCAGCTGCCCTAAAGGATTGCTCAAGTTCCATAAGGTAGGCCACAATGTGTTTTTAAGGATTTTTGAAAATATGTTGTTGGGCTCTATGATTTCAATAGTATTATTGTTGATAGGCATGTTGGTCACAATTATTATCATCATCTTTATATTTTAATAATTTTTGTTATTAGTATACCCATTGTGGTAGAGGTAGAGGAGAGGGAGGGAGGGAAGGAGAGGGAGGAGGGAAGGAGAGGAGAGAGAGAAGGCTAATGATACATCCACCCTTGATCCACAGGTCGGCTTCAGCCGTGTGTACCCCAAGTCATCACGGTTGGACTCCACCAACTACAACCCTGTACCCATGTGGAACCATGGATGCCAGATGGTCTGTCTCAACTACCAGACAGGAGGTGGGTTCTTAGAGTAGCCAGAGGGGAAAGAAGAGAGGGGGATGTAGAAGGGTGGAGGAGAAGAGATTGGAAGAGAAAGGAGAGAAAGAGTCTTTGAGAGAAATGGAGATGACCAGAATATTAAAGAATTTTCGAAGGAACATTATTTTATTCATATCTAGTTCTGATTCCTGAACTATTCACATTGCCTAGTTTCCTTGGGGAATTACTTTCCAAAATTAAGGGCTGGCCTATCCCAGTCTAAGTCTTTAAACTGATAATGACCAGAAAAAAGGTTTCAGGAAAGGAGGTAAGGCTTGGCATAAATTAGTGTGCCAGTCCACATTTGGGCTGACTCAGGGGAAGCTCCACCCGCCGATTTTGTAGCCGCCTGGAATCTTTTATTTTTGGCTTCAAAATATACCGGCATGAATGGGTTAAGCAACATGGAGCATATTAGCTGATCTGTTTTTTCCTCACCAAAACAAAACAATCCCTATGTTTCCTAGATAGTTCACCTAGAGTTTGCTACAAGGATGGTAATCCCAGGCCTGAGTCTCGCTCCAGAGCAAGGGAAATGTAATGGTATTATAGAACAATAGAGACCATCTCTTATTCCAGATAAACCCATGCAGCTAAATGAGGGGCGGTTTATGCAGAATGGCAAATGTGGCTATATCTTGCGACCAGAATTCCAGAACAACCCTGACTATGACCCAGGCAACCCCCTCACCCTGCCCAACCCTAGACCACTGAACCTCTCCATAAAGGTATGTAGAAAAATCACTGGTACTAAGACTAATAGTGTGGGTGGTATAAGCTCTATAAAGCAGTAGTTGTTACTGTCTGTGAAGTTGAGACATATGGTAATTCATTGTGCTTGTGTAATTTTTCTTGCTTTTGTTTTCTTTATATATAAACTTGACTTTGCACACAGATGTATCTAGGAAATTTAATTTCAGGTCTACATCTCTTCATCCTGTGTGCTTATTGATCATACTCACCTTGTTTTCTTCTCTTTTCCCATCTTGTCCTCTTTCATCCTGGCAGATATTTGGTGCACGGCACCTGAGCAAGTCCGGCAAGGGCTTCATTTCACCCCTGGTTGAGGTAGAGATTATAGGCTGTGAGTACGACAACGCTCCGAAGTACACCACCAGAGCTGTCCGTAAGTTCATTGTCTAGAAGTAATTTCAAGATCAGTTTTTAGCTTGCTAGTTTAACCTCTTAGTGACGGGAACACTTACAGCCCTGATGATGTAACAGTAATGACGTGTGATGTTTATACACGTCATAACTCACCCAGCCAGAAAGCCTATACTGTTGTATAATTATTATGGACAGAAAATTCTGGACCCATCATGGTAGGGTTAAAGCAAAAAGTAGGAAAAGAAAATAGAAAATGGAAATCATGACGTAGCTTGTAACGGGTTTTCAGTTTCTTCTGTAGCTGATATGCTAATACAACAACAACTCATTTAGGACAGTAACTCTTGCGATTAAAGTTAGAGGCCATCTAAGACACCAAGGAGACAGAAAATGGAAACTCTTTCATATGAGAGAAGTATGTGGTGCATATGATTCAAAAGGAGCTTTCTCATGTTATGTTGAATGTCGCAGCTATATGTTCTGCATCATGTGATGTATATTGTCGTTAAATAGTTATGATGCTATAGGGTGGGGTTACAATGCTATACTCTACATGAGATATGCATTTTTTCTTGCTGTTTCTGTTCATACTGAATCTTTTGACTAATTGAGATAGGACTCATTTTATTTTGTTTAGAAGGACTGTGGTCATGACATCCTATACCCCCTTTGTAGTCTTTTGCTTGTTTTTCTATATAAAAAAAGGCTATGTTTATGAAAAGATCCTTATTTTGAGGGATGCGACAAGAAAACAGAATCAGAAATATTGTAATTCTTTCCTCTTAGATGACAATGGACTCAACCCAGTGTGGGGCGTGAAGCTGATGTTCTCAGTGCACAACCAGAATGTGCACTCATCCGTTTTGTGCTGTATGATGAGGACATGTTTGGAGAGCCAAACCAGATTGGCCAGGCAACGTACCCGGTGAGAAATATGATGGACTTTTATGTCAGTCACACAAATACACATACTGCAGCTGAAGTTACTTTATATAAGTAAATATGACATGTTTACCATATATTTTTGGTTGGTTTTCTTTCTGATACAGCTTGGTAAATCAAAGCCTATGAACAGAGTTCATTGTGGCATTTGTAGGAAAAAGGTATGCAAGGTGAATATCTTCATTCCCATTCTTACATTTCGACAAATCAAAACTGGTCTAAAGGAGAGACAATCCAGGGAGAAAGTATTTTTAGTCTGATAGAAAAGATGATATACTTTTATTGTGATAAACAAAAGAAAATATTTTTGTGGAAAAAATTCAAGAAAATAGTGGCTATAAGAATAAGCATATAATGCAGAATCCCCCCAACAGGTGACATGTATACGTGAAGGTTATCGCAGTGTTCCCCTGAAAATGGATACTCTGAGGAAATCGAGCTTGCATCACTCCTCGTGCACATGAAGATCACAAGAGAGGTGAGATCTGTAAACTGCACTATGGTCTGACACTAGATTATGCCAGAAAACTCATAATTTGCCACTTGGAAGTCTGGGTATATTGATTAATGGCATGCGCTCCTGCCTTGATAGCAAGAATGCATGGCATATCCACTGTCTTTTTATTTATTAATTGTCTTTATACATAGATGACTTCACAAGTGCATAATCACCAAGGAGGCAATTACTAGTCCTATCTAGTTCACCTCTTTATCCCTCTTTCTTGATATTCAAGATTGTTTTTATTTTTTAATGTTATTTCTAATATTGATAAAATTATGATAATCAGAAAATTAACAATAGTAATATCATCATTGATGATAATAGCATTGGAAAGAAATACATTTTTCCTGAAAAATCATGTTAAGGGTAAATCAGCAGAGGCATACTGATTGGTTCCTTAGTGGCTAATTACTTGTAGAGCCATCTCTGTGCAAACAAAATTCACAAACGAAACAGTAGACAGTGTGATTACCTAGCACCTTTGGGTTAAACGGCCGTATTATTAAAATCTTGGAGTGGCCCTGCAATTCAATCCTGAGGGAAGGGTGCAGGAAGTCTACGTATACATATATATATGAAGGCATGCACGTCCAATTACCTAGAATTTTGTTTATTGCATGTTTTGTTGATTTAAACTTTCATTTCCAACATAGGCATTTGGTCTGAGAATGCCTTTAGACGTGCATACACTCATGTATGGATCTACATTGATATGAAAAGCAAAATAAAAGTTCTTCATGAATATATATTTGGATAAGTCATTAGTATTTGGTAGTTATTGTAATTTCTGAGATAGTTTTTTAAAAACTAAATATATATATATATATATATATATATATATATATATATATATATATATATATATATATATATATATATATATATTAAGACCCATATGATTTATTTTGAGTAGCATTTGAATATAATTTTATATTATGTATGCTTTCATATGAGTATATATTTGATTAACATTTTGCAGGGCTTGGTACGGGTTACTTCTAGTTGCCCTGCATTTGTTCCAATACTATGCGGGGACCCCGCGGGCGAGCGACACCTACAAATCTTTAATATTGCGGAAAAGTGCTGGGGAAGTGGTTCTGGGGAGAGCCCGCCCGCGGGGAAGTTTAATAATATGGCTGATAAACCTCTAACCTTCTATCAGTGTGACTTCAGAAAGAAGATTGTTAATTCATGCTTTGTATATTCATATACGTTCTACTAGTAAATTTCCTGTGCCTTAATTGTCAGACATGAAATCATACTATATCTAAATCCTTTGAATATTATTGACTGACTCTCTTCCCAACCCACTCCCCCTTGCCCTCCCATCATAGGATGAGCAGATGATCCTCCTTTACCGCAAGCAGATGATTACGATGCTGGATGAAGCGAGGGAGAAAAACAATCTTGAAATGGTGGCTAACCTGGAAGACAGAATCCAAAGACTGGAGCAGGAGATCTTGCAGCATGGAGAACAGTACTTCTTGTGAGTTTGACCCAAGATCAAGGAGATGGGTTTGCTGCTTGTTGGATTTGATAGTTTATCTGACTTTCTTATATATATATATGTCTGTTATATAAATATATATATATAATATATATATATTATATATATATAATATAAAATACATATATAATATATATATATATATATATATATATATATATATATATATACTAATTATATATATATAATATTATATATATATATGTATATATATATATATATATATATATATATATAATATATATATATATGTATATATATATATATATATATATATATGTATATATGTATATAGTGTTACAGTTTGCATAATGTTCACTTATTTTTTCCTTTCATGTTTCCCTCTTCCTCCTAGGTGAACGGACTCCTACCAACTTTTCAACTTCCCAGCAACCACCCTTTACCTCAGAGGATCCTAGGAGAACTTAAAAAGATAGAAAATAAAAGTAAAAAATATTTGAAAAAAAAAGTAAGAAGAGGTATGAAAAGATCCAAAAAAAAGATTTATGGAAAAATTCAAAGAAGTTCTAGAAAAAATAATAAATAAAATAAAAAAAAAAGAGAGAGAGAGAGATTCAAAGGAAGGGGGAGAAAATCAAAGTTCCAAGAAGAGGTTCAAGGAGAAATTTTAAAGTCGAGTTTCTATTAAGACGTTCCACGAGTACTTAAATGAGGTGCTAGAAAAGAGGTGTTGCTCTCAGTCACAGCAACAAGTAAGTCTGTGAGATCCCCCAAGGTTCTTCATCAAGGGTTCTACCAAGTTCTTGTGTTCCTAAATAGGTTCTTTAGGTATTGATGCCTCTAAAGTAGTTTTTTTCTAATAATTTGTGCGTGTGTGTGTGTCTGTGTGTGTCTGTGTCTGTGTGTGTCTGTGTTTGCATATATATACATATGCATATAAATATACATATACATGTATATATACATATACATATGCATATATATATGTATATACATATACATATGCCGCGCGCGTACATGCACGCGCACACACACACACAACACACACACACACAACACACACCACACACACACACACACACACACACACACACACACACACACACACACACACACACATACACACATACACATACACATATACACGTGTGTGCGTATATATATATATATATATATATATATATATATATATATATATATATATATATATATATATATATATATATATATATATATATATATATATATATATACATATACATGCATATATGTATATATATATATATATATATATTATATATATATATATATATATATATATATATATATACATGCATATATGTATATATATATATATATATATATATATATATATATATATATATATATTATATATATATATATATATATATATATATGTATGTATGTATGTATGTATATTTGTATGTATATATATTTATGTATGTATATATGTATATATATGTATTATGTATATATATGTATGTATGTATTATTTATATGTATGTATGTATTATATATATATATATATATATATATATATATATATATATATATATATATGTATATATATTATGTATGTATATATATATATATATTATATATATATAATATATATATATATTATATAAATATATAAATATGTGTGTGTGTATTTGTGTGTGTGTGTCTGTGTGTGTGTCTGTGTCTGTGTGTGCATGCGTGCATGTGCGTGTGCGTGTGTGAGAGTATGTGTGTATGTATATGTATGTCATTAAATCATTATTTTTATTTTATTGATGTAGTTTTTTTTTTTTTTTTTCTTTCCCTATCTTTCTTTCTTTACATCCTCAGCATCAGCTCTATGAAAGATGATAATAATGTATGACTATATATATGTATTATTATTATTGTGTTTGTGCGCTTTTTTTTCTTCTTCTTTTCTCTCTTTTTCTTTCCTTTTTTCTTTTCCATTATCAGTAATGATCCCAGGGGAAGCAGCATGCATTAAATAGCTGATGTAAAATGTATGTCTGTTGTACTTTTTTTCTTTTCATTTCTTGTTTTCATGCTAGTGTGCTGCTTGCTAATAGTGCAATGGAGTGATAGAGAGCAAGAGACAGTAAGAGAGAGATATGTTTTATATTCTGTGTATGTATGGAAGTGTATCTTTGACTAAGTGTATGTATTGTGTGTGTGCGCGCAGGTCATTGTGTGCTTACCTGGGTGCACAAATGGGCATGCCCACTCCAGCTCATAAATGGTGTTTTGGACCAAATAAAAGATGCTTGTGTAAGTATTAGCTTTACTTGTTGTAAGTCAGTTTCTAAGTCATATTAAAAAATGTACTTTGTTTAATATTTTCTACAATGTAACTTAAGATTTATTCTCTGTTAAATGTTTATTCTAATATACCTGTTTATTATCAAGCCATAACAAGTGTTCAAGAAATTTTAAAAAGAGGAAAACAAAAAAAATATTGTATATTTATGTGTGCTTTTCTTGTAGCCAAGTGTTAAGACGAAGCTGAAAGTCAAGCTGCAACAAATTTGTCATAATTTGTCTTGATCAGCCTCGTAGTGTCATCATTGCCTTGCAAATGACAAGTGTTATTGCCAGATAGACTCTGCATGGCCACACAACAAGACTTTCCTTATTTGTAACTAATATGCAAATAGCCACGGGGCATGACCAAATGCCATACTACAGAATGACCACAATTATAATTTTATGTCTTTTTTCATGTTTGCATGTTGAGTATCTGATATAGATGTTGGTGCATAACATGTAAGGAGATGCATGAATGTATGTCTACCCAATTTTTGTTGATATGGTTATTATCACTGCTACATGTATTGTACTTATTTAAACCAGTCTGTGTGATGGGCTTAGTCTGATGAAAACCTCAAGTCATGTTCAGGTTCTCTCATTTTTTCCACAGTTTATCTGCTGATTCCAGTGCATTTTTTCACTTAAATCATTGTAATATTTCTCTATACTCTTTCTGTGGAAAATAAATTTTTAAAGCTAGTTAGAACCAGTGATGTATAAATCTAGCCTCTGCCCAATTGTTGATATTAATCAGTAATGAATAAGCATAGGACCAGTGTTACTGCTTGTATTGTTTTCTGATTTAGTTTCATGTTTATGCTTTTGGGGTATCCATGACATGTCAGGTGCAATTTAAAAGTCATTTTCAGATAATTTTGGAGGATAATGTCCTTTTAGCAAAGAAAAGCAACATCACCAAGATGTGTTAATGCACTTATCAAGGAAGAAAATACAATAAAAAAAGAAAAAAAAATATTCCAAGTTACTCCTATGGAGTTTTTAGGTCTTGGAATTGAAATGCAGTTGATAAATACAGTCCACATTGAAAACAAAAGACTGGTGCTTTGTGGTCATCAGATGTAACAGTCTGGGCTGCAGAAAAAATCTTGTCCCTCAGTGTAAGCACATACTGCAAGGACAAATGAAAGAAACTGTTTGTGACAACAGGTGAGCTCTCTCCCTCCCTTTCTTCCAGTCCCTCCCTTTTCATCTCTCACTTGATGAGAAAACTAGTCTCTTAGTGGGGGAAAAAGTGCAATTTACTTAACCACCTCTCCTGATTGCCAAGAGATGGTACCTCCCTTTTGAGTACAAGGTACTTTTGTGCAGCATTGCCAGCATTACAGCCTGGGCCAGTGTCTTGATCCCAGTGTTGCGTGCATGAGCAATGCACATCGTCCATTTAATCAGTACTATTATTAACTGTCACCTATTTCTCCCAAGGAGAAAGGTCTACCCTCCAGCCATCAGACAACCAGTTGTTACCCATCACATTTGTCCAGTGTGTTATCTTTGCAAGATATTTATATGCTGGGTGTTATACCATAGTTTATATATCATACTACTTTTTACTGAACAAAAAGTATAAATTAGATTTATATCTTAATATAGTGATAGTGATCATGTGTGGCTTTCTTTTTACCCTTAATTTTTTTTTATTTATTTTTTTTCTTTTTATAATTTTAGGTTTAGGCAATTTCATAGCCACATTTCCTTGTGGTTCTATATGTAAAATGTAAGACATATGTGTGTCCTGCCATGAATGGACCAAAATTTAATTTTTATTTGATACTTTGTATATATATACATTTCTACTATAATTACTTTTTTAATATTTTTTTATATTTGTGGCCTTCACTTGTGCAGACCAGGAAGGAAAGAGAATGGAAACCAGATACTCAATATAAGATCGGAATTAACAATGTAATTGTTTCAGGCTGAGTAACTTTCATGTTGTGTTTTCATGTACTTGGATGAAGAAAAGAAGAAAAAAAGTTTCTTACTAATCACTGATAATAAAAGAGAACTAAGTATTGATTTTCAATATCCTGCTCTTTTATAATGTCATGATATAATCACAATGTGAAACCAATTTCACAGCAGTTTTAGCATGTTGAAGATTTGGTAGAACGTATTTTTCACAAAAGCCAATCTTTTATGCGTTTTTGTAATGACAATGACATTTACTCATTTTAGATAAGGTTGAAATTCAGCAGTGCTGTGGGTTTGATTGTGTACTACACGAGTTAAAAATCCTGCATGTGATATACATGGGACATTTAGCTAGAAGTTGAGGTATACTAGACATGGCTTCTCCCCCAGCCTCACCATATTGCTATATTCTGAATATACTCCTAATGACCTTTGAAATTAAGCAAATAAATATATATATTATACATTATTACAATTAAGTTCTTAGAATAATCATAAAACACAAAAAATCTAAAATGAATGGTATTAAATCTTACCTGTGTAGTGATTACTCATTCATAAATAATACCCTTGTTTATAATATATTTACTAAAATACTGGCAATGCCGGATTTACCTATAGGCTTAGCAGACTGACTCAAAATCTAAGGGACCTCCAGCCAAGGCGTATAATAATTTTGACACTCATAGGTCTTTCTTACATATGCTGTCATAACTCTTTGTAGAGTGAACAACCCTTCAGTAATTTTCGTTACATTCCATTTCAGAATAATACTGTCTTAAAGCCATTAACTCAGTACTAGTATTAATTTTTTATAGATCTTTTAATTTCCAGAGAGCAATGAAATAGAGAAGTAGAAAACACTGTTGTGCAAGTATCTGAAAAGGATGATGCTGTTTTCATCAGTCAAGTCAGTAATAATAATACAACTGCACTTATTGTAGTGTCTGTTAATGATGGGAAAAGGCAAACACATTTTGAAAATGGCTTTGAAAGCAGATTCAATTCAGATTTTACAATCTAATTGTCAATGAAGGACAGGTCTTTCTTTAAGAAAAAATGCACGTGTATGTTATACAGGATTTTTTCTTCTTTATAGTGAACCCCATTTGGTGAGAACAGTAGAGCCAACAAAAGTCACAAAAACCATCTGTGGATTTTAAACCCCAGTCATCATCCTTGGCTTTACTCAAAATATTTGGTTTAACACTTCCATCTTCCTCTACTTGTGAGAATGAAGGATATGGAGGGGCTTCACAAATAAAATTGCCTAGGCCCTCTCCATCTAAATCCAGCTTTGAATACTGGTGTAATGATCAGTATTTTGTAAACATTGCCATTTTATATATATATATAATATATATATATATATATATTATATATATATATATAATATATATATATATATATATATATATATATAATATATATATATATATATATATATAAATAAAGAAGTATAAAATATAAAATAGATAAACCATTGGTAAATGTAGTTCCAAACAATTTAGTTTCTGAAGCATTTCTGTAATGGTTACAATTGATAAAAGTACTTGTTGCTTACATAACTAATTTCATCTAATATTCTCTTCAGTTATGGTTGACAAAAAAAAAGGTATATGCTAAAGTATATTTTATTAGACAAAAATCTTAGAAGTACCGTAGAAAAAAGTTAACAACTTTGTCACTTACTTCCAGAATTTAACAAGAATTTGATTTCATTACATTAAATAGCCTTTTTTTTCTTAGTCTTATAATTATTTCATGTAAGACAACACTGCCTAAGAATATGGAAACTGTCATTTTGGAATATTGAATAATCAATACAAATTAACAATCTATGCAAAACCTCCATTTCTCGTGAGCAAAACATCCACAAACTGCAAATTAAATACCTTAAATAGTGACATTAGGATAGAAAACTAAAATCCGTGATAATCTTTGTAGGACACATATTAGGATGCATAAAAATAACCATGGAAAAAGAGAGAATATCTATCTATTACAAAGAGAATAAAAGTATAATGTGAATCAAAAAACATATTTCAAGTTAGAACTTATCTTCAGGTTGCACATACATACAGATGAAGTTTGTTTCTTTGTACCTTGAAACAGTTCTAAAATATTTTTTTCTTTCTTTCAAAATTCATAAAATGTCAACAATATTTAACCTTTACACTAGCTGCTAAGTCACGTATAAAGTCACACATATAGTTCATATCCATATGATATTAAGAATTGTGCCTGAAAATACTGGAATTAGCAATATTAATTTGTAAAAATTTTCTCTAAACTTTTGCCTTTTTAATACAGGAATTTTTATTTATATTCTGTTAATTGATTTATCTCCGTACAATATATTGCAGAACACTCAGCCTGAGACCAATCAGAAAAAAACAAAATTTGCTCTATTGTAGTTACGAAAGGAACACACCCACTCCTACACTCAATATTGCTTCACACACTCCTCAACTTCAATTTAGAAAGGCAGAAATACATATAAATTACATGTATATAAATATATTATAGAAAATAATTCATAATTCTATCTAAAGTATGAATGAAGAGAGAAAAACGTAAATGGAGTAAAAATCTGAATACAAAAAAATTGAACAATACACAATAAAAGTTTTAAACCTGAAGATTGATCTTACGAGTAAGGCAAAAAGGATTCTCATATAAATAGCACACCCGTTCCCACAAGGGTTTGTTTCACATGATAATCTTGGGCTCTAAGACCGAGGCTGCTATGCTCTTGTGTGGAAGCACCATTCCGCCATTAACATAAAGTTCATCCTTGACAATCACATCCTCGCCCAGCACAGAAACGTTTTCCATGCGCACCTGTAAGGAACAGGTGAGTGAATTATTTTGCAGAGGAAAAATGGCAAACATAAATGCAATGCAAGGACAGATAGTACAATACATGGAGTCAATTTGAGATCATAAAGCTAAGCAAAGGAAAATATAACAGAAGTAAAAATTACTGACTGAGAAAGGAGCAGAAGAAAGATAAGAATACCTACCCATTTCCCAACAATACATTTCCATCCAATTATGCAGTTTTCAAGCCACGTGTGTGACTTTATGGTGGCTCCTCGAAGGATTGTGCACCGCTTGATACAAGCTCCATCCTCAATCACCACATCAGGCCCTATAGTCACATTGGGGCCAATGCGACAGTTCTTCCCAATTTTGGCTGAAGGGTCTACAAGGACGTTGCCAACAATACCTGCATGAACAAAGAAAGAAAACCTTTAATATAATAATTCTTTAAACCAAGACAAAGTCACTGTGAAAAAATAATACAATAGACTGAAATCCTGAATGACTCCGACTCATTCACCTGGGGCTTTACAGAGCTTGGCACTGTTATTAATCTTGCAAGAGTTGAGGTAGAGGCACATTCCTGTCAGGAAGTCCTTTGGTTGTCCAATGTCCATCCAGAAGCCTTGGAGCTCTTGTGCATAAAGCTGGCCCTCTTCTGCCATGTAAGGGAACACCTCCTTCTCAATACTCATAGGGCGGCACTGGCAAAGGAAGGAACAAAGATGTGAATGAGGGCAAATAATTTCACAACAGTTGTTCATCTCTTTAGCTAATTGTTGATCCCTACTAGAGCTTTTGATGTAAAGAGCTGTGTCATGTGAAGTAATAGCAAAGTCTTACAAACATAGACGGAAACATGCATGTACTTTTGGACTGCCAAGAATATGCAATGTAAACTTTTATATCAGACGAACATTAAAGACGACCATACATATATGTATAAGGTTCATCATTCATTCTATCACACAGCATGCCCCTACCCCCAGGCCCCTAATTTTAGCTCAATACTAATTTACATATATCAAACACCTGTTCACTTGTGCATAAGATTTCTCCCACACAAAAACCCAATTTCAAAAGAAATGGAAAAAATATATTTCCTGAATTACCTAAAGGTCAGCAAAACACCTGTTCACTTGATTTTCTCACACATGTTAGGATTAATCCAATACCAATTAATCCTCTGAACAACTGATAGCCTAAATTACGGGGATCAAAGTACTGCACTTTTTTCACATCTTTATTTTTTTTCCTTTTTACTTTTTCATATAGATTTGTATTCATTAATTACAGCCCAAACTAAAGATACTTCAAAAGAAGGCATTATATTTGTCCTCACAAAACAGCAGTTTGAGAAAAAATTGATTACCAAAAGCCACACATACACAAAAACACATTCTTAAAAGAAATGGTAAAAATATATTTCATGAATTACCTAAAACTCAGCAAAACATCTTTGCAAGACAAAAGACAAGAAAGAAAGAAAAAAAAAAAACATTAATAGTAATATGATGAAAAGAAAACCACTTGCACCTTAAGGAGAAACCCACCTCTATCCTCTTTAAAACTGAGGGGTTGAAGATGTACATTCCTGCGTTGATCTTGTTGGAGACGAACTCCTGTGGCTTTTCAACGAATCTGTCAATCTTGCCAGAGTCATCGTAAATCACCACACCATATTTGGAAGGCTCCTCCACCTTCGTCACCTATTGAAGGTAAAAAGTAAACAAACCAATTGGATTATTTTTAAGAAAAACAAGTACTATTGTGATGAAAACTACATAATGCATGGAAACGGTCTGAAAATTGTGTATTTCTGAACTTTTAAAGCAAAAGGTACAATTCTATGGATAATTCAGTTGTAGAAATCAAAATGTTCAGTAGAATGAAATGAAGGCATTTAAGATGACATGTTATGAAAAAAGTGCATTTATAAAGTAGAACCAAAGAAAATTGTAATAATATCAATCATATTACCTACCCATACTAGGCCTATACACATAACATCTTATTAATATAATTAACATCTATGTTCTATAAATCCCTGGCCATCTGAATCCACACTTGTAAATTGATACACAAATGAACATCTGTATTCTCATAAAGATACTTTCATTAACATGATACACTGACAAGAACTCAAATGCCAACACACACATACATATGCATATGTACCTCATACTCATACTCATCATATACATTACATTACAAACACACACATACGTATGCACACACATGCACACACGCACACACACAAGCACAAGCACATCAAAAATCCACAATGATATCCACAATGCCCCCATTATCATGACACCTGCCATATCCCCCTAATCATGATACCTTTTATATCCCCATGATATTGATGATACACACCATACCCTACGATGGCACCCACCATACCCCATAATGATAAAACCCCCCTTATCCCATAATGACACCCACCATACCCCTATGATGGTGGTGATACCCTGGATGATACACATCCTGTCCCCATCAAGATGAAATCCACCAGACCATGTAATGATGCCCACTTTGCCCCCCAGGACATGCCACCATACGTCTGAGATGATAAAACCCTATCATACCCCATAGACAGACCCATCAAACCCCCTGATGATCCCATATTCCCATGATAGCAAACCCCTTCCATACCCACACACTGCTACCCACCATTCCTACAACGCGGCCCTCCCCTACGTACCATGATGGTGCCCTCCCTGCCGTGCTGCTTGTGGAACTGGACCATCTGCGCGAAGGGGAAGTCGCAGATCACATCGGAGTTGAGCACGAAGAAGGGCTCGTCGTTGGAGGCCAGGATGGACTGCGCCAGCTTGATGGGTCCGGCCGTGCCCAGCGGCTCCTCCTCCAGCGAGAACGTGATCTCGATGCCCAGCTGGGACGGAAAGGGAGGACGAGTTGTGGCTTGGAGGTCAAGTGGGGGGCTATGCGCCGGGTTTGGGGTTCTCTGTTTGCGCACTTTTTAGAGAACTGATAGACACTTATTATCATTCTTTTTAAGGATTTCATTTCGCTCACCTACGCTTCCTTTATATTTACTTGCTTGTCTCTGGGGAGGGGGGAGGAACTCACCCACACGCCACCCCGTTCCACCCACCTTCTGGGCCTCCTGCGCTAGCTCCTGCTCCATCTGCTCGGCGTGGTAGGACACGGCCAGCACCACCTGCGTCACACCGGCAGCCACCAGCGCCTCGATCTGGTGCAGCACGATGGGCTTGTTGGCGAACTCCACCAGGGGCTTCGGCCGGCTCAGCGTGAGGGGCCGCAGCCGCGTGCCGAACCCGCCCACCAGGATCAGCGCCTTCATGTTGCCCAGGGTCAGATCTGCGGGCGGGGAGAGGGGGCGCTAGAAATGGAGGGGCGTTTGAGATGGGAGGAGGAGAAGGGGAGAGAAAAGAGAGAGAAAAGAGAGAGAGAGAAGACAGAAAGAGAGAGAGAGAAGACAGAAAGAGAGAGAGAGAAGACAGAAAGAGAGAGAGAGAAGACAGAAAGAGAGAGAGAGAAGACAGAAAGAGAGAGAGAGAAGACAGAAAGAGAGAGAGAGAGAGAGAAGACAGAAGAGAGAGAGAGAGAGAGAAGACAGAAAGAGAGAGAGAGAGAGAGAAGACAGAAAGAGAGAGAGAGAGAGAGAAGACAGAAAGAGAGAGAGAGAGAGAGAGAAGACAGAAAGAGAGAGGAGAGAGAGAAGACAGAAAGAGAGAAGAGAGAAGACAGAAAGAGAGAAGACAGAAAGAGAGAAGACAGAAAGAGAGAAGACAGAAAGAGAGAAGACAGAAAGAGAGAGAGAGAAGAGAGAAAGAGAAGACAGAAAGAGAGAAAGAGAAGACAGAAAGAGAAAAAGAGAGAAAGAGAAGACAGAAAGAGAGAGAGAGAGAGAGAGAAAGAGAGAGAGAGAGAGAGAGAGAGAGAGAGAGAGAGAGAGAGAGAGAGAGAGAGAGAGAGAGAGAGAGAGAGAGAGAGAGAGAGAGAGAGAGAGAGAGAGATTTCAAATTCTAAATAGTTTATTCCACTTGTTACAATGGTTTATTATCATATACATAGCGTTATTACAGTACATATAAGTTAAACATTGAATCAATGGTAGTACAAATCTTGTCTATTCCTTTAAAACCTGATGCCATTGGTGATAAAGAGATGTTCCTTGAATTTCTTTCTGAATGCATTTGAGTTCTGAATGTTTCCTATATGACAAGGTAGTTGGTTCCAGATCATGGGTCCACGAGTTAGTGTCTGTCATGCCTCTATATCTGTACATAATCTTTTGACATATACGGAGTTAACCTGTCGTGTTTGAACTATGTTTTGTTTACGTGTGGGTAATGTGGTCATACTTCTTTACGTTACCAAGCTCTACCGGAAGCAAAGTTTTGTAATTTCTGAATTTTCTGAATTTGACCTTTGTTGTACCCGTATGTTTGAGCAATAATCAGTTATATTGAAAACTAGTGTTTGTATAACCGATATTCTTGTTTCAACAGGAATTCTATTTTTAACATGACATAGGTAAATTAGAGTGCCCTTTACTTTTGTGTATGTTGTCGACGTGGTTCTCGAATGCCATCATCTGTCAATGAGTACGCCTAGAGATTTTTTACGGGAGTGCTCGGTCTTATGTAGCTGTTTTCAAATCTTAATCGTGCTTACACGAATTTTGGCGATGTTTTGGCGACCACCTATGAAGATATATTGAGAGAGAGAATGAGGGAAAGAGAATGTGAGAAAGAGAAGAGAGAGTGAGAGAGTGAGAGAGTGAGAGAGTGAGAGAGTGAGAGAGTGAGAGAGTGAGAGAGTGAGAGAGTGAGTGAGTGAGTGAGTGAGTGAGTGAGTGAGTGAGAAGAGAGAGAAGAGAGAGAAGAAGAGAGAGAGAGAGAGAAGAGAGAGAAGAGAAGAGAGAAGAGAAGAGAAGAAGAGAGAAGAAGAGAAAGAGAAGAGAGAGAGAGAGAGAAGAGAAGAGAGAGAAGGAAGAGCGAGGGTTAAAGAAAGAGTAAAGAAAGAGAGAGTAAAAAGAGTGAAAAAGAAAGAGAGAAAAAGCAAAGAAGAGAGAAAAGAAAGAGAGAAAAAGCAAAAAGAGAGAAAAGAAAGAGAGAGTGAAAAAGAAAGAATGAGAGAGGAAGACAACCCCCCTCCGAAAAAAAAAACGTTTGACATCATCAAATCTTTATTTCCCAATCTCCTCCCGCTTTTTAAAAGATCACAACTACCAACCCCTTCCTACAGACAGCGCAAACCAACCCCACCGAAAAGGAGAGAAGACCGCCCACACCACCGCCCCGCCCATCGCCAGCCCGCCACCACCCACCCCGTCAGTCGCCGCTTGTCGTCCACTGCCATCGTGGCCAAGGGCGAGTTGCATATACGTCAGGAAAGTTGATTTTATTCGCAACGAATCGGGGGAAAACATGTCCTTGTTTGAAATACAAGAAACGTGATGACGAGTCGATAGTTCTCTTTTCTACTCCTTATCTACATTGGTAATCGGTTAGACCTTTATAATCAGCTGATTCATTCATGCTCGCCGATAAAGTGCCGATTCATTCACTCTGTGTGTGTGTGTGTGTGTGTGTGTGTGTGTGTGGTGTGTGGTGTGTGTGTGGTGTGTGTGTGTGTGTGTGTGTGTGTGTGTGTGTGTGTGTGTGTGTGTACGCGTGTGCATGTTTATGTGCACGCGTGTGCATGTGTGTGTGTATGTTCATGTGTAAGTGTGTGCATGTATATGTGTGTGCATGTATATGTGTGTGCATGTATATGTGTGTGCATGTATGTGTGTGTGCATGTATATGTGTGTGCATGTATATGTGTGTGCATGTATGTGTGTGTGCATGTATGTGTGTGTGCATGTATATGTGTGTGCATGTATATGTGTGTGCATGTATATGTGTGTGCATGTATGTGTGTGTGCATGTATATGTGTGCATGTATATGTGTGTGCATGTATATGTGTGTGCAGTATGTGTGTGTGCATGTATGTGTGTGTGCATGTATATGTAAGTGTGTGCATGTATGTGTATGTGTGTAATGTCTCGGTGCAGGGGTCCGAGCGAGCGATAGCCCCGAGACAACCAGACCCCGCGCCCCCCACCGACATTACATCAAAGTTATTGAGAATGTGGCGGTCACTTCTCATAAATAGCCGTGTTTAAATACCTAATTGGAACTGATAAACACACACAAAGCACACAGGTAAACAAATGCGTGAGCGTGCGTGCGTGTGCGTGTGCGTGTGTGTGTGTGTGTGTGTGTTGTGTTGTGTGTGTGTGTGTGTGTGTGTGTGTGTGTTGTGGTGTGTGTGTGTGTGTGTGTGTGTGTGTGTGTGTGTTTGTGTGTGTTTGTGTGTTTGTGTGTGTTTTGTGTGTGTGTGTTTTGTCATGTGTACGCGTGTGCATGTAATGTGTGTTTGCAATGTATATAAAGAGTATGAGTGTATGGTACATATGCATATGTATGTGTGTGTTGGCATTTATGTTCTTAATTGTGTCAGTATATTATATTAATGGAAGTATCTCTATGAGAATACAGATGTTCACTGTATACCAATTAACAAGTGATTATTCAGATTCAGGGATTTCTAGAACAGGTATTAATAATGTTAATAAGATGTTACGTGTGTGGGCCTAGCATGGAGAGATGTTCATTTGTATATCAATTTACAAGCGAGGATTCAGATGGCCGAAATTTTCTAGAAATAGGAATTAATTATGTTAATAAGATGTTACGTGTGTAGGCCTAGTATGGGTAGGTATATGATTGATATTATTGCAATTTTCTTTGCTTCTACTTTATAAATGCACTTATTTTCATAAAATGTCAATTAAAATGCCTTTATTTCATTCTTCGGAGTGTACGCGCACACGCACACACGCTTACACATGCACGCACGCACACGCACGCGCACGCACGCACGCAACGCACGCACGCACGCACGCACACGCACACACACGCACACACACACACCACACACACACAACACACACACACACACACACACAACACACACACACACACACCACGAACACACGAACACACGAACACACGAACACACACCACACAACACGAACACAAACGAACACACACGAACACACAATTTTAGCAACAAGAAAAAAAATCGAGGCCTACCTCCATTCTGCTCCAAACACGCGACCCAAAATCCAAAACAAAAAGGACCCAGCCAACCCACACCAAAGTTACAATTA
The DNA here is from genome assembly GCF_003789085.1 of Penaeus vannamei. NCBI lineage: Eukaryota > Metazoa > Arthropoda > Malacostraca > Decapoda > Penaeidae > Penaeus > Penaeus vannamei. The sequence goes on from NW_020872416.1 coordinate 175,181, forward strand.
ATCAACCGAAACATTTTAACGAATCATGACTTTCGCTTGCCGGGCGCACTGGTTTCGGTCGTTAATGCTCTTTTTCTTCGTTTTAATCGCCCAAAACCTAAATTTTTCGCGCCGAGTCATGCACCGGCCGGGTTGGCGGAGGTGCCTCACCCGCCTCCATGGCGACTCGCTCTGCTTGTTGTTCTTTGTTTTCCCACCCTCTGTTCTATTGGCTGTTGCTGTCCATATTCGTGTTCTTCATTTTTTTCCTCCTGTTCTATTTCCCACCACTTCCATTCCTTATTCTTGTTTCGTTTCTTCTCTCGCTTCCGATTTTTTTGTTTGTTTGTTTCCGAGTTTCTCTACTTGTTCTTTTTATTCTCACCGCTTTGCAGTCCTTCCCCTATTTGTTCTATCTACTGGTGTTGTTGTTCTTGTTCTTCCCTTTCAACTAATCTTTATAATTTATTACACGAATTTTGCTTTCGACCTTATTGTTTTCCCGTCTCCTCCTTGTTCTATTTATTGGCGGTGCTCTTCGTCTCTTTCTTTCGCGCTTTAAGAATTTCGTGTTGTGTCTCCCTGTTGTAATTCTTGTTCTTCTCGTTACTGTCCCTGTTCTTTTAGTCGTCATCGTCCTTGTTGGTGCTCTTCTATTGTATATTTCACATTAATACTACTCGTATAACTATCATTAACATAATTCTCATTATTACATTACCAGCCCGTTTGAATCAGCCATAACTACTCTGTTTTCAATAAATCACTGACTCCCCTTTTGGATTCAGTTATGACTAGTTATGCACGGTGTAATGGTGTCAGTAGCTCCTGGAAAGAGCACTTTGGCGAAAGATTCCAATTTATCGACATGTGAGAGATAATTACATGTAGGTCCTGTAGGTCAGATCAAATTCGACGCCAAAATTTTCATATTGCTCCATGGCCCAGGTTGGGAACCCTTGAATTACAGGGAGGGAGGGAAGGAGGGAAAGAGGGAAAAAGGGAAGGAGGGAAAGAGGGAAGGAGGGAAAGAGGGAGGGAAGGAGGGAAGGAAGGAAAGAGGGAAGGAGGGAAAGAAGGAAGGAGGGAAAGAGGGAAGAGAGAAAGAGGGAAAGAGGGAAGCAGGGAGCGGGGAGAGCGAGGGAGAATTGAATTGCTGCTGCCCACTGCCCATGGCCTTTCTCTCAACAGGAGACACATTGACCTCAACTTGTGACGTGACTGACTGCGTTTGGCTTGTTTTGCTTCCACGTCTTTCCCGCTCCCTGCTGCCTCACACTTTTCCTAGTTATTTCTCATCTTTTCCTCACAACAATACTCGCATTTTCCTCTCTTCCTTTCCCTTATTCGCGTTCTTCCTCTCTCTCTCTCTCTTCTCTACTTTTCCCCATTCCATCCCCTCCTACAACTTTCAACCCTCCTGTTTCCTTTCGCTCCTTCGCTCTTTTCTCTTTTCCCCCACCTTCCCTCTCCTCCCACTTTACTTGCTCTCTCCTACCTCCCCCATCAAACTTATTCCCCTCCCCTCCCATCCCAACCCTCTCCCACCTCGCTCCCCTCTTCACCTTCCCATTCCCTTCTGTAATATGCTTTCCTCTTTCCAACCCGCTCTCCCTCCCCCTCCTCCCCACTCCACCCTCCCCCACTTTCCCTCCCATCTCACCCTTTCCCTCTCCCATTCCAGCCCTCCCCTCCCAATTCACCTCTTTCCCCTTCCCATCCCCCTCTCCTTCCCTCCCTCCTCCCCCTCTCCTTCATCCCTCTTTCCCCCTCTCCACTTCCACTCTACCCTCCCTCCCCTCCACCACTCCCTTTCTTCCCTCCCTCCCTCCTCCTTTCCCATTCCATCCTCCCTCCTTTCCATCTTTCCCTCCATCCCCCATCCCTCACCTCTCCCTTCCCCTCCCCCACCACTTCTCCTCCTATTTTCCTCCCCCCCTCCCTACTCTTCTCCCCTCTCTCCCCCTACCACTTCTCCCCTTCCTCTTTCCTCTCCCCCTCCCTCCCCTCTCTTCCTCCTCCTCCCCCTACCTTCTTCTCCCCCCTCCCCTCTCTTTCCCTCTCCCCTCCCCCCCCTCTTTCCCCCTCTCCCTCCCTCTCCCGTCCTCCCTGCTGATCATCCCTGTTGACCAAGCCGGCCCACCGAAGCGATCCAGCTCGCTCTCCCTTTCACCCTTTCACACCCTTCGCCCTTCACGGGAGACACTCGCCCCTGTCGTCATTTCCTTCGTCACCTCATCTTCGACGCTCCTTCCTTCCCCCTTCTTTTCTTCATTCTTCTCTCTT
>NW_020872416.1:187237-192237 GCF_003789085.1 Penaeus vannamei
GGAGAGGGAGGGAGGGGGTGAGGAGGAGAAGGGAGGAGGGAGGAGGGAGGGGGGTGAGGGAGGAGGAGGGTGAGAGGGAGGAGGAGGGAGGGGTGAGGATGGAAGGGTGCTGTCTATCTATCTCTGACTCTTAACTATTTTTTTTATTCGCATCTTTCTGCCTCTGCTTTTCTCTTCTTTCTCTCTCTCTCTCTCTCTCTCTCTCTCTCTCTCTCTCTCTCTCTCTCTCTCTCTCTCTCTCTCTCTTCTCTTTCTTTCTTTCTCTCTTTCTTTCTTTTCTCTCTTCTCTCTTTCTTTCTTTCTCTCTTTCTTCTTTCTCTTTTTTTTCTTTCTCTCTTCTTTTCTTTCTCTCTTTCTCTTTCTCCCTCTTTCTCTTTATTGATCTATCTATATATATCCCTGTCTATCTGTCTGCCTAGCTGCCTGAATTTATATCTATCTATATCTACCTACCGATTTATCTATCAATCTCCATACCTATCTACCTGCTGATCTATCTACCTGGCTGTCTATCTATATGTATCTATATCTACCTACCTATCGATATATCTATTTGTCTTCCCAAATATCTACCTACATGTCTGTCTATTCATCAATCTGGTTATTTATTTACGTGCATACCCCTCTATCTATTTTATCTATCAGCCTATACTTTCTTTCTTTCTTCTCTCTCTCTACTCTTTTTTTTCTTCACCCCTTTCTCTATCCCTCCCCTTTTAAAATACATACTGTATTAGCATAGTCTCAGCCCACAACACAAATCTCTATCCATAACACGTCTCTGCCCACAAGTCACTGCCTACAACCCATCTCAGCCCACAATACAAATCCCTACCCACAGCACTTCTCTGCCCACAGCACAAATTTCTACCCACTACTCGCCCATGCTCACACGTCACTGCCCACAGCACAAATCTTTACCCACGACACGTCACTGCCCACACCATCTCTCAGCCCACAGCACAAATATCTACCCAAACATTACCTCACCTCGTATTTCCTTACCAGCGGTGCCTGCCTGACCAACGACCTAGGTAGAATGTCCGCGACGACATTCCATTAATCAAACGTCATTCTAATTAGGTTACTAATTGGTGTGTACTTATTTCCGTCGACTGAGGACAGCGGCAAAGAAAAAACTTGTTTATGTGATCATTTTGTTAGATGTTTATTTGATTATCTGACGAACATTTTTACTATGAGTTAACTAGAATTCAGCATATTTGATTGTTTCTATTAGTCGAATCAAGAACGATTTTGAATGATAGGGGCCTGTGAAATTGAATATTTGTAATTGCTTTTACGTTGATATTTATTATATGCTGATAGATAACTTATGAACATGTATTATTTAGAGATTGTTCTACGCTGCTGTATATCATAGATACTGATAATGATAAGTAAGGGATATAATGATACCATTTATACGTTGCTCGTTAATTCTAATAGGTATGAAACATCAATACAAAGCATCCCATCGATAAGAGATGTAAAAGGAATATTTACTATAAATATTCAATACTGCAGAAATATTACAGTACTTAGTCCATATTCATGTACATATACTGTATAAGTAACACCTACTTGATATGCCGCACTGCATACAAATATTAGCGTCCATATTGTTAGCACAATTCCTCAGAGAAAAAGAAAAAATATCTATCATAACAACAACAAACAAAATGAGATATAGATATGTGCATAATCCTTTACTAATTTTAAAAAATAATAAAAAAGATATATGCAATTCACATTTATCAATTTAATTCAGATAATATGCTGCATCAAGACAGTTTCAAATTATCTCAACAAAATCAAAATGAGAGAAAAAAAAAACGAAAGAAAGCATAAAAGCGCTCAGCACTCCGGTAAAGGACCAGCCCCTATATTTAACGGCCGGGGCGAGTCGGCGAAGGGAGGGACCCACACGACCAGGGAGTCTGCGGCTTGTTAGAGGTAATTAGCGAGTCTGCAGCGACCTCATTAGGCATCATCAGCTGGAGGTTTGACGCGTTGAGATGCGCGGGTGGGGCGGGGAGTCGCTGTTCTCTCTCCTCTTATTTCCCATTTTATTTAGTTATTTTTCTCCTGTTTTCTTTTTATTTTTCTTGGGGTGGTTTATTAATACGGACATTTGTAATATATATATATATATATATATATATATATATATATAATATAGATATAGATATAGATAGATATAGATAGATAGATAGATAGATAGATGTATGTGCCTGTGTGCGCGTGTGCATATTTATATATATATATATATATATAATATATATATATATATATATATATATATATATATATATATATATATATATATATACATATATATGTATATATATATATATATATATATATATATATATATATATATATATTATATAATATATATACATAAACTCTCACACACACGTGAAAATACAAACACAAACTCACATGCACACAATCGTGTGTGTGTGTCTGTGTTTATGTCTATGTGCGTGTTTGTGTGTGCATGTGCATCTGTGTGCATGTGTTTGTGTGTATGCGTGTGTGTATAAGCTTATGTGCATATGCATCTGAGTGTGCGTGTGTTTGTCTTTATGCGTTCGTGTATTTCTGTGTATATATGTATGAGCAAAACACACAGTCACGTAAAATGGCCGTTGACCCGTTACCACGACAGAGCGAGTCAAAAAGTTGAAACTCGTCACGACCCAACCAGACGCGCCGTGGAAACCCGAATTCTTCCTAATGGATTTTTTTCTTAATCTGAGGATGGATTCTTGAGGAGCGTTTTTATTCCGTTTCGATTGTGCAGCGTCCGTGATATATATATATATATATATATATATATATATATATATATATATATATATATATATATATATATATATATATATATATATATATATATATATATATGGGGGGGGTTAGGTGTGGTGGGTGTTTTGTGTGTGTGTGTGTGTGTGCGTTTGTCTGTGTGTATACCGTATTTATGTACTATGTACATAAAAATGTGTATATGTATATGTATATATATATATATATATATATATATATATATATATATATAATATATACATATATATACATACATATTATATTATATATATATATATATATATATATATATTATATATATATATATATATATAATATATGTGTGTGTGTGTGTGTGTGTGTGTGTTGTGTGTGTAGATAGATAGATAGATAGATAAATGACAGATATATAGATAGGCTTATGTATGTATGTATAAACACATACATACATGCATATGGATGAATGTGTGCGTGGTGTCTGCCCTGGCTCAGAACAGAGCAGCGGTTCCCAACCTTTTCCAGGCGACCCCAGTCATGCACCTCTAGATATGACAGCGACCCCGGTCTGTTCTACAATGTATAGGCTTGAATATAAACTAGTAATTGTTGGCTGTAAAAGGAAGGAAAAGCATGATAAATAACTGTTCGAAAGATACTGCGCGGTTGGAAAAAAGACTAAATTAGTGTCATTAAATTTGATTATCGTATATGAAATTTCAAGGCCCATTATTAATCAAAGTATTCACTTCTGAAATGATATTTGATGTCTAGGCGACCCCAGGAAGGACTCCGATAGCTGAAGCCATTAAATTTCAAGGAGTGTCAGGTTCAACAAGTCTCAAGGGATATTTGAGAGGAATCTTTTCTGCTTCGTCTTCTCGCCCAGCCAGCGTGGCCATGTCCTCCTCCGCACCGCCCTGACGCTCTCTCTCCCGCAGCGGCGCTGGCGCTCCTGGGCGCGCCTTCGCCCCCGTCGGCCCTGGCGGCGGCCCCGGCGTTCCCGCGCGAATCCCGACAGCTGTACACGCGCTCGATCGCCCGCTCGGTGATCGACCAGGCGCCGTCGGAGAGCCGCCTCATCGGCGCCAAGGGCGACCTGCCGCCCCTCATCAGCCGCCTCGTGGACAACGCCACGGCCATCCGGGAGGGCATCGTCGACACCTTCAGCTGCGACGGCAGGGTGAGTAGCGGGGAGCAGGGAGGGGGGGGGGGCGGAGACCATGGGGGAAAAGTGCGTGGAAAGGACACGGATGAAAGGTGTGAAAAAGGACACGAGTGGAAAGGGTTTAGAAATGAGGTGGTAAACTGTGAGGAAGAGGAGGGGATGAGTTAATCGCATATTCTGAATAAAAATGAGGAAATGGAAGGTATGATGGAGGAAAGGATGAGTGCAAAGTGTGAGATCAGTCTTTGAATCAGCTCCGGCCAGCCAGCCGCTTGTACTGGCGACACTACAGGTGACCCCTGGGATCAAAACATTTGTGATGTCAATTTCACAGGTCTGTTTTTTTGTTTTTTTTTTTTGGTATTTATTTATGACCGCTGGTTTGCTATACACTTGCTAATATTTAAGACGGTCATCGTATGAAATATTCACTGACGAAATTAAGAAACATCGGGCCACTTTCTTTTTCGAGGGAGACATGAAGGAAAGGAAGATAAGGGTATGTGCCTGCATGTATTCTTCTTGTGTTTTATTCTGTTTTTGATACTGGTTCCTGTTGTTATTATTTTTTCTGCTTCTGTTTTATCGAGGCGTTCTATGCCAAACTCACATATGGGGTAAACAAATGCCCCCGGTGAGACAATCACAATGTACTCGGCTCATATCAAAGATTAGGCCTCACTATACCCTAGAACTAAATCAACAACAGAAACGAACACCCTTTCTCCACCAACAGTATTATGGTTACTACGCCGACCAGGACAACGAGTGTCAGATCTTCCACATCTGCGTGCCCATGAAGCAGCTTTTCCCCGATTTGTACGACGATACGGATATCCTGCAGTTCTCGTTCATCTGCCCCAAACACACGATTTTCACGCAGGTGAATATTGGGTTTATTTTTGTTCGTTTGTTTTTGTTTTTGTTTTATTGGTATTGTTTTCCTTAATCCTTAATGTGTAATTGTTTATGCATTCCATGGTGCTTTGTCAAATACAGTAATTTATGATGTTTGTTTATTCTG
>NW_020872416.1:197237-204737 GCF_003789085.1 Penaeus vannamei
TATTCACTGGGATGTGATTATCCACAAGATCCTCACAATTCACATTAAAATAAAAACAAAAAAAAATAATGATGATCCTAACAGCAATATATATAACCAGCAACAAATAAATATAAAATATATAATTTTATCCTAAAGCATGATTGTCTTGATGACTCTAACACCTACAAAAACCTGACACAAATACAGAAAATTAAATAACCTCAATAGCCATGGATGTCCTTCCTCCAATGTTCTCAAAGCTGCTACTCTTGTACAAGCAAATTTCCTAAACACCAATTCAGAGCCTACAATTCACTGTGGCCTTTTGCTGTCGATGGCTCCCTCCGCTGCTGCCCTTCCATACCTTTCGGGTTGTCATCAAGCCATTGGGCATAGATTTTGCGAGGGTCAATCATCCAGTGTTTGTGGAATGAGATGAGAGGTTCTGGCTGAAGCAGCTCTGGGGGGTAATCCATGGGGCGGCTCTAGGGACATGAGGGAGACAGTTATGCTTGAAAAGAATATTTGCCTATCAAAAAATTCTTGGATCTTAATCATTTGTCAAAGAGAAAGGGCCAAAGTTAGCAGAAAATAAAATAAAAGCAACAGCAGCAATAGCAATAAGAGAAATAGAAGGACAACCAAGAGCAAAGGCAGGGGCAGGAGCAGAGTGGGAGCAAGAGCAGGGGCAAGAGAAAGAGCAGAAGCAAGAGCAGGAGCAAGGGCAAGAGAAAAAGCAGGAGCAGGGGCAAGAGAAAAAACAGGAGCAGGAGCAGGGGTAAGAGCAAAAGCAGGAGCAGGGCAAGAGAAAAAGCAGAGCAGGGGCAAGAGAAAAAGCAGAGCAGGGGCAAGAGAAAAAGCAAGCAAGAGAAAAAGCAGGCAGGCAGGTGCAATGCAAGGGCAGGAACAAGAGAAAGAGCCAAAGCAAGAGAAAGAGCAAGTGCAAGGGCAGGGGCAAGAGAAAGAGTATTGTAGGAGCAGAAGCAGGGGCAGGAGCGGGAGTAGGAGCAGGAGCAGGCAGGCAGGGCAGGAGCAGGAGCAGGAGCAGGAGCAGGAGCAGGAGCAGGAGCAGGAGCAGGCAGGAGCAGGAAGGAGCAGGAGCAAGAAGAGCAAAAAGAAAAGCAGACGAAGAAGAAAAAAAAGAAGGAATGAAATTCAATAATATAGCCAACAGACCTGATGGAATCCCTCTGCATGTGTGACTGGTACCGAGAGACGTGCCAGACATACCCCAAGGAACATATCGTCTGGAGTGTCTATGGTTGGACAGCTGCATACATCAGGGTCAGCAAGTTCTTCCACCTAAGAAAAAAAATAAAAAGTGATTACACCAACAAATTAATAAAATAAAAAATTGTTTTCATGGTGGTTTAGACTTCAGTGTGGAGTACTTTTCCATATCTGAATATTAATTTCCCTTATATGAAACTTGCCTGAATCTTGTAATTTCTAGTTCAATCAAATACACAGGTATCTTTTAAAAAAACTTTCACCCATTAATGTCACTCTTCAACTGCCTTCCCTTAATTACATCCCTTCTCAACCTTCCCGATTCATTCAAATAAGTAAGCTTAAACATGTAACCACTCTTAATAATTGCATCATTTCATGAATTAAAGTTAAAGACCAAAATCACTACAGTAATTTCACATTAACTAACTTTCACCACATATTTAACATGTATCCTTAATCAACTTCCACCCAACATGTTACCAAAGTTTTCCTAATTACAAGAACCTATTTCTGCACCCTTCTTTTAATTTTCTTTCTCAACTTCACTGCTGAATTTTGTATTTCAATCTATACCTTTCATAAAATGTTTTAGCTTTGAATCACAAACTCCCTTATGCTTAAAGGGGAATACACATATGGTTTTCCTACTGTGAGTATTAGCAATTTCTTAAAATAGATTGAGATCATTCTGACCAACTTTCCTTGATTCTGATTCCCCTTACCAGTGCACGACTGAAGATCATCCCGCCCCCTCCAGTGACGTAGTCGTAACCATGTCTTTTGACTGCCATGTAGCCATAACGCTCTCCAATAGCTATCATTTCGTCAGAATCATAACAGGCGAGCAGCGACTTTAGACGAGGAATGCTATTTTCAGGGGAAAAGGAAGAGAGAACACTCTAGTTTGATATCTTGAGATATTATTGCATGGTTTTAGCTAATAGATCATAAGCAATTACAAAAAAAAAAAAATGATAAAAAAATATTAATTCTTATAACAATATAATATACTTCATTTGTATACAAATATCAAACAATGTTCATAACCTTTGATATGTTCTGCATCAAACAGTCATAACAAAATTTGCTTTGTTATCTCTCTGCACAAAACCAACCTGATAAGAGTGTCATCATCAACAATTGCAAGCCACTTCATAGATGTATCAAGATCATCCACATGGCGTATGATGGCAAGAGTTTTCCCACAGTGCCCCCTTTCTGTGTTGGGGACGCCAACTGAAACTGTGCCCCACTCTGGATCTGCAGAAAAGGGTGAAATTAAACTGGGTAGAAAGTTTTCATAAAATTTTTCCTTTCTTCCTTCCTTTCCTTACTCCATCTCTCCTCCCTTCCTCCATCCCTTTCTCCTTCCTTCCTCCCTCCATCTCTCCTCCCTTCCTCCCTCCCTCTCTCCTCCTCCACTCCTCTCTTCCTTCCTCCCTCCCTCTCTCCTTCCTCCCCTCCCTCTCTCCTTCTCCCTCCCTCTCTCCTCCCTCCCCCCCTCTCTCCTTCCTCCACTCATCTCTCCTCCCTCCCTCTCTCCTCCCTCCCTTCCTTCCTCCCTCCCTCCTCTCCTCCGCTCTCTTTCTTTCACTGATTTTTCACATTCTTGCCTCCCTTTCCATCCTATCCATATCTTATAAATGCATCACCTAATATAACACACAAGACACAATACAAGACACAAAAGTGAAAATATCCAATGACCCACAGGAACCACAGATTGCTTATCACACAACATAGATACTCAACACAAAATTTACAGTGCACAACACCACACCTTCTCTGTCACTGTAAAGTGCATGGTTGGGAGCATCAGGAAGCCAAGTGTCTTTGATGACAGGAAGTCGCTCATCGTGGAAGTGTGAGCATGTCTTCACTGCCACGTGGATTTCCTCCGTCTTCAGCTCCCCATCCTGGTTCAATAACTGTAGATGTAGTGCGAAAAATAATTTAATGAACAAAAGTACTTTATATTCAAATATGTATGCCACATCATAATATTCCAATCACCCAACTTTGATCATTTTCTGAATATCTACATCCATGTCTAATTTATATCATTCACCAATATTTCACACAGCAAAACTCACACAGGTTTTATGAGGTTGGAAGGTGACAGCACAGGTTTCCGTTTCAGCTTCCACGCAGAAAGTACGCTCATTGGTGAGCTTTATCCCTGCTGACTCTACAAAGCGAGCGAACTCATACTGAGCATCGATAGTAAAATCAATCTTGGGTCTCGTTGTTGCATCTAGCCATCTCCTTGTCAGTCTGTAAGGCAGGAATTAAATAATATGTGAAAATAATGACTACTCTGTACTATGTGTCTTTGTAATACCTCTATGCTTATTGTATGTTAATGAGACAAGAAAGGGTGGTCAACACTGAGAAAAATATCATAATTATTAATATCTTTCAATTCAAATTTTAAAAAAACTTTTAGGAGAATATAAAGTAGATCTACACAAGACACTGTTACACTCGAGGGGGAGGAATTCATGATTGCCGAGATTCTAACAACATTTACACAGAGCTGCCTATTACTTAGCAATACCCAAAGCAATGTAAACACACACAGAACCATCACTCTTCCTTCTTTGCCTTACAGTCAGAGCTCTTTTTTTCTTCCAGCTAAAAAGCATGTAATCAAATTATTCATTTTACCACACACCTCTTTATATCTCTCCTTACAAACTAAAAATAAACAAACATGACAAGACATATTCATACATGCAGTCCACACACCCTCACATCTAAATAAGACCTATCTACATGCAATCTTGCATACTCCTTCTTTATACAACATAAAGCACACACATATCACATGCACGCACAAACATACACACACACACACACATACACACACACACACACACACGTGCACATACATATGCACAACATGCATACACATGACAACCCTCACACTAGAGTAGCACAACACATCACATCACAAGCACACACACACACACACACACACACACACACACACACACACATACACACACACACACACACACACACACACACACACACACACACACACACACACACACACACACACACACACACACACACACACACACACACACACACACACACACACACACACACACACACACACAATCATCCAACCTTCTTCCCTCACCCACATGTCCTAATTTGTGGCTTTTAAGGACAGTCAACCAAACCTCTTGATAAGTGGGGTGGACAGGGCCATCCCAGCCCTTGTGTCTGGGTAGAGGAAGGGTTTCTTACGGTCCACCGAGTCAAAGTGGTGGATGATCGTGTCTTGGCGGTCCCACACAGCACGACCTAGGAACAATTGCTGGAATATAGAAATGGTAGTATGTGTTATAAAACTATAAGGATGTTTTATCATAAAGCTATCAAAGTGCTATCAAAGTGTTATTGAAATGATACTAAAGTATTAGAAAAAATGTAGTAAAAAGGACACTGTGTCAGAAGTTAGAAACCCTTTCATTACAACAGAGTTCAAGAAATCAAAATTCTAATATATCTGCAGTTGTATTTAGTTCAATTGTTTGGTATTAGGAATCCAGAAAGAAAAACTAAAAGATAAAAAAATAAAAACCTTGTCTTTCGGATATTTCTGAAGGGCAGAAAGAAGTTCTCGGAGATTGAGCAAGGATGTTTCATCGAGAAACACACACCAGGAACTGTTCTTGCCATGTCTTCTGCTTAATCTGTATGAAAATAATTGCTGTAATAACTAATAATGAAGTTCACATAGATATATTTAATACACTACAAAGATATTGGAATTTCATCAACCATCAAGAACACTCAGTCAGTCTCAATTAGTCACAGACAACAGCAATCAAAGTGTACATGGCACATACTCCTCTAAAAGTGGGTAATAGGTCCAGACAGCTTCATCCTCCCAGTCGTCTGTAGCTACATGGACTGCACCTTTCTGGGGCGGCATTGGGGGGAAAGGAATTAATTCTATTGCATATCTAAATATCTTTGCTGATACCATGTTAAATGTATGATGAAGGTTTTCCCTTCTTAATATCTTAATATCATACATCACTAAGCATTAACATCTATGTCATATCTTTTAGTATTAAGGGAATTGTCTACCAAGTTTTTTGGCCAAAAGCTTCTACCTTGCCAATTTTGAGTTATATGCATTTGCAAAGACTTTCAGGGTCCCTGAATCTCCCAAGAAATTTTGAAGGCCCATCAGCTATTTTTCAGGTGGTAGCAGCCACTTTCGATGTCCACCAAAATATTAAGATTTTTCACCTTTCCTTAGAAAATCAGCAATTTTGACGTAACAATTAGATTTAATTTTAAAAATGAGATTTTCTTTTCAGATAGCTTATAAAATTTCATATAACAAGAGACCAACCTTCATTTTTTTTGGAATAATCTCAAATATCTGGGAACGTTCAAAAAAATTTAACAATGAATTTTGTTATACAAATATAGGGGGCCCTCGGTTTATGAAAGTCTTGACTTACAACATTTCGTGGATAAATGTCTTCCACGTGTTCCTTTAGCCCTTGTTATGTTTTCATGTATGTCATAGAAGTGTCTTGTTATATATTCATACTGCATTAGCATATGTGAGTGACTCTGGTACATATATACATATGTACCTGTACTGTATTAAGGTGTGTTCAGACTTAAGTCAAAATTTGGGTTACAATGCCATTGTAGGAACAGATCTCCATCATGAGTCGAGGACCCCCTGTAAATATAAAATCACAAAAGTCGAAAAAACGTTAAAATCAAGCAATATGTCACTCATGTAGAGTATTTTATTTTGTTTATGTTTGGATCATATTTTGTCAGTTTCATCCTTCAGCAAAGTGTTTTGAACATACAACCCCCCCAAAACAGGGGTAGATTTGCAAAATGATCCAGATCACCACCAAAATTTAATGTGATGTAAGTTAGGCTAAAACACACCTCTGTTCATGATTTAATAATAAAAAAAAAATCCTGGATCCAGACCATGATCCAGATGGCCATCAAAATGAAATGGCATCTACGTTAGACTAAGATACACCTCTGGTAAAATTATCAAAATCTCTTCATAACTTTCTGAATAATCCTGCTAACAAAAAAACAAACATTAAACAAAGAATCAACAAGCAAACAAACAAACAGAGGTAACAATATATATAAATATAAGATCATGGAATACTCTCGCCTCAAGAATATGTGAGGGCCTGCAAGTTTGATATTCATTGGCATGGAGAATGACGATAATTCAGACCAGTATATGTTGTAAAACCCTAATAGAGCAATAATAAAGGGAAATAATGGATGATTATATTATATAGAACTATTTCATATATATGATTTGTTATCCAAACTGTTAAAAAATTTGAAGAGGAAAAAAATTGAAATATTTCTATACATTACATATTCACATGTAGCAAACACATTTTTTGTCAAAAATAAATGTATTATGACTCATGTTGTAGCTGAATTGCAGATTTATTGCATGATGTGATTAGTTTTTGCAATTTTTTCATGTGCTTCTTGTAAAAGTGATATATATTTTATGGTGCTCTAAAAGTCATCTACGTAAAATATTCACAAAAAAAAAAAAATGCTCGAAATCGATAAATGTGCTTCAGGCATACAATAGATAAAACTTGGTTCAATTACAAAATGGCATCAAAATGCCTGTATTATTTTGGGGGGATTTTAGAGAAAATTTCTAAAATGGTCACTTTGTGCCGAGAGACACCCAAAGCAATGGGATCCCACTGTAAGATAAGTAGCTTGTTGTGACACTGTTATGTATTGGGAATTTCTGCAAGACTTCAGCATGTAAGTAGATGATAGGAGATTATGTTGCATGAACATTATTCTTCCATCTTTTATTGTTAATGCCAAAATAATCATGAAAAGATACAAAAAACGTCAACTACCATTATTTTGAGAGTATACTTATTTACACATGAAAGCTCTTGCACATGCATTTTATGTCTCATTTTGTAGATAAATAAGTTTTTTCAATTCTTCCCTGTGCTTCTTGTAAAAATGACATATATATGTAAAAAGTAAACTTTTTTGACACCTAATAGTCATCTAGGTATAATATTCCCCCCCAAATAAACCGAGTCGAAATTGAAAAAAGTATACCAAACATTCCCCAGATTTAGGATGAATCTATTAAAAAAAACAATCAGAATGCCTGTGTAATTTTTGGGGGGATTTTTTCAAATTTTCTCACTTTGGGCAAGTTTTTTTTTTTAATATTCATTTCTTGTATTTTTGACTACAACTCAAAAAGTTTTT
>NW_020872416.1:219737-229737 GCF_003789085.1 Penaeus vannamei
GATGATGATGGTGAAGATGAGAGATAATGATGATGGTGAAGATGAGAGTAATAATGATGATGGTGAAGATGAGAGTAATAATGATGATGGTGAAGATTAATAATGATGACAGATGAAGATGATGATGGTGAAGATGAAGTAATAATGATGATGGTGAAGATGAGAGAATCATGATGATGATGAGATGGTGAAGATGAGAGTAATAATGATGATGGTGAAGATGAGAGTAATAATGATGATGGTGAAGATGAGAGTAATAATGATGATGGTGAAGATGATGATGGTGAAGATGAGAGTAATAATGATGAATGGTGAACATGAGAGGATGACAGATGATGAAGATGAGAGATGATGATGGTGAAGATGAGAGTAATAATGATGATGGTGAATATGATGATGACAATAATTATAGTAATGACAGTAATAATGATGATAACAACAACAACAATAGCAATATTGATGATGATGATGACAATGATTATAGTAATGACGGTAATAATGATGATAAGAACAACAACAATAGCAATATTAACAATTATAATGATGTTAATAATAACAGGAGCAATAATGACAATAACAGATGCTAACAATAATAGAAATAACGATAACTGCAACAACAGCATCGACAATAATAACAATAGTAATTATAGTAATGATGATAGGACTTACGATATTGATAATAGTGATAATGATAACAATGACAATGATAATGATGGTGATAGTACAAAAGCATAGTTGTGAAGATAATGATAATATTAGTAACAATTTTCAGTGTAATGATGATAACAATCATATTTTTTTTTAGTTGTAATAATGATAATGATAATGACAGTGATGATGATGATGGTATTAATGATAGTGATAATAGTACAACTGTTACTACTACTATTAGTAGCATCTATAGTAATAATAATAATGATAATGATGATGATAATAATAATAATGATAATAATAATAATAATAGTGATGATAATGATAATAATAATAATGATGATGATGATGATGATCATCATCATCATCATAGCAACAATAACAATAACTATATCAACATCGTTTATAACAATGTTAATTCTAACGGCAATGATGATAGAAATGGTAATAAAGACAAAGCTATTGATATCAACAATAACGATATCGATCCGCGAGATATTTCAATGTGATATTGACAAGTCATAAATGTAAATATGTCGTAGAAACATTCCCCTTTAGAACATACTCAATTATAAACATTATAAAAAGAAAAAGAGTTTTAAAAAATGCATGCAAAGGAGTATTAAGATAGATACCATAAAAATGAATTTTATTCAAATAGTTTCCCGACAATTTAACCACACCCCCCTCGGTGACGTCATCGCCCCGGATTCGTGGATTCCTTCCGGATTCGTGTTGGCCGAACGCTCTCACAGTGAGGCCAGAAAGGAAGTGAAACACGATAAGTAAACATTTAGGAAAATCGAACTATGAACCAAGTAAATGACACCATTAGGGAAATAAATAATATATAAAGGGCCTGGGAAGCGAGGAGGCAGGATATAAGGACGGGGGTGAGTATCCAAGGCCTTTTGCTCCCTCGTTTCTGTCAATTTTCCGAAGAAAGGATTGCATATTTTTAAAAAGCAATTTTGTTGGGTTAATTAACATAGATTTTGAATGAAGTCTGTTTGATATTGGAAGATTTTGTTTCATAATTTTGATTGTCTCATTTGGTATGATTTTATTTTCCTCTTTGTGTTTCTTTCTCGTCTGTTTTGTAGGTTGTTTTATTTGGTTTGGGTTATTTTCCCTTTTTTCTTTTCTTTTTTGTCATTATTAAGTTCGTGTTTTGCTTAACGCATTCCGTAGATGAAAGCGATTTATATTTGCCCGTCAATATTTTTATCTGTTGTCTGTAACTATGTTGGTAATGTTGTTAATAAGTATTTTTCTCTTCCTCTTTGACAAATTGTTCTATAGTAGAGCATTTTTTGCTCCTATTATCAAATCTTGCTATTTCATTTCCTCAAATAATGGGAGACATGCCAGCATTGATGAAGAAAAGATTGTAATGATTGTAATGTTAAGAAAGGATTAAGAAGATGACATTTTACACCGCAATATAGTGAAGTAGTTTTGGACATTGTTTTTGCGGTGTTATCAGCATGAAATTGATGGGTTGAGATTGAAACCAAAATGAGATTTTAAACTAATTTAGCTTGTGTTTCTGTACGAAAGGAGCATTGTGTAAAAGTACAAAAGAATCGGTATGATTTATTTATTTTTTTTTTTTATTATTAGAATATGATGGTGTATTTCCTTCACTGATATTTAAAGGGAACAATTTGCAGTCAGATATTTAGGTAGATACGGTGATCTTTCTGGTAGCTTGTTCGTTTATGATGGGGTTCTCTAACTTGTTTGTTTGCTCAGTGGATCATCCGTGGCGGAATCTTGTCTTGAGTTTTTAAATTTTCCAACTTCTTTAGCATAGGAAATTTCATTCTTTGCTCGTTTTTTTTTAATTTCCCACGTTTGTTTGTTTTTTAAAGTGCCTGCTATGAACGAAATCACCTCCCCCCCCAAAAAAAAAATAGATGAATAAATAGATAAATAAAAGTAATAATAATAAAAGAAATAGACAAAAAGGAAAAGAAAATCCCACAGGATTCCCCAACATTTTTGGCTGGAGTTGGGACTCTGTATTTGACGAGTTCAGTCCTATTGTAAATCTTTACCCTTTGCCCATAAATACAACTAAACAAACCTTAAAACAGAATATTCCATCTTGCAGAATCAGCTGACTGTTTATTTTTGATAGTACCTATTTTTATTATTGGGTTTTGGCATTATTGATAATATTTCTGTCAGAATTTTTGAGGATAAGAATAGAAATGATGATATTTTAATTATCATCATATTTATTAGAATAAGTCATAGTAGTAGATGTAGTAGAAGTAGTTGTCATTGTTATTATACCTTGCATTATATTTTCTCTTAGAAATGGAGGCAACTGTTATTATGAATAATACTGTTGCTGATATTGTATCATGAATGTGAACATAGCATCTTTATGAACAATTTTCTTTGAAAAAGAAATTTTTTGTTTTATTTTGAATAGAATATACCAGTGATTTTTCTTCTATTTAGTGATGGAAAATCAGGATGTAATCATGCTTTGTTTACTTATTACCAGTTTCCTAGTTCATAACCATAACATATTCCTTTTCCCTCACCAGGTGAAGGCCCAAGGGCTGCAGGTGCTATCTCCACCGCTACCCCACCACCGCCGCCCCCTTCCTCCCCCTGACCCTAAACTATCATGCCGCGCTACCTGCAGCCAGAGGAGGCCACGGCTCGTGACCTGGAGAGAGGCAAGGCAGTGCGCAGGTTCTCTCACCGGCACCGGCCTGAGCATGGCACACTCAAGATCCGGAGAGAAACTGGCCACATCATCTGGGTTGGAGCACAGGGTGTCAGGGAAGTTATCAGTGAGTTACGAGGAAATTACTTATAGTTTGATGTTTCAAAGAAGTATATGCTTTCACCATATCTTTCCCCCTTTGTCACTGTTTTATTGTTTTATATTTTGATCTGTATTTCATGGTGTTTTATATTTACCCATTACCTGTGTTATTTGATTTCTGGCAGTTTCCTGAAAATCAGGTGTTCTCTATTACAAAAAAAAAAAAAAAAGAGAATGAAAGCTGCCGTAATGTATTTTATAATACCTTTTCATCATCTTTGTCTTTGATTTTTAATATCATCCAGAAATTATCATAATTCTTTCTTTTCTTTTCTCTTCTCTTCTTCGGGTGGAGATGTTTCTTTAAGATTATGGGAAATTGCCTCAGGAAACAATGCAAACAGTTCTTCCCTGAAAGCAAACTCAATCGCAAATACACACCCTCCCCTCCAAACATAACTAACTTTTTCACACATCTACCTCTTGCACTTCAGCTTCCCTGGCGGACATCAAGGAGGTGCGACCAGGGAAAGGCTCCAAGGACTTTGAGAAGTGGCAGGAGGAGGCCAGGAGGGAGGAGAGAGCCAAGTGTTTCATTGTCTTCTACGGGAAAGAGTTCAAGCTCAGAACGCTCTCCATTGCAGGTGAGACAACCCCTTTCCAAGTTTTTGTTAGTTGTCATTTAGGATTAGGGTTAAAGATGTTGAGAGAAAAAAAGAGAAGAGGAAATGAAATCACTATAGAAGACTCGGTGACCATAATTGCTGTCAGTGTTATGAGTGCTGTTATTAACTTTCATTGCACAAGGGTGGGTCTATCTGGCTACTAATGGATTTACATTTCGGCATGGATAGTTGCATGTCAGATTCACTTTTATTAGTTTGTTACAATGTGATTTAAACCCAATGAAAACAAATGGTATATATACATGCCATAGCAAGGATGAGCCCAAATTCCAGACATTGAAGGGAGCTCTCACTTCTGCACATGATATATACGATTTAAGGTTTACAAATTCATCTGTACTTTTTCTTGAGCTATAGCCTTCCAAATTTGGCTTTTATTGAAAAATGCTGCTTAGCTTGTCTAGAATCAATGGCAAGGGGGGAAAATTAAGTTTCTCTGCTTCATATTTTTGTCTCTTGCAAGTACCTGATAAACAGACTTGACATAAAAGTCCATGCACTGCTCTCATTGCCTGGCTCCGTAAGTTAAAAGAAGCAAGTAATGTAGTTTCAGAGTAATCTTTGAAAGGAGAATTGAATTCTTTTGGCCATGCTGATTGAAATCTAAATCCATATCTCTTCCCTGTACAGCGATCGCTCCTGATGAATGTACAGAATGGATCAACGGGCTGAAATACCTCAAGGAAGAGGCCCTCAATGTGCCCTATACTATAAGACTAGAGCGGACACTTCGCACAGAGTTCTACAACATGGAGAACCAAAACAACAGGTTTGCTTAATGTGGTTCTAGTGCTCCATCTATTTGTTAAAATTTGTGTACTTTTAGTTATGAATGACTATCTTCAAAGGGCATTATTTGTTAAGAAAAAGAACTTAAATGATAACAGAAAAATAACAAAATATTGTTTGCTATTGGATTTATTGATGTGTCATTCATGCATAAAGATTTAATAGAGATAAGATACTAGGAAAAAAATCTTAATAGTAAATGATAAAACTTGGCGACTAATGGAAACAAGAAACATACATGCATGCAGGGAAGCAGACATGTACTCTAACATGGACTCAGACAGACAAACATACATACTCACAGACACATACAGAATCACACAGACACATACACATACAGACACACATGTGCACACACATACGACATGCGCGCACATGCCCATGACACAGGCTTACACACACACACACATGCACACATACTCACACACACGCACACTCACATGCACGCACACTCACACGCACACACGCACACGCACATGCACATGCACACGCACACGCACACGCACACACACACACTCACACTCACACTCACACTCACACTCACACTCACACACACACACTCACACTCACACTCACACCACACACACACACACACACACACACACACACACACACACACACACACACACACACACACACACACACACACACACACACACACACACACACACACACACACACACAAACACACACATACACACACATACACACACATACACATTTACATTGCTTAGTTCATTGATAAGAGAAATAGGCTAGTTGACATCCGCATTCACCCGTTAAGGCACAAATTACCATCCCCTTGACTTTCCTGCTCAGAATAACCTTCCGTGATGTGAGGAACTTCCTGCCACGCATCCACTACAAGATGACCAACAACCAGCTCAAGCAGCTCTTTGATCAGGTGGACGACCGCAGCCAGGGGGAGATTGGCTTTGACCAGTTCTTCGACCTCGTCAAGAAGATTGCCTGGGACAAGGATGTTGATGTATGCGTACTGATACATTTTGTTTATCATTGTTCTTACTTTAATATGTTGAGTGTTGTTGTTGATACGGTTATTGTTATGATAAAGATTATTTTTTATTTTGGTTAGCTTTATTTCATTATTGTTGTTATTATTATCATTATTATTATTATTATGATGATGATAATTTTGATGATAATTATTATTATCTTTATTGTCATTGTTATTACCATTATTGTTATAACTTGTGTTTTAGCTCTTTTTTATTACATGTCTTTAGTTTTCCATATACTTTATTTTTTTTATTTTTTTTATTTTTTATTTATTTTTTTTTTTTTTTTTATTACTAGAATCAAGAATATTTATTTCTTCTGACTCTGTCATGTTTCATCTCTTATTTAGTTTTGCCACCTTTTACTGACATCATTCTTTTTATTCTACTCACTTCCTCAAATCGATTTCTAACTGTCACGCATTTCCCCCTCTTCTGCTCTCCTCCCCTACCTGCCCTGCATTGCCCTACCATACCCTACCCAACTCTATCCTACCATACCTTACCCAACTCTATCCTACCCTCCCTTTTCCTGCCCTTCCCTACCCTGCCCTACTCTACCCTACCCTATGCTGCCCTGCCCTGCCCTGCCCTGCCCTGCCCTGCCCTGCCCTGCCTTGCCATTACCTCCATGGTCCTCATCTCTCCTTTTTCTGCTTGTAGAGGATGATGTTCGAGAATGCACGGGATGTCGGGGAGAAGTCGCTGCTGGACAAGTACTGCTGTGAGGGGAAGGTATCGCTGCAGGACTTCCAGTTGTTCCTGGTAGAGGAGCAGAAGGAGCCAGAGGACATGGCAGGCCTTATCATCAAGAACTTCATCAGTGATGTGCAGAGGGACATCATGGAGCCTTACTTCCACGTGGAGGAGGTAAGGAGAGAGTGTGTGAGGGAGTGAATGTGGGTGTGGTGTGAATGTTAGTGTGGGTGTGGGTGTGAGTGCGAGTGTGAGTGTGGGTGTGAATGTGAGTGTGGGGGTGTGTATATATGTATTGTATGAATTTTGACATCCCTTTCTTTATTCTGTTCTTTGTTTTTCAGTTTGTACAGTACTTATTCTCCAAGTCAAATGAGCTTTGGGACCGTCGCAATGACAGCGTGAACCAGGACATGACAAAGTCCATGTCACAGTACTGGATCGCCTCGTCACACAACACGTAAGGTTCAAAGAAATCTCATAACCTACAAGGGGTTTGTGATTGTTATGCTTTGGGTAATTGACTCCTCCTGTATCTATTGCTTTGACATCATTGTCCTCCTTTTGTAGGCTCTCTATGCTTTTTGAATTGTTTTTCTCTTCATTTTTTTCTTATTTCTCATATTTCTATACTATGTCATATTCTTTAATATAGATTTTAAACCCTCTTCTTATCTCATCTACTTCTACTACTACTATTACTATTACTATTACTATTACTATTACTACCACCACCACCACAAATACTATACCACTACTATGACTACCACCACCATCACAACTATCACCACCACTAGTACTACTACCACACTACCACCCTACCACCACAACCACAACCACTACAACCACTGTTGATACTACTATTACTGCCATTATTATTATTACTTCTACTCCTATCCCTCCTCTGTACATTCAAATTTTCAACCCATGTTTGTAATTTCCTCATTCATTCCTTTGAATACCCATTTGCCAATCCTGTTCCATGTCCAACCATTCTCACCTCATTCCATTCACCTCACCTTCCATTATTCCAGGTACTTAACGGGTGACCAGGTAGCCAGTGACTCCTCAACAGAAGCCTATGCGAGGGTGCTACGTCAAGGATGCCGGTGCATTGAGCTAGACTGTTGGGATGGGCCGGATGGAGTGCCCAACATCTACCATGGCTTCACACTCACGAGCAAGATTAGCTTCAAGGATGTTATTAACACTATCAATGAGCATGCCTTTGTGGCCTCTGAGTGAGTATTTGTCTTTTATTTTTATCTATTTTTCTCTGTTTGGTTTCTTTCCCCCACTGGTTTTGTTCCGTGAATTGCTGACGTACAGTCACAGACAAAAATGTTCAGCTATCCAATGATAGTGTTTACTTTGGAAGAGCTATCTTTCTGTGCTGGGTAGGATTAAGGAAGATGGGGAGGAAATGGTTAGGAGGGAGTTGCCTGTTATGTGAAGTGTTGGTTGTATAGTCTGTCTTTTTAATTTCTTTCAAATCATGCCATAAAACAGATTTGATAATCAGTTGTAAAACAATATTTGATGATGATGATGCATGGCACTAATATCATGGCATTATGTGAAAAATCTTGACATACATGTATGATTAGATGAGCAATCATGACACTTGACATTATATACCAGCCACAGATGGTGACATTAGAATCAGGAAATAATGGGCAAAACAACATGGCTTCATTCGTGCCGAGGAGACCCAGACGTAGTAATATAAGCAAGTAACATACTAGCTAGGGCAAAGTCCACTAACATTCCTTTTTCCTAATGTTTACTAATGATGTAAAATATAAAGATGTGTTTGAGTAGAATATAAATTATTACTCCAGATGATAGATTGTGAATTTTTTTTTATGTGATGTTGACCCATTTGCACAAACATCAAATTGGGACATGTCTTTATGAGTGAGCATGCTTTCTGAAGTAAAGATTGTTGTTTGCCCATTCTTTCCCCAACTTCTGACATCACTTCAACTGAGGCTGCTATCTAGGCTGGTAGGCATGCCTGTTCATCAGAATATCCAATTGTCACAAGCCTTTTTATGAAATGTATAGCAACTTGGAGTTGCTATACATTTGCTATATACTCAATCATGTCAGTGTTTGCATCTGATATCAAAGTTGGTTGCTAAAACTCAACCAATTTAAAAGTCACTTGCAGTTTTCTGTTCGTAAGCCAGATTATTTGATTAACACAAATATCTGTCTCAATAATATTCAGTTGTCATGGCAGTAAACTTCTTTCAAGAGCCAGTTCATGATGCCACACTCTATGACAAGCGATCTGCGTTACCATCGCCCTCCTTTCCCAACCATTTCCTTCCCTTCCTCCTTTCTCCGACTGACACTATGAATCACTGCACAGAAGGGGAGCCATTCTGAGAGGCTACCAAAGGATAGTTGATTATTTTTTGTCCACGACTATAGGTAAGATTTTTGTTTGATACTTATTATTATCCTATATTTTCCCATTAGTCTGGTTTTCATTTGTATGTTGATACAATGCTCATTTCAGTTTATGTGTCCCAGCCTTAATTCTCCCTTTTATTCTCGCTTACTTTAGATTTCAAGTTGATTGTATATGCACACACATTTCTTCGCATAATTCATCCTTCTCAGGAGTGTCATCCTGTCCTGAGCCCCAGAGAAGCGTTGCACCTCTCAGCCATTACCTTTCTTTAATGAAGCAATGCCTCTGCAACCTCCTACAGATACCCTGTGATACTCTCCATAGAGCAGCACTGCAGCATGATACAGCAGAAGGAAATGGCCGAGCTGTTCCAAAAAGTGTTTGGCGATTCACTCTTAACTGCTCCTTTAAGCCCTAATGAAAAGGTGTGTGCATTTGTTGTGGTTTGAATTTTTTTTTTTTATACGTTATTTATTTATTTTATTTTTATTTTTATTTATTTATTCTTATTTTTATTTATTTTAATTTTATTATTTTATTTTTTTTTTTTTTTTTTTTTTTTTTTTTTTTTTTTTTTTTTTTTTTTTTTATGGGAAAGGTCTGCATCCACCCTCACAATATAAACAAAGGATGGATGCAGCTAAGTGCCCCCTTTGGCATTAGCACCATTTATTGGTTGATTGCAGGGAAACTTTTTATGGATAACTATTGGGGGAAGTATTTTATCATGTGTTTCATTTTCCAGAATTAGATTGTATTTTTCTGTCTCTCATATGTCATTCTTTCTCTATCAATCCAACTAATACTTTATACTTACATTCCCTTCAGGAGATGCCGTCCCCAGAGCAGTTAAAGCGCAAGATCATCATTAAGCATAAGAAGCTTCCAGAGGGCATGGATGAGGCTACCCCTCCCATCTGCAGTGCAAATGACTCTAGTGCTCAGTCTA
>NW_020872416.1:239737-264737 GCF_003789085.1 Penaeus vannamei
TTGTCCACAATGCCAGAACCCCATTTGCTCATTGCTTCCTGATTAACATCCAGAGCAGAGAGACGGACAAAGCACTGCAGAGTAAAGCAAGAGGATGGTACATTCATCATAGGCACAGCAACCTTTGACAGCTTGGTGGAGCTGATTAAGTACTATGAGCGGAATTTCCTCTTTCGCCGGGTCAAGTTGCGGTATCCAGTGACGGAGCGTGTAATCCAAGGTCTCCAAGATATGGTGGGTGATAATGTGAAATCTTAGTTTTGGGAAAATACTTTTTTATCTTGTATATTAGAAAAAAATTAAGCTTTAATTTTATATATTTATTTTTATTCATTTATATATTTTTTCTCTCTCCCGCTCTAATAGGATCCTGTTGATGGCACTGGAGGTTACGTAGTGGATCCTGCCTACGTTAGCAACGTAAGCTGTCGCCTTTTTAATTTACTCTCATTAATTGCCTTCTCTCTCACCAATTTGGCAAGCAGAAACCCTGAGAAATAAAGTACAGAAATTGATAAATCAGTTTTACACTTTTCTGCTGTCATTCACACTATTGCCACAGCCTATGGACAATGCTTTCAACTTCAACCACCTTAAAGAAAACAACCAAACCACTCCCTATTTTCCTTCTCAGATCCATGTAAAGGCCAAGTACTCTTACCGTGCCAACAAGGACGACGAGCTGACCTTCCCACGCCATGCCATCATCCAGAATGTGATAAAGGCAGAAAAGGAGTGGTGGACGGGGGACTATGGGGGACGGAGGCAGCACTGGTTCCCAGCTATCTTCGTGGAGGAGATTGAGCCAGAGAATATGGAGGAGAGAGTGAGCTAGATTTTTTTTTTCTTTCTTTCTTTCTTTTTCTTTTTCTTTTCTTTTCTTTTTTTTTAATTAAATTTTTGGTGTCGATGTACTTTAAAAACATTTCTTTAGGAGGAGATACTCTAGTAATGGGCGGTTGTTTATAGTTGTCATTTATTAATCTGCTTTTGGTTGATTCATCTACTTTACTGGTTTATTCCTTTATTACTTTTTATTCTGTAGGGAGGAGACAACCAAGTCCTGGGCAGCCTGCAGAAGGGGAGCATTGACATCTCAAGGGCCGGAACCAAGATTGAGAAAGTCACAGGAACCAACCGCTGGGGCATTGTGTCCATTATAAAGTGGGTCCCCGTAGCCATAGTCTCTTCTCTATTCTCTTTTGTTCCGTTTTTCTTTTTCTGGTACTTTTCTTCTCCCCCTTTTTTTCTCTCTCTCTCTCTCTCTCTGCTCCAGGTGTGTTTTGAGATTTTTTTTTTTTTTTTTTTTTTCTTCTTCTTTTTGTTATTCATCTTGCTTTTATTCTTTTCTCAGGTTACCCAAACTCGCCAAGAGTTCCTCATTAGATTTATAAATAACCAGTTATTTATCTCTCTGATGAGGAACTCTTGACAAGTTCAAAATGTCACAATTCAATTTTGTTTCTAATTGTGGCTGTTTTCCTATTCATCTTTGTGCACATGCCACTGTGTTTGTATCCAATTAGTGATATTTTAAAAATTTGGGTATTGATTAGTACTTTTGACAATGCATGGGTTATATTGAAGGAGTGGTCAATGTTCATATTAAAAGAAGATTAATTTTTGGTCAGCAATACTGGCATGTCAGTATTATTGATCATGTATGGTAGCTTCCATAATATTAATCATAATATAGATCAATATTTTGGAACCGTTTATGGCTGCTGATTTCTTTTCAGCTTTTGATACTAATATATAGTATTATTGATCTTGTGTGGGTAACTTATGGAATGATTCTCCCCCTGGCAGACTGACTACACAAACAGGCCAGGTGGTGGAGCTGGCCTGCACCTCAGAGCAGCAAGCACAAGAGTGGGTTAAAAAGATTGAGAGCGTCTCCTCACCAGCAGCTGTGGTAAGGCATCCTTTTTTCTGTTGGTGGTGCTCCTGTTAACAGTGTTTTGTCTGATTAGATATTTTCCCTCGGGTTGATGTCTGGCTGATGTAAGTTTTGGGTTTCTTGTGAACTGAAAGGCAAATGATACAGAGTGCCTTGTGCAGTTTAAAAGGAAGTATCCTTAACTTTGGAAAATAAAGCTTCCCCTTTCCCGCGCGTGCGCACACACACACACACACACACACCACACACACACACACACACACACACACACACACACACACACACACACACACACACACACACACACACACACACACACACACACACACACACACACACACACACACACACACACACACACACACACACACACACACACACACACACACACACACACACACACACACACACACACACACACACACACACACACACACACACACACACACACAAAAGTCAATGAGATACAGTGAGACATTAGCTTCTTGATGTATAAAAGCACACATGAAAGCCCCTTACCCTCACCTTCTTGCCATCCTCAGAACCAGACCAGACAGACGAGGAAACCAGAGCAGCGCATCAAGCAGGAGATGAGCAATTTGGTAGTTTACTTCCGAGCAGTGCGGTGTGACCCCAGCAAGCAGTTTGTTTACGGGGGCACACACAATGAGGTCTCGTCCTTCCCTGAGAACAGGATGGAGAGCCTCATGCTCAGCTGCCCTAAAGGATTGCTCAAGTTCCATAAGGTAGGCCACAATGTGTTTTTAAGGATTTTTGAAAATATGTTGTTGGGCTCTATGATTTCAATAGTATTATTGTTGATAGGCATGTTGGTCACAATTATTATCATCATCTTTATATTTTAATAATTTTTGTTATTAGTATACCCATTGTGGTAGAGGTAGAGGGAGAGGGAGGGAGGGAAGGAGAGGGAGGGAGGGAAGGAGAGGGAGAGAGAGAAGGCTAATGATACATCCACCCTTGATCCACAGGTCGGCTTCAGCCGTGTGTACCCCAAGTCATCACGGTTGGACTCCACCAACTACAACCCGGTACCCATGTGGAACCATGGATGCCAGATGGTCTGTCTCAACTACCAGACAGGAGGTGGGTTCTTAGAGTAGCCAGAGGGGAAAGAAGAGAGGGGGATGTAGAAGGGTGGAGGAGAAGAGATTGGAAGAGAAAGGAGAGAAAGAGTCTTTGAGAGAAATGGTATGACCAGAATATTAAAGAATTTTCGAAGGAACATTATTTTATTCATATCTAGTTCTGATTCCTGAACTATTCACATTGCCTAGTTTCCTTGGGGAATTACTTTCCAAAATTAAGGGCTGGCCTATCCCAGTCTAAGTCTTTAAACTGATAATGACCAGAAAAAAGGTTTCAGGAAAGGAGGTAAGGCTTGGCATAAATTAGTGTGCCAGTCCACATTTGGGCAGACTCAGGGGAAGCTCCACCCGCCGATTTTGTAGCCGCATGGAATCTTTTATTTTTGGCTTCAAAATATACCGGCATGAATGGGTTAAGCAACATGGAGCATATTAGCTGATCTGTTTTTTCCTCACCAAAACAAAACAATCCCTATGTTTCCTAGATAGTTCACCTAGATTTTGCTACAAGGATGGTAATCCCAGGCCTGAGTCTCGCTCCAGAGCAAGGGAAATGTAATGGTATTATAGAACAATAGAGACCATCTCTTATTCCAGATAAACCCATGCAGCTAAATGAGGGGCGGCAATGGCAAAATGGCTATATGCAGAATGGCAAATGTGGCTATATCTTGCGACCAGAATTCCAGAACAACCCTGACTATGACCCAGGCAACCCCCTCACCCTGCCCAACCCTAGACCACTGAACCTCTCCATAAAGGTATGTAGAACAAATCACTGGTACTAAGACTAATAGTGTGGGTGGTATAAGCTCTATAAAGCAGTAGTTGTTACTGTCTGTGAAGTTGAGACACATATGGTAATTCATTGTGCTTGTGTAATTTTTCTTGCTTTTGTTTTCTTTATATATAAACTTAACTTTGCACACAGATGTATGTAGGAAATTTAATTTCAGGTCTACATCTCTTCATCCTGTGTGCTTATTGATCATACTCACCTTGTTTTCTTCTCTTTTCCCATCTTGTCCTCTTTCATCCTGGCAGATATTTGGTGCACGGCACCTGAGCAAGTCCGGCAAGGGCTTCATTTCACCCCTGGTTGAGGTAGAGATTATAGGCTGTGAGTACGACAACGCTCCGAAGTACACCACCAGAGCTGTCCGTAAGTTCATTGTCTAGAAGTAATTTCAAGATCAGTTTTTAGCTTGCTAGTTTAACCTCTTAGTGACGGGAACACTTACAGCCCTGATGATGTAACAATGTAATGACGTGTGATGTTTATACACGTCATAACTCACCCAGCCAGAAAGCCTATACTGTTGTATGATTATTATGGACAGAAAATTCTGGACCCATCATGGTAGGGTTAAAGCAAAAAGTAGAAAAGAGAAAATAGAAAATGGAAATCATGACGTAGCTTGTAACAGGTTTTCAGTTTCTTCTGTAGCTGATATGCTAATACAACAACAACTCATTTAGGACAGTAACTCTTGCGATTAAAGTTAGAGGCCATCTAAGACACCAAGGAGACAGAAAATGGTAAACTCTTTCATATGAGAGAAGTATGTGGTGCATATGATTCAAAAGGAGCTTTCTCATGTTATGTTGAATGTCGCAGCTATATGTTCTGCATCATGTGATGTATATTGTCGTTAAATAGTTATGATGCTATAGGGTGGGGATACAATGCTATACTCTACATGAGATATGCATTTTTTTCTTGCTGTTTCTGTTCATACTGAATCTTTTGACTAATTGAGATAGGACTCATTTTATTTTGTTTAGAAGGACTGTGGTCAGGACATCCTATACCCCCTTTGTAGTCTTTTGCTTGTTTTTCTATATAAAAAAAAGGCTATGTTTATGAAAATATCCTTATTTTGAGGGATTCGACAAGAATACAGAATCAGAAATATTGTAATTCTTTCCTCTTAGATGACAATGGACTCAACCCAGTGTGGGGCGTGAAGCTGATGTTCTCAGTGCACAACCCAGAATGTGCACTCATCCGTTTTGTGCTGTATGATGAGGACATGTTTGGAGAGCCAAACCAGATTGGCCAGGCAACGTACCCGGTGAGAAAATATGATGGACTTTTTATGTCAGTCACACAAATACACATACTGCAGCTGAAGTTACTTTATATAAGTAAATATGACATGTTTACCATATATTTTTGGTTGGTTTTCTTTCTGATACAGCTTGGTAAATCAAAGCCTATGAACAGAGTTCATTGTGGCATTTGTAGGAAAAAGGTATGCAAGGTGAATATCTTCATTCCCATTCTTACATTTCTACAAATCAAAACTGGTCTAAAGGAGAGACAATCCAGGGAGAAAGTATTTTTAGTCTGATAGAAAAGATGATATACTTTTATTGTGATAAACAAAAGAAAATATTTTGTGGAAAAAATTAAAGAAAATAGTGGCTATAAGAATAAGCATATAATGCAGAATCCCCCCAACAGGTGACGTGTATACGTGAAGGTTATCGCAGTGTTCCCCTGAAGAATGGATACTCTGAGGAAATCGAGCTTGCATCACTCCTCGTGCACATGAAGATCACAAGAGAGGTGAGATCTGTAAACTGCACTATGGCCTGACACTAGATTATGCCAGAAAACTCATAATTTGCCACTTGATAGTCTGGGTATATTGATTAATGGCATGCGCTCCTGCCTTGATAGCAAGAATGCATGGCATATCCACTGTCTTTTTATTTATTAATTGTCTTTATACATAGATGACTTCACAAGTGCATAATCACCAAGGAGGCAATTACTAGTCCTATCTAGTTCACCTCTTTATCCCTCTTTCTTGATATTCAAGATTGTTTTTATTTTTTAATGTTATTACTAATATTGATAAAATTATGATAATCAGAAAATTAACAATAGTAATAACATCATTGATGATAATAGCATTAGAAAGAAATACATTTTTCCTGAAAAATCATGGAAAGGGTAAATCAGCAGAGGCATACTAATTGGCTCCTTAGTGGCTAATTACTTGTAGAGCCATCTCTGTGCAAACAAAATTCACAAAGAAAACAGTAGACAGTGTGATTACCTAGCACCTTTGGGTTAAACGGCCGTATTATTAAAATGTTGGAGTGGGCCCTGCAATTCAGTCCTGAGGGAAGGGTGCAGGCAGTCTACGTATACATATATATATGAAGGCATGCACGTCCAATTACCTAGAATTTTGTTTATTGCATGTTTTGTTGATTTAAACTTTCATTTCCAACATAGGCATTTGGTCTGAGAATGCCTTTAGACGTGCATACACTCATGTATGGATCTACATTGATATGAAAAGCAAAATAAAAGTTCTTCATGAATATATATTTGGATAAGTCATTAGTATTTGGTAGTTATTGTAATTTCTGAGATAGTTTTTTAAAAACTAAATATATATATATATATATATATATATATATATATATATATATATATATATATATATATATATATATATATATAGATATATAGTTAAGACCCATATGATTTATTTTGAGTAGCATTTGAATATAATTTTTATATTATGTATGCTTTCATATGAGTATATATTTGATTAACATTTTGCAGGGCTTGGTACGGGTTACTTCTAGTTGCCCTGCATTTGTTCCAATACTATGCGGGGACCCCGCGGGGCGAGCGACACCTACAAATCTTTAATATTGCGGAAAAGTGCTGGGGGAAGTGGTTCTGGGGAGAGCCCGCCCCGCGGGGAAGTTTAATAATATGGCTGATAAACCTCTAACCTTCTTATCAGTGTGACTTCAGAAAGAAGATTGTTAATTCATGCTTTGTTATATGATGTTCATATACGTTCTACTAGTAAATTTCCTGTGCCTTAATTGTCAGACATGAAATCATACTATATCTAAATCCTTTGAATATTATTGACTGACTCTCTTCCCAACCCACTCCCCCTTGCCCTCCCATCATAGGATGAGCAGATGATCCTCCTTTACCGCAAGCAGATGATTACGATGCTGGATGAAGCGAGGGAGAAAAACAATCTTGAAATGGTGGCTAACCTGGAAGACAGAATCCAAAGACTGGAGCAGGAGATCTTGCAGCATGGAGAACAGTACTTCTTCCTTGACCCAAGATCAAGGAGATGGGTTTGCTGCTTGTTGGATTTGATAGTTTATCTGACTTTCTTATATATATATATATATATATATATATATATATATATATATATATATATATATATATATATATATATATATATATATATATATATATATATATATATATATATATATATATATATATATATATATATATATATATTAATATATATATATATATATATATATATATATATATATTATATATATATATATATGTATGTGTATAGTGTTACAGTTTGCATAATGTTCACTTATTTTTTCCTTTCATGTCTCCCTCTTCCTCCTAGGTGAACGGACTCCTACCAACTTTTCAACTTCCCAGCAACCACCCTTTACCTCAGAGGATCCTAGGAGAGACTTAAAAAGATAGAAAATAAAAGTAAAAAATATTTGAAAAAAAAAAGTAAGAAGAGGTATGAAAAGATCCAAAAAAAAGATTTATGGAAAAATTCAAAGAAGTTCTAGAAAAAATAAATAAATAAAATAAAAAAAAGAGAGAGAGAGAGATTCAAAGGAAGGGGGGAGAAAATCAAAGTTTCAAGAAGAGGTTCAAGGAGAAATTTTAAAGCCGAGTTTCTATTAAGACGTTCTACGAGTACTTAAATGAGGTGCTAGAAAAGAGGTGTTGCTCTCAGTCACAGCAACAAGTAAGTCTGTGAGATCCCCCCAAGGTTCTTCATCAAGGGTTCTACCAAGTTCTTGTGTTCCTAAATAGGTTCTTTAGGTATTGATGCCTCTAAAGTAGTTTTTTTCTAATAATTTGTGCGTGTGTGTGTGTCTGTGTCTGTGTGTGTCTGTGTTTGCATATATATACATATGCATATAAATATACATATACATGTATATATACATATACATATGCATATATATATGTATATACATATACATATGCGCGCGCGCGTACACAACACACACACACACACACACACACACACACACACACACCACACACACACACACACACACACACACACACACACACACACACAACAACAATATATATATACTAATATATATATATATATATATATATTATGTATATTTTTATATCTATATATAACACCCATTTATACACACACAACCACACACACACACACACACACACACACACACACACACACACACACACACCACACACACACACACACACACACACACACCACGACACACACACACACACACACAACACACTACACACACACACACACACACACGCACCGTCCCGTCGTCGTCTCCACTCACACATCTACACACCCCACACACCTCTACTATCACACATCTCCTCTCTCTCTATCTCCCTCTCTTTCCTCTCCATATCATACTACATCACATACCATACATCTCTCTTTATCCATCTCCATCTCCTCCTACTTACTCCTCCACCTCTCTCTACTCTGCCTTACACATTGACCCTCTACTTGTACAGTATAGGATACAAATGTGACTATTATTCATATATATGAGCTCTTGTATACGGCAACATTACATATATGTCGCACACATACTAACTATAGCTGTCCGCTCGGTAATCACTTACAGTATATATCACATACTACATATCATACCGCCTCTCATCACATTTCATCTCTTACTATCATCACTCTATACTATCTTCTGCATCCGCTCCATACTATTATACTGGCTTCTTATAATATATACTGCGTTGTCATATATAGTCCGTTCATCATGCCACGCGCTCTCTATTATCATATCTTAATCTCCTATATATCCCTCATACGGTATAATCAGGCGGATTATAATATAATATATATGTATACCTCTATATTGTCATATATGTTACCACTGGGTATATATCTGCAATGCCCTCTCCTTTAATATAGGTGTTACTATTAAACCTATATTTCTATACTATAACTAATCCTAATTATTAATATAAATATTACCTACTATCTACATATATGCCACATATATAAGAATATATATATATACAATATATAGTATACATATATACATCCCTATAGGTTTTATACCTATATATCATATGCTATAGTATTATACTATCTATATATATATATCTTACAGTTATACTATTGAGTATAAATCATCAAACCATGCACACGCACGATGCAACCACACAAGCCCGAAAGCCGAGACGCATCAGCCCCGAGATGCCCACGCCACTATCCGCCCCTCTGCCACGCACATGCCCACGCCCCACTGCCACGCCACACGCCCCGACCCTCGCGAAACGCCTCCCACACACAATGGCCCACGCCTCAAACGCCCTCCGCACAAAATGCCCTCATCGCACATGCCCCACGCGCTTCACGCACTACACACACACACACACACACACACACACACGACACACACACACACCACATCACCGACGACACACACACACCACCACACACACACACACACACACACACCACACACTCCCACACACCCTCTCTCTCGCGAGCCGGAAGTGAGAATGCGAACCGAAGAGACGAGAGCCACGAGATACGAAAGAGTCGAGATTGAGAGAGAGAAGAGCACGGAGAGGAGAGATAGCGAGAGAGGACCGGATGACCTACGAGGCGCATGCTGACTGAGAAATCCACTTCCGGGCCATGGAATGATCACGGCCCTGCCTTCCTTACCGCCGAACACACACAACACACACACACTACACACACACACACACACACACACACACACTTACACACTACACACACACACACACACACACACACACACACACATACACACACACATACACACACACCACACACAACACACACACACACACACACACACTCACACACACACACACACACACACACACACACCACAACAGCACTACACACAACCACACATAGTACGCACATATCAGCATACACATTATGACACGTGTGTGCGCTTATTGTTATTATATTATATATTATTATATATATATATGTAGAAGTATCGATATAATACTATAAGTAATATAGTAGAATATTATATTTATATATATATTATGTGGTATATTATACATGCATCATATGTATATATAGGTATAGGTATATATATATATATATATATAGTCTATATATAGGGAATAATAATATATATATATATATGTGATGTCATGTATGTAATGTATGGATGTATTGATTACTATTTATACTTCAGTGTTATGTATGCTTCCCCATCACTCATGCAGCTCACGTTATATATATTTTATGGTATTGTATTATTACGTCTCACCCTCTCCTATATGATCTGCGTATGTATGTATTATTCTATATGTATGTATGTATGCCTCATAGGTCATACACCAGCCCCCCCTTATCTCAGGCCCTCCATCACCCCCCCCTACGCCTCGCCATCTAAAGTGAAACCCAAGTATAGTGACCGTAAATAATGTAGTCTCTATAATTAATTTACGTCTACGTTACACAAACCTAAACTATTTCTTTATCCCCCTACCACTAATAAATCCTTATCTTTCCTAGTCACCCTAGTACTGGATAATTTCACCCGAATATAAATAACTAAATCACTGGCAAGGACCCGTGCCGTTACCTCACGACTTATTCCTATGTTATGTATATATGTCACTTTACCTCTTACTCTATACTACTACTTATTATATATATAAATAGTACCTATACTCCCTATATATTATATACTTATATTATATTACCTCACTATAAGCCCTATGATATATTATTATGATATTTATATATGTATGCTATTGTCTACCTCATTCAATGCTTACTTATACTACGTGCTCATTATTTTACATCTACCTATGCTCGTATTATTCACTATAGCGGTGTACTGCACTGATATTATCCGAGTAGTTACTCTCTCTCTCTCATATCCTCTCTCTCTTCTCTACCTCTCTACATCTGTCTCTGCTTCTCTCTCTCTCTCTTCTCTTCTTCTCTTCATCTTACGCTACTAATACTAGCTTACTCCTTCTTCCCTCTTTCTCTATACTAATTCACTAGTCTTCTCACTATCTACTCTTACTACTCATGCTCTATTCTCCCCTTACTCTACTACTTTACTTCTTAACTCTTACTAGTAGTATTACTTTACTATATACTTCCCTCCTTACTCTCATATTCACTCTTCATATACTATCTCTCTCCTCACATTCAACCTACTACAATATATAAATATTGTTGTGTGTATTTGTGCGTGTGTCTCTGTTCGCCTCCTCCCCTTCTGCGGTCGTTGTATGTGCGTCCCTTGCTTCTCTCGCGTGTGGTTACCCATCGCTTGTTGTCTATCGAGCTGTCTTGGCCTCGTCCTCTGTCCTCGCCTTGTTGAGAGTATCGTGTGTTTTATGTATTATGTATGTCCTATCCTTAAATCATCCATTAATTTTTTATTTTTCGACCTCATATATATGTTTTTTTTCTTCTCCTCTTCTTTTCCCCTCTCCTTTCTCCTTCTCTCCCTCCTTATCCCCTTACCCTCCTCTTAGCTATCAGCTCGCTTATGAAAGTATTCCCGACTTTTTGAATAATGTCCCACCTGATATGACATAGAGCGGTGATATGATTCCATCGTATTGCCTCTTTGAGTGGAGTTTGTGCGCCTTTTTCTGTTTTCGTGGCTTTCATTTCTCTCCTTTTTTCTTCTCCCCTTTTTTCCTTTTCCATTATCAAAAGATAAATGTTCTCGACAGGAAAGAGAGAACAAGCAAATAGCATTAAATTATATGATCATGGATCTCCCAGAACCTGCTTACAAGGCTTAGATACTATGTAATCTGTCCGAACCCCGTGATCTCACTGTTGTCCTTACGCTTTTCATAATTCTACCTACGTTATCATGTGCTATAGTGTTTCTTTCCGTTTTCGAAAAACCGAACTTAAAACAGTCCCGAAATTTGCGTGAAGGTATTGCAAATGGGGAGGAAGGGAAACGGGTGTGATACGGAGAGCAAGAGAGCGGGAGTAAGAGAAGGATATGCTTTTATCTTCTGCTGTATGCTATCGGAAGTCATGCTATCCTATTATGGGAGCTAGATATTTCATTGTGTCGTGTGCGTGTGCGCGTCAGGGTCATTGTGCTGTACATTACCTGCGGTGCACAAAGACCATGGGCAATACGCCAGCTCCAGCGTCGGAACCTAAAAATTGTGCGTGTTTTGACCAAAACATAAAAGAGCTTGTTGTAAGCATTAGCTTCTACTTAGTTTGGTGAAGTCGGTTCGCTGAGATGTATCTATGATCCCAGAAAATTCTGACTCTTGTACCTCTTCTTGTTTCCCTACCATCATTTCTACAAAATGTTACACGTGAAAATTGTATCCTTTACCTGTTAAATGTTCTTTCTGCGTACCATCTTCTGAACTCGCCAGCCCTTATCTCGCCCGCAGGATACTTAAACTTATGCGTCTTGAGTTAGTTCATCTCGAATACACAAGAATGCGCTCACAGACATAATCTGTGATCAAAAGAGGAAGAGAGCAAATAAAATAATATTGTCTATATTTATGTCGTCTGCTTTTCTTGTCAGTCCAACAGTGTTAAGAGCGTTATAGCTGGAGAAGTCAAGCTGCAACAAATTTGTCATAATTTGTCTTGTCTAATCACAGCCTCCCCCGTAATCACTTCTAGCGGTCCTCATCATTATAGTGCCGGCGGGCCATTGCAAAATGACAGGAGTGGTAATATTTGCCCAGGTTCATGGTAGAATCGTCTGCGCCGAGAGGTGAATGGAGCCACACGGAACGAAGACTTTGCTCCGTTGAGCCTGGTTATAGCTAGATATGCAAAAATTACGCGCATGGGCCCGGATGACCAAATGCCAATAACTACAATATGGCACCACAATTGATTATTAATCTTTATGTCTTTTTTCATGTTTGCATGGTCTTGAGTCATCCTGAATGGGTAGATGTTGGTGCATAACATGTAAGGAGATGCACATTGAAATGTATTGTCTTACCCAATTTTTGTGATATGGTATTATCACTGCTACATTGTGCTACTTATTTAAACCAGTCTGCTGTGATGTGGCTTTAGTCTGATGAAAACCTCAAGTCATGTTCAGGTTCTCTCATTTTTTCCACAGTTTATCTGCTGATTCCAGTGCATTTTTTCACTTAAATCATTGTAATATTTCTCTATACTCTTTCTGTGGAAAATAAATTTTTAAAGCTAGTTAGAACCAGTGATGTATAAATTCTAGCCTGCCCAATTGTTGCATATTAATAGTAATGAATAAATCATAGACTCGCAGTGTTAGCAGTGCTTTACTTATTGTTTTCTGATTTAGTTTCATGTTTATGCTTTTGGGGTATCCATGACATGTCAGTGCAATTTAAAAGTCATTTTCAGATAATTTTGGAGGATAATGTCCTTTTAGCAAAGAAAAGCAACATCACCAAGATGTGTTAATGCACTTATCAAGGAAGAAAATACAATAAAAAAAAAAGAAAAAAAAAATATTCCAAGTTACTCCTATGGAGTTTTTAGGTCTTGGAATTGAAATGCAGTTGATAAATACAGTCCACATTGAAAACAAAAGACTGGTGCTTTGTGGTCATCAGATGTAACAGTCTGGGCTGCAGAAAAAATCTTGTCCCTCAGTGTAAGCACATACTGCAAGGACAAATGAAAGAAACTGTTTGTGACAACAGGTGAGCTCTCTCCCTCCCTTTCTTCCAGTCCCTCCCTTTTCATCTCTCACTTGATGAGAAAACTAGTCTCTTAGTGGGGGAAAAAGTGCAATTTACTTAACCACCTCTCCTGATTGCCAAGAGATGGTACCTCCCTTTTGAGTACAAGGTACTTTTGTGCAGCATTGCCAGCATTACAGCCTGGGCCAGTGTCTTGATCCCAGTGTTGCGTGCATGAGCAATGCACATCGTCCATTTAATCAGTACTATTATTAACTGTCACCTATTTCTCCCAAGGAGAAAGGTCTACCCTCCAGCCATCAGACAACCAGTTGTTACCCATCACATTTGTCCAGTGTGTTATCTTTGCAAGATATTTATATGCTGGGTGTTATACCATAGTTTATATATCATACTACTTTTTACTGAACAAAAAGTATAAATTAGATTTATATCTTAATATAGTGATAGTGATCATGTGTGGCTTTCTTTTTACCCTTAATTTTTTT
This sequence comes from Penaeus vannamei, assembly GCF_003789085.1. NCBI lineage: Eukaryota > Metazoa > Arthropoda > Malacostraca > Decapoda > Penaeidae > Penaeus > Penaeus vannamei. Next base: position 253,970 of record NW_020872416.1, read on the forward strand.
TATTTTATTTTTTTTTTTTTTTATAATTTTAGGTTTAGGCAATTTCATAGCCACATTTCCTTGTGGTTCTATATGTAAAATGTAAGACATATGTGTGTCCTGCCATGAATGGACCAAAATTTAATTTTTATTTGATACTTTGTATATATATATACCATTTCTACTATAATTACTTTTTTAATATTTTTTATATTTGTGGCCTTCACTTGTGCAGACCAGGAAGGAAAGAGAATGGAAACCAGATACTCAATATAAGATCGGAATTAACAATGTAATTGTTTCAGGCTGAGTAACTTTCATGTTGTGTTTTCATGTACTTGGATGAAGAAAAGAAGAAAAAAAGTTTCTTACTAATCACTGATAATAAAAGAGAACTAAGTATTGATTTTCAATATCCTGCTCTTTTATAATGTCATGATATAATCACAATGTGAAACCAATTTCACAGCAGTTTTAGCATGTTGAAGATTTGGTAGAACGTATTTTTCACAAAACCCAATCTTTTATGCGTTTTTGTAATGACAATGACATTTACTCATTTTAGATAAGGTTGAAATTCAGCAGTGCTGTGGGTTTGATTGTGTACTACAAGAGTTAAAAATCCTGCATGTGATATACATGGGACATTTAGCTAGAAGTTGAGGTATACTAGACATGGCTTCTCCCCCAGCCTCACCATATTGCTATATTCTGAATATACTCCTAATGACCTTTGAAATTAAGCAAATAAATATATATATTATACATTATTACAATTAAGTTCTTAGAATAATCATAAAACACAAAAAATCTAAAATGAATGGTATTATAAATCTTACCCTGTTGTATTACTCATTCATAAATAATACCCTTGTTTATAATATATTTACTAAAATACTGGCAATGCCGGATTTACCTATAGGCTTAGCAGACTGACTCAAAATCTAAGGGACCTCCAGCCAAGGCGTATAATAATTTTGACACTCATAGGTCTTTCTTACATATGCTGTCATAACTCTTTGTAGAGTGAACAACCCTTCAGTAATTTTCGTTACATTCCATTTCAGAATAATACTGTCTTAAAGCCATTAACTCAGTACTAGTATTAATTTTTTATAGATCTTTTAATTTCCAGAGAGCAATGAAATAGAGAAGTAGAAAACACTGTTGTGCAAGTATCTGAAAAGGATGATGCTGTTTTCATCAGTCAAGTCAGTAATAATAATACAACTGCACTTATTGTAGTGTCTGTTAATGATGGGAAAAGGCAAACACATTTTGAAAATGGCTTTGAAAGCAGATTCAATTCAGATTTTACAATCTAATTGTCAATGAAGGACAGGTCTTTCTTTAAGAAAAAATGCACGTGTATGTTATACAGGATTTTTTCTTCTTTATAGTGAACCCCATTTGGTGAGAACAGTAGAGCCAACAAAAGTCACAAAAACCATCTGTGGATTTTAAACCCCAGTCATCATCCTTGGCTTTACTCAAAATATTTTTTAAAACACTTCCATCTTCCTCTTGTGAGAATGAGATATGGAGGGGCTTCACAAATAAAATTGCCTAGGCCCTCTCCATCTAAATCCAGCTTTGAATATGTAATATATATGTATTTTGTAAACATATATTTATATATATATATATATATATATATAATATATATATATATATATATATATATATATATATATATATATAATATATATATAAAGAAGTATAAAATATAAAATAGATAAACCATTGGTAAATGTAGTTCCAAACAATTTAGTTTCTGAAGCATTTCTGTAATGGTTACAATTGATAAAAGTACTTGTTGCTTACATAACTAATTTCATCTAATATTCTCTTCAGTTATGGTTGACAAAAAAAAAGGTATATGCTAAAGTATATTTTATTAGACAAAAATCTTAGAAGTACCGTAGAAAAAAGTTAACAACTTTGTCACTTACTTCCAGAATTTAACAAGAATTTGATTTCATTACATTAAATAGCCTTTTTTTTCTTAGTCTTATAATTATTTCATGTAAGACAACACTGCCTAAGAATATGGAAACTGTCATTTTGGAATATTGAATAATCAATACAAATTAACAATCTATGCAAAACCTCCATTTCTCGTGAGCAAAACATCCACAAACTGCAAATTAAATACCTTAAATAGTGACATTAGGATAGAAAACTAAAATCCGTGATAATCTTTGTAGGACACATATTAGGATGCATAAAAATAACCATGGAAAAAGAGAGAATATCTATCTATTACAAAGAGAATAAAAGTATAATGTGAATCAAAAACATATTTCAATTAAAGTTAGAACTTATCTTCAGGTTGCACATACATACAGATGAAGTTTGTTTCTTTGTACCTTGAAACAGTTCTAAAATATTTTTTTTCTTTCTTTCAAAATTCATAAAATGTCAACAATATTTAACCTTTACACTAGCTGCTAAGTCACGTATAAAGTCACACATATAGTTCATATCCATATGATATTAAGAATTGTGCCTGAAAATACTGGAATTAGCAATATTAATTTGTAAAAATTTTCTCTAAACTTTTGCCTTTTTAATACAGGAATTTTTATTTATCTTCTGTTAATTGATTTATCTCCGTACAATATATTGCAGAACACTCAGCCTGAGACCAATCAGAAAAAAACAAAATTTGCTCTATTGTAGTTACGAAAGGAACACACCCACTCCCTACACTCAATATTGCTTCACACACTCTTCAACTTCAATTTAGAAAGGCAGAAATACATATAAATTACATGTATATAAATATATTATAGAAAATAATTCATAATTCTATCTAAGTATGAATGAAGAGAGAAAAACGTAAATGGAGTAAAAATCTGAATACAAAAAAATTGAACAATACACAATAAAAGTTTTAAACCTGAAGATTGATCTTACGAGTAAGGCAAAAAGGATTCTCATATAAATAGCACACCCGTTCCCACAAGGGTTTGTTTCACATGATAATCTTGGGCTCTAAGACCGAGGCTGCTATGCTCTTGTGTGGAAGCACCATTCCGCCATTAACATAAAGTTCATCCTTGACAATCACACATCCTCGCCAGCACACAGAAACGTTTTCCATGCGCACCTGTAAGGAACAGGTGAGTGAATTATTTTGCAGAGGAAAAATGGCAAACATAAATGCAATGCAAGGACAGATAGTACAATACATGGAGTCAATTTGAGATCATAAAGCTAAGCAAAGGAAAATATAACAGAAGTAAAAATTACTGACTGAGAAAGGAGCAGAAGAAAGATAAGAATACCTACCCATTTCCCAACAATACATTTCCATCCAATTATGCAGTTTTCAAGCCACGTGTGTGACTTTATGGTGGCTCCTCGAAGGATTGTGCACCGCTTGATACAAGCTCCATCCTCAATCACCACATCAGGCCCTATAGTCACATTGGGGCCAATGCGACAGTTCTTCCCAATTTTGGCTGAAGGGTCTACAAGGACGTTGCCAACAATACCTGCATGAACAAAGAAAGAAAACCTTTAATATAATAATTCTTTAAACCAAGACAAAGTCACTGTGAAAAAATAATACAATAGACTGAAATCCTGAATGACTCCAACTCATTCACCTGGGGCTTTACAGAGCTTGGCACTGTTATTAATCTTGCAAGAGTTGAGGTAGAGGCACATTCCTGTCAGGAAGTCCTTTGGTTGTCCAATGTCCATCCAGAAGCCTTGGAGCTCTTGTGCATAAAGCTGGCCCTCTTCTGCCATGTAAGGGAACACCTCCTTCTCAATACTCATAGGGCGGCACTGGCAAAGGAAGGAACAAAGATGTGAATGAGCGCAAATAATTTCACAACAGTTGTTCATCTCTTCAGCTAATTGTTGATCCCTACTAGAGCTTTTGATGTAAAGAGCTGTGTCATGTGAAGTAATAGCAAAGTCTTACAAACATAGACAGAAACATGCATGTACTTTTGGACTGCCAAGAATATGCAATGTAAACTTTTATATCAGACGAACATTAAAGACGACCATACATATATGTATAAGGTTCATCATTCATTCTATCACACAGCATGCCCCTACCCCCAGGCCCCTAATTTTAGCTCAATACTAATTTACATATATCAAACACCTGTTCACTTGTGCATAAGATTTCTCCCACACAAAAACCCAAATTCAAAAGAAATGGAAAAAATATATTTCCTGAATTACCTAAAGGTCAGCAAAACACCTGTTCACTTGATTTTCTCACACATGTTAGGATTAATCCAATACCAATTAATCCTCTGAACAACTGATAGCCTAAATTACGGGGATCAAAGTACTGCACTTTTTTCACATCTTTATTTTTTTTCCTTTTTACTTTTTCATATAGATTTGTATTCATTAATTACAGCCCAAACTAAAGATACTTCAAAAGAAGGCATTATATTTGTCCTCACAAAACAGCAGTTTGAGACAAAAATTGATTACCAAAAGCCACGCATACACAAAAACACATTCTTAAAAGAAATGGTAAAAATATATTTCATGAATTACCTAAAACTCAGCAAAACATCTTTGCAAGACAAAAGACAAGAAAGAAAGAAAAAAAAAAAAACATTAATAGTAATATGATGAAAAGAAAACCACTTGCACCTTAAGGAGAAACCCACCTCTATCCTCTTTAAAACTGAGGGGTTGAAGATGTACATTCCTGCGTTGATCTTGTTGGAGACGAACTCCTGTGGCTTTTCAACGAATCTGTCAATCTTGCCAGAGTCATCGTAAATCACCACACCATATTTGGAAGGCTCCTCCACCTTCGTCACCTATTGAAGGTAAAAAGTAAACAAAACCAATTGGATTATTTTTAAGAAAAACAAGTACTATTGTGATGAAAACTACATAATGCATGGAAACGGTCTGAAAATTGTGTATTTCTGAACTTTTAAAGCAAAAGGTATAATTCTATGGATAATTCAGTTGTAGAAATCAAAATGTTCAGTAGAATGAAATGAAGGCATTTAAGATGACATGTTATGAAAAAAGTGCATTTATAAAGTAGAACCAAAGAAAATTGTAATAATATCAATCATATTACCTACCCATACTAGGCCTATACACATAACATCTTATTAATATAATTAACATCTATGTTCTATAAATCCCCGGCCATCTGAATCCACACTTGTAAATTGATACACAAATGAACATCTGTATTCTCATAAAGATACTTTCATTAACATGATACACTGACAAGAACTCAAATGCCAACACACACACATACATATGCATATGTACCTCATACTCATACTCACATATGCATTACATTACAAACACACACATACGTATGCACACACATGCACACACGCACACACACAAGCACAAGCACATCAAAAAATCCACAATGATATCAACAATGCCCCCATTATCATGACACCTGCCATATCCCCCTAATCATGATACCTTTTATATCCCCATGATATTGATGATACACACCATACCCTACGATGGCACCCACCATACCCCATAATGATAAAACCCCCCTTATCCCATAATGACACCCACCATACCCCTATGATGGTGGTGATACCCTGGATGATACACATCCTGTCCCCATCAAGATGAAATCCACCAGACCATGTAATGATGCCCACTTTGCCCCCCAGGACATGCCACCATACGTCTGAGATGATAAAACCCTATCATACCCCATAGACAGACCCACCAAACCCCCTGATGATCCCATATTCCCATGATAGCAAACCCTTTCCATACCCCACACTGCTACCCACCATTCCCTACAACGCGACCCTCCCCCTACGTACCATGATGGTGCCCTCCCTGCCGTGCTGCTTGTGGAACTGGACCATCTGCGCGAAGGGGAAGTCGCAGATCACGTCGGAGTTGAGCACGAAGAAGGGCTCGTCGTTGGAGGCCAGGATGGACTGCGCCAGCTTGATGGGTCCGGCCGTGCCCAGCGGCTCCTCCTCCAGCGAGAACGTGATCTCGATGCCCAGCTGGGACGGAAAGAGAGGACGAGTTGTGGCTTGGAGGTCAAGTGGGGGGCTATGCGCCGGGTTTGGGGTTCTCTGTTTGCGCACTTTTTAGAGAACTGATAGACACTTATTATCATTCTTTTTAAGGATTTCATTTCGCTCACCTACGCTTCCTTTATATTTACTTGCTTGTCTCTGGGGAGGGGGGAGGAACTCACCCCCACACCCACCCCGTTCCACCCACCTTCTGGGCCTCCTGCGCCAGCTCCTGCTCCATCTGCTCGGCGTGGTAGGACACGGCCAGCACCACCTGCGTCACACCGGCAGCCACCAGCGCCTCGATCTGGTGCAGCACGATGGGCTTGTTGGCGAACTCCACCAGGGGCTTCGGCCGGCTCAGCGTGAGGGGCCGCAGCCGCGTGCCGAACCCGCCCACCAGGATCAGCGCCTTCATGTTGCCCAGGGTCAGATCTGCGGGCGGGGAGAGGGGGCGCTAGAAATGGAGGGGGCGTTTGAGATGGGAGGAGGGAGAAGGGGAGAGAAAAGAGAGAAGACAGAAGAGAAGAGACAGAGAAGACAGAGAAGAGAGAGAGAGAGAAGACAGAAAGAGAGAGAGAGAAGACAGAAAGAGAGAGAGAGAAAGACAGAAAGAGAGAAGAGAGAAGACAGAGAAGAGAGAGAGAGAAGACAGAAAGAAGAAGAGAAGAAGAAAGAGAGAGAGAGAAGAGAGAGAAGAGAAAAGAGAGAAAGAGAAAGAGAAGACAGAGAGAGAAGAGAGAGAGAGAGAGAGAGAGAGAGAGAGAGAGAGAGAGAGAGAGAGAGAGAGAGAGAGAGAGAGAGAGAGAGAGAGAGAGAGAGAGAGAGAGAGAGAGATTTCAAATTCTAAATAGTTTATTCCACTTGTTACAATGGTTATTCTTATCATATACATAGCGTTATTACAGTACATATAAGTTAAACATTGAATCAATGGTAGTACAAATCTTGTCTAATTCCTTTAAAACCTGATGCCATTGGTGATAAAGAGATGTTCCTTGAATTTCTTTTTGAATGCATTTGAGTTCTGAATGTTTCCTATATGACAAGGTAGTTGGTTCCAGATCATGGGTCCACGAGTTAGTGTCTGTCATGCCTCTATATCTGTACATAATCTTTTGACATATACGGAGTTATTTTGAGCTTTTTGTGTGTGTGGTGTTTGGGGCTATTTAGTTGCATTTGTATTGTTCTTTTAGCCAACTTAGTTTGTTTATGTGTGGGGTAATGTGGTCATACTTCTTTACGTTACCAAGCTCTACCCTGGAAGCAAAGTTTTGTAATTTCTGAATTTTCTGAATTTGACCTTTGTTGTACCCATATGTTTGAGCAATAATCAGTTATATTGAAAACTAGTGTTTGTATAACCGATATTCTTGTTTCAACAGGAATTCTATTTTTAACAGGACATAGGTAAATTAGAGTGCCCATTACTTTTCTGTGGATGTTGTCGACGTGGTTCTCGAATGCCATGAATCTGTCAATGAGTACGCCTAGATTTTTTTACGGGAGTGCTCGGTCTTATGTAGCTGTTTTCAAATCTTAATCGTGCTTACACGAATTTTGGCGATGTTTTGGCGACCACCTATGAAGATATATTGAGAGAGAGAATGAGAGAAGAGAAATGAGAAAGAGAATGTGAGAAAGAGAATGAGAGAGTGAGAGAGTGAGTGAGTGAGTGAGTGAGTGAGTGAGAGAGAAGAGAGAGAAGAGAGAGAAGAGAGAAGAGAGAGAAGGAAGAGCGAGGGTTAAAGAAAGAAAGAGTAAAGAAAGAGAGAGTAAAGAGAGTGAAAAGAAAGAGAGAAAGAGCAAAAAAAGAGAGAAAAGAAAGAGAGAGTGAAAAGAAAGAAAGAGAGGAAGACAACCCCCCCTCCGAAAAAAAAAAAAACGTTTGACATCATCAAATCTTTATTTCCCAATCTCCTCCCGCTTTTTAAAAGATCACAACTACCAACCCCTTCCCTACAGACAGCGCAAACCAACCCCACCGAAAAGGAGAGAAGACCGCCCACACCACCGCCCCGCCCATCGCCAGCCCGCCCACCACCCACCCCCGTCAGTCGCCGCTTGTCGTCCACTGCCATCGTGGCCAAGGGCGAGTTGCATATACGTCAGGAAAGTTGATTTTATTCGCAACGAATCGGGGGAAAACAACATGTCCTTGTTTGAAATACAAGAAACGTGATGACGAGTCGATAGTTCTCTTTTCTACTCCTTATCTGCATTGGTAATCGGTTAGACCTTTATAATCAGCTGATTCATTCATGCTCGCCGATAAAGTGCCGATTCATTCACTCTGTGTGTGTGTGTGTGTGTGTGTGTGTGTGTGTGTGTGTGTGTGCGTGTGTGTGTGTGTGTGTGTGTGTGTGTGTGTGTGTGTGTGTGTGTGTGTGTGTGTGTGTGCGTGTGCGTGTGCGTGTGCGTGTGTGTGTGTGTGTGTGTATGTGCATGTGTATGTGCATGCGTGTGCATGTGTGTTGTTATGTGTGTGCTGTGTATATGTGTGTGCATGTATATGTGTGTGCATGTATATGTGTGTGTGCATGTATATGTGTGTGTGCATGTATATGTGTGTGCATGTATATGTGTGTGCATGTATATGTGTGCATGTATGTGTGTGCATGTGTATGTGTGGTGCATGTGTGTATGTGTCGTCTCGGTGCAGGGGTCCGAGCGAGCGATAGCCCCGAGACAACCAGACCCCGCGCCCCGCCCACCGACATTACATCAAAGTTATTGAGAATGTGGCGGTCACTTCTTATAAATAGCCGTGTTTAAATACCTAATTGAAACTGATAAACACACACAAAGCACACAGGTAAACAAATGCGTGAGCGTGCGTGCGTGTGCGTGTGCGTGTGTGTGTGTGTGTGTGTGTGTGTGTGTGTGTGTGTGTGTGTGTGTGTGTGTGTGTGTGTGTGTGTGTGTGTGTGTGTGTGTGTGTGTGTGTGTGTGTTGTTGTGTGTTTGTGTGTGTTTTGTGTGTGTTGTGTGTGTGTGTGTGTGTTTTGTCATGTGTACGCGTGTGCATGTAATGTGTGTTTGCAATGTATATAAGAGTATGAGTGTATGGTACATATGCATATGTATGTGTGTGTTGGCATTTATGTTCTTAATTGTGTCAGTATATTATATTAATGGAAGTATCTCTATGAGAATACAGATGTTCACTTGTATATCAATTAACAAGTGATTATTCAGATTCAGGGATTTATAGAACAGGTATTAATTATGTTAATAGGATGTTACGTGTGTGGGCCTAGTATGGAGAGATGTTCATTTGTATATCAATTTACAAGCGAGGATTCAGATGGCCGAAATTTTCTAGAACATAGGAACTAATTATGTTAATAAGATGTTACGTGTGTAGGCCTAGTATGGGTAGGTTATATGATTGATATTATTGCAATTTTCTTTGCTTCTACTTTATAAATGCACTTATTTTTCATAAAATGTCAATTAAAATGCCTTTATTTCATTCTTCGGAGTGTACGCGCACACGCACACACGCTTACACATGCACGCACGCACACGCACGCGCACGCACGCACACGCACGCGCACGCACGCACGCACGCACACGCACACGCACACACACACACACACACACACACACACACACACACACACACACACACACACACAACACAACACACACACACACGAACACACGAACACACACACACACACACACACACGAACAAACGAACACACACACACAATTTTAGCAACAAGAAGAAAAAAATCGAGGCCTACCTCCATTCTGCTCCAAACACGCGACCCAAAATCCAAAACAAAAAGGACCCAGCCAACCCACACCAAAGTTACAATTAATCAACCGAAACATTTTAACGAATCATGACTTTCGCTTTGCCGGGCGCACTGGTTTCGGTCGTTAATGCTCTTTTTCTTCGTTTTAATCGCCCCAAAACCTAAATTTTTCGCGCCGAGTCATGCGCCGGACGGGTTGGCGGAGGTGCCTCACCCGCCCTCCATGGCGACTCGCTCTGCTTGTTGTTCTTGTTTTCCCACCCTCTGTTCTATTGGCTGTTGCTGTCCATATTCGTGTTCTTCATTTTTTCCTCCCTGTTCTATTTCCCACCACTTCCATTCCTTATTCTTGTTTCGTTTCTTCTCTCGCTTCCGATTTTTTTTTTTTGTTTGTTTGTTTCCGAGTTTCTCTACTTGTTCTTTTTATTCTCACCGCTTTCTGCAGTCCTTCCCCTATTTGTTCTATCTACTGGTGTTGTTGTTCTTGTTCTTCCCTTTCAACTAATCTTTATAATTTATTACACGAATTTTGCTTTCGACCTTATTGTTTTCCCGTCTCCTCCTTGTTCTATTTATTGGCGGTGCTCTTCGTCTCTTTCCTTCGCGCTTTACGAATTTCGTGTTTTGTCTCCCTGTTGTAATTCTTGTTCTTCTCGTTACTGTCCCTGTTCTTTTAGTCGTCATCGTCCTTGTTGGTGCTCTTCTATTTGTATATTTTCACATTAATACTACTCGTATAACTATCATTAACATAATTCTCATTATTACATTACCATCCCGTTTGAATCAGTCATAACTACTCTTGTTTTCAATATAATCACTGACACCCTTTTGGATTCAGTTATGACTAGTTATGCACGGTGTAATGGTGTTAGTAGCTCCTGGAAAGAGCACTTTGGCGAAAGATTCCAATTTATCGACATGTGAGAGATAATTACATGTAGGTCCTGTAGGTCAGATCAAATTCGACGCCAAAATTTTCATATTGCTCCATGGCCCCCAGGTTGGG
>NW_020872416.1:269061-279061 GCF_003789085.1 Penaeus vannamei
AAGAGTAACAACTTTAGAGGAACGTGAATAGCGAGGGAAAAAAGAGGAAACGAAAAAGGAACGTCATTGCGTCGTTGCCTTTGAATTTATCTGTCTAATCATTATCTATTTTAGTTGCCTCTTGGCAGACCGAGAGAATGGCATAGAGCCATCTTACACTGACTTCTCTCTCCTGCATGTCTGTACTGTCTGTCTGTCTGTCTGTCTGTCTCCTCTTCTTTCTCTTTCTCTTCTCTTCTCTTCTCTCTCTTTCTCTCTCTTATCCTCTTCTTCTCTTTCTCTCTCTTTTCTATTCTCGTCTCTCTCTTTTTTCTTCTGCTCTTCTCTCGTCCTCTCTCCTCCTCCTCTCATCTACTCTCTCTCTCATCTCTCTCTCTGCTCGTCTTTCTCTCTCTCTCTGTCTCTTTTCCCCCTCCACTCTCTCCCTCTGCTCCTCTCGCACTCTACGTCCCCCCTCGCTCCTCAGCGCTCCCTTCTTTCGCTCCCTCGCCTCCTTCCTTCCCTCCCTTCCCCCCCCCTACCTCTCTCAGCCTTCCCTCCCTCCTCTCTCCCTTCCCCTCCATCTCTTCTCTTCCTCTCCTCGTCCTCTCCTCAGTCCTCTCCTCCCTCGCCTCCCTACCCTCTCCTCTCCTCTTCTCCCTCTCCCTCCTCCCTCTATCCTCGCCTCTCCTCCTCTCCGCTCCCCTCCCTCCCTCTCCTCTCTCCTCTCCTCCCGCATCTCTCCTTTTCTTCTCTGTTCCCCCGCTCATCTCCCCTCCCTTCCTCCTCCTCCCTCTCTTCTCTCCTCTCTCTCCTCTCCTATCTCTCCTCTCCCTGCCTTCCTCCCTCTCGCTCCTCTCCCCTCTCGTCTCCTTTCTTCCTCAGCTCCCTACCTCTCCCCTTCCTCCCTCCCCTCCTCCTCACCCTCCCTCTCTCTCTTCCTCCTATTCTCTCTCTCCCTCCCTCCCTCGCCACTGCTCTCTCTCCTCTCTCTCCTCTCCTCTCTCTCCTCTCTCCTCCCTCCTCCTTCGCCTCTCTCTCTCACCCCCTGCACCTCTCCCCCTCCCTCCTCTCCCTCCTCCCTCCCTCTCTCTCTCCTCTCCCTCCCTCTCCCCTTCCTCCCTCCCTCCCTCTCTCTCGGCTTCTCCTCTCCTTCCTCTCCTCTCCTTCCCCTCTCTCCCTCTCCTCTCTCTCCTCTCCTCTCCTTCTCCACTCCTACCTCCCTCTCTCCCTCACCCCCTCCCCCTCTCTCACTCTCTCCTCTCCTCCCCTCTCCTTCCCTTCTCTCCACTCCCTCTCCCTCCTCTCTCCTCTCCTCCTCCTCTCCCTCTCCTCCTTCGCGTTTCCGCGTGTAAAACCGGTCCATGAATCTGTAACTGTTTATATTACCTCGTTACATAATACTCTCACAGATCAACCTTTCCACACGCCTCCGACAAGGGATACCGAGACAAAAGACCATAGATAAAGGAGGGAGAAAGAGAGAGAAAGAAAGAGTGAAAGGAGGAGGAGGAGAGAAAGAAAGAAAAAGTGAAAGGAGGAGGAAAGAGAGAGAAAAGACCATAGATAAATACTCTCACAGATCAACCTTTCCACACGCCTCCGACAAGGGATACCGAGACAAAAGACCATAGATAAAGGAGGGAGAGAGAAAGAAAAAGTGAAAGGAGGAGGAAAGAGAGAGAGAAAAGACCATAGATAAAAGGAGGAGAAGAGAGAAAGAAATAGGGAAAGGAGGAGGAAAGAGAGAGAGAAACTATAGATAAAGGAGGGAGAAAAGAAAGAAAAAGTGAAAGGAGGAGGAAAGAGAGAGAAAAGACCATAGATAAATACTCTCACAGATCAACCTTTTCCACACGCCCTCCGACAAGGGATACCGAGACAAAAGACCATAGATAAAGGAGGAGAAAGAGAGAGAAAGAAAGATGTGAAAGGAGGAGGAGGAGAGAAAGAAAGAAAAAGTGAAAGGAGGAGGAAAGAGAGAGAGAAAAGACCATAGATAAATACTCTCACAGATCAAGACCGTTATTCCACACCCCTTAGACAAGGATACCGAACAAGGAAAGAATAGAATGAAAAGGAGGGAGAGAAGGGAGAAAGTAAATGAAAGGAGAGGAAGAGAGAGAAAGAAAGACAAAGGGAGGGAGGAAAGAAGAAGAAAGAGTGCCAGAGCAGGAGGAAGGAGAGAGAAAAGACCATAGATAAACGCGAAGGAGAGAGAAAGAATAACAGGATAAAAAGAGAGAAAAAGACCATAGATAAAAGGGGGGAAGAAGGAAAATCGAATTTGGAGGAGGCGAGAGAAAGAGAGAGAAAAGAACCCATAGAAAACAGGAGGTGAGAAAGAAGAAAAAGTTGAAAGGAAGGGAGAGAGAGAAAAGAGCCATAGATAAAGAGAGAGGGAGAGAAGAGAGAAAATAGAAAAGGAGGATTGATAGAGGGAGAGAAGAAAGAAAGAGGAGGAAGCGACCATAGATAAATGTAGGGAGAAAGAAAGAAAAGTGAAAGGAGGAGGAAAGAGAGCAGAAAAGACCATAGATAAGGAGGGAGAGAGAGAGAAAATGAGGGAAAGAGGAGAAGAGAGAGAAAAGACCATAGATAAAGGAGGGAGAAAGAAAGAAAATAGTGAAAGGAGGAGGAAAGAGAGAAGAAAAGACATAGATAAAGGAGGGAGAAAAGAGAAAAAGTGAAAGGAGGAGGAAAGAGAGAGAAGACCATAGATACAAAGGAGGGAGAGAGAAAGAAAATAGGGAAAGGAGGAGGAAAAGACGAGAGAAAAGACCTATAGATAAAGGAGAAGAGGAGAGAGAAAGAAAAAGTGAAAGGAGGAGGAAAGAGAGACAAAAGACTATAGATAAAGGAGGGAGAGAGAGAGAAATGAAAAATAAGAAAGGAAAGATGAATTATGAGAGAGATAAAGCCATAGATAAAGGAGATGGAGAAAGAAAGAAGAGAAAAGGAAGGAGGAAGAGAGAGAGATATAAGCACCATAGCATAAAGGATGTGGAAAAAGATAGCAACAGAGTGAAAGCGCACAGCGAAAGGAGAGAAGAAAAATGAACCATTTAAGAGCCATATAATAAATGGAGGGAGAGAGAGAGAAAGACAAAGAGTGAAAGGAGAGAGGAGGGAGAGAGAGAAAGAAAGAGTGAAAGGTAGGAGGGGAGAGAGACAAAAGACCATAGATAAAGGAGGGAGAAAGAAAGAAAAAGTGAAAAGGAGGAAAAGAGAGACAAAAGACCAAGAAAAGGAGAGAGAGAGAGAGAAAAAGAAAATAGGAAAGGAGGAGGAAGAGAGAGAGGAGAGACGCGTAGATAAAGGAGGAGAGAGAAAAAGTATGAGGGAGGATATAAGATAGTTTGAGAGAAGAAGAACGAAACTGAAAGAAGGAGAGATAATAGGAATATAGAGATAAAAGGAAGAGGAAGATACTATAAATAACGAAAGGGGGAGAGATAGATATAAAGAGATAAAGGAATGAGGAAGAACAAAACTGAATAGACAGGAGGAAAGATCAAGATAAAGAGATAAAGGATAGAGAAAGAACAAAAGAATAGAAAGGAGGAGGAGAAGGAGAGAACGGATAATCACGATAATGAAGAAAAATAAGGAAAATGGACAACAAAACAGGAATTTCCACTCAGTATGATAGATGAAAGCCAATCTATCAAGTGCAAAAAGCTTTCCTATGTATCAATGGTACCTTCTCTCTCTCACTCTCTCTCTCTCTCTCTCTCTCTCTCTCTCTCTCTCTCTCTCTCTCTCTCTCTCTCTCTCTCTCTCTCTCTCTCTCTTCTCTCTCTCTCTCTCTCTCTCTCTCTCTCTCTCTCTCTCTCTCTCTCTCTCTCTCTCTCTCTCTCTGTGGCCCCCGACCAATAAAATAATAATCTCCATGGAGCCATTGAACGTCTGTCATCATTTCAAATTCAGTTATTACTAGTTATCAAGAGCACAAGCTTGTTAGTAGTTGTAGGACAAGAGCACTTTATAGAAAGATTCCAATTTATGATGTGAGAGATATGTGATAATTATGAGGTTATGAGAAGTAATTTTTATGAAGTAATGAAGTAAAAAGAAGTAATAAATATAAAGAAGGGATTATTATGAAGTGATTATGTGAAGTAATTATAATGAATAATCATGAGATGATTGTGAGAAGTATTTGTATTGTAGGTATAAAGAAGTGATTATTATGAAATAATTATGTGAAGTAATTATAATGAATAATCATGAGATGATTGTGAGAAGTATGTGTAATGTAGGTGAGTTCAGTTTGATTTAAAGTCATGATTTTCATATTGTTCCACTGGCTTTCTAGAGAGTACGCCTTAGTCCCCAGGTTAGAAACTCTGGCTCAGATGGTAATCAGGATAAAAAGGGGAATGTTTACATAATGTCTTCTTTATCTTTTCTTTTTCATGTGGCTGTTTGCGCGCGCGTGTGTATGAGCACTCTCGGCTGTGTGTGTATGTGAGGGTTTTGGCTTTTGTTTGTGTGTGTTGTGCGTATGTGTTTGTGTTTTGGAAGTTCAGTAGAGGGAAATTCGGGAAGGACTTTTGTGTATATTTGGCGATTTTAAGGCAGCGTCAGAGTAGTGGGAAGGTTTACTACTCGCAGCCACTACACCAGTATTGCATGCGTGTCCTTAGAGAATAGGGTAAATTCACAATAATAACTTATTATAAACGAATCACACGGCGCGCATACACACACACACACATACACATAAAGATGCATGCACGCACGCTCTCTCACACAACACGCACACATTCACATACGCAGCATACAAATACGCATAAAACAAATACGCGCACACACACACACATGTACACACACACACACACACACACGTCACACACACATCACACACACACACACACACACACTCACTCAACTCACCCACTCTCCACTCACTCACTCACTCACTCACTCACACTCATTCACTCAACCGGGTAGCGGCACACACGCACTTACGCATACATACAAATATTTTACATAAAAACCTCTTCCGGACATATTACCCCTCGTCACCGCGGCTGGGTGGGTAAGGGCGCCAGATTCGAATCCGCGATCTAAAGTTCGAAGCTTCAAAAGGGAGCGAAACATGCTCCCTCTGGTTGCAACCTCACACGGGGCTGAAAGACATGGAAAGTAGCCCAGGTTGGCAACGCAGTTTTTTCCCCTGCTATGTATTTGTGTGTGTTTGTGTGTCTGTCCTTCGAGACTGACCTACATGTAACTGATATGTAAAAAAAAAAAAAAAAAAAAAAAAACTTGTGATATGTACGACAACACAAAAACATTCTGCAGTTTCGCATTCTGTAAGACAGCTTATTCTGAAGATAAATATTTTCGATGATTGTAGTCGGAAACAGCAGTCGATTGGAGCGAATGGCCCATAATTAGATGGTGGTTCGTCAGCTAGTTTTGCCGATGGAAGAACCGCCATTTCGAATGTGACTTTTAACTGATAGGGTAAATCAGTGGTTCCCAACCTTTATTATCATTATTATTACTACTACTACTACTATTATTCTCATTATTATCATCATCTTTATTATTATTTGGTGGCCGATCAATGATCTCTATTCAGTGTCAGTCATCTTTTGATATTCAGTTACTATTAGTTATGAGTAGCCTAATAGTACCAACAGCCATTGAACAAGAACACTGCATAGAAAGATTCAAATTTACTGATATGTAATAGATAATTATCTGAACGTAAGCACGGTAAGTGAGAAAATAAAATCCCAATTTGATTCAGTCATAATTTTCATACAGCTCCATGGCCCCTAACTGCCGAGCTCTATATCATCGAGTGAATGAAATATGGCAGTTAAGTTTGCACTCTTATCAGGGACGAAGTGAGCTGTGGGTTATTAGATTCTGACGCCCCGGCCATTCATTGTACAAGGTTTCATTAGTTGGGTAAAAAGTATGCGAGAGGTCGGTCTAATATCTCTCTATTTCTCTTGCTCGCTCGCTCTCTCTCCATTCTCTCTCTCTCTCTCTCTCTCTCTCTCTCTCTCTCTCTCTCCTCTCTCTCTCTCTCTCTCTCTCTCTCTCTCTCTCTCTCTCTCTCCCTCTCCTCTCTCAGTCCCTACCTTTTTCTATTCCCTCTTCCATCTCTCTCCCTCTCCTCTCCCTCCTCCTCCCTCTCTAACTCAGTCTCCCTCTCCCTTCTCTCTGCTCTCTTCCCTTCCTCCTCATTTGCCTTTATTCTCCTCTACCTTCCTCTCCCCTCCCTCCTCTTTTCCCAACTCACCCCTTCTCCCTTGTCTGTCCCTCTCTTCCTCTTCCTTTCGCTCTCTCTCCCCTCCTCCCTCCCTCCTTTCTCCTCTTCTCCTCCTCCCTCTCCTCTCTTCTCCCTCCCTCCCTCTTTCTCCCTCCCTCCTCCCTCCCTCTCTTTCTTTCTCCGTCCCTCTTCCTTCCCCTCTCTCTTCCCCTCCCTCTTTTCCTCTCTTCCTCTCCTTCCTCTCTTTCTATCTCTTTCCTCCCTCCCTTTCTTTCTTCCTTCCCTCCTCTCTCTCTTCCTCCTCTCCCTCTCTCTCCCTTTCTCCCTCTCTCTCTTTCCTCCTCCTCCATCCTCCTCTCCCCTCTCCCTCCCTTCCCTCCTTCTCTTTCTCCCTCCCTCCCTCTCCCTCCTCCGCCTCCCTCCTCCCTCCCTCTTTCTCTTCCCCCTCCCTCTTTCTCTCTCTCCTCTTCCCACCCTCCCCTCTCTCTTTCCTCCTCCCCCCTCACTCCCTCTCCCTCTTCCTCCCCCTCCCTCCCCCTTCCCCCCCCCTCCCTCCCGCCCCTCCTTCCCTCTCCCCCTCCCCACCCCACCCACCCCAGCTTTCCTTTGATCTCCAGAGCCCGTTTTACATTGTTACGACTACGTCCTTGTCAACATTACCACAACAATGAGGTTGTTATTCGGCAAAGGCATTATCACTGGTTCGTGTGCATAACCGCTCATGCGTTTATTTTTTTGTTGTGTTGTTGTTGTTGTTGCTGTTGTTGTTGTTGTTATTATTATCTTCATTATGATTTTTTTTCTTTTTGCAAAGAATCGTTGATATTACCATAATCACTGTTATCATTACTATTGCTATTAATATTACTATTGTCATTATCCTTATAATTAACATTAACATTATTAATATTGTTATAATTATCATCATCATTATTATTATTATCATCATTATTATTATATTTATCAGCATTATTATTATTGTTACTGTTATTGTATTATCATTGTTGTTGTTACTACTTTTATCATTATTATTATTATCATTAGCAGTAATAGTATCATTATCATCATCGCCATTGTTATGATCATCATTATTATCATTATTATCATAAGTAAGAGGTGAAGGAATGAGAGAAAGGGAGGAAGGGCGAGGGAAATGAGAAGGGGCACAAAAAAGAGAGAAAGATAACAGGCGAAGAAGAGAGAGAAGCAAATGAGAGTTAAAAGGGAGAGCAAAAAGAAAGAGAGGGAGAGAAAGAAAGAGATTGAGAGACGAAGGATAGGAGGAAAGGGCAATAAACGAAGGGAAAGCAAAGAGAGAGAGACGAAGGATAGGAAGAAAGGGCAATAAACGAAGGGAAAGCAGAAAGAGAGACGAAGGATAAGAGGCAAGGGCTATAAACGAAGGGAAAGGAAGGAGAGGGAGAAAGAGACAAAGGATAGGAGGAAAGGGCAATAAACGAAAGGAAATGATGGAAAGAGAGAGGGAAAGGAGGAAGGAAGGGGTCATAAGAGAAGGGAAGAAGAGAAGAAGGGAGAAAAGCGAAAGAAAGGACAATAAACAATGGGAGATTAAGAGAAGGGGAGATAAGTGAAGGCTAAGGAGAAAGGAGAAGACGAAAGAGAATGGGGGGGAGGGGTAAGAAGAATAAGATGAAGTGAATAAAAGGGAGGGGACGGGAAGGAGAACCACAGGAGAGGGAGGGAAAGAGGGCAAATAGAAGAATGTAGAAGGGAAAAGAGACAAGAGGGGAGAAAGGAGAGGAGAGGAGGGGAAAAGAGACAGTAGGAGAGAGAGAACAAGATAAAATCAGAATGGAAGGAGGAAAAGAAGACGAGAAGGTGGGAATGAGATTCGAGAAGGGAGGGAGGGAGGGTGGGATTGAATGAGAAGGGAGGGAGGAGGGAAGAGAGAGGGGAGGGAATGAAAAGTGAGGGAGGAGGGGAGGGAATGAGAAGAGATGGAGAAGGGGGAGAGAGAGGGGGGACGGAAAGAGAAGGGAGGGAGGAGGGGGAGGGAATTGAGAAGGGAGAGAGGAGGGAGGAGGGGAGGGAATGAGAAGGGAGGGAGGGAGGAGGGGGGGAATGAGAAGGGAGGAGAGGAAGGAGGGGTTTGAATGAGAAGGGAGGGAGGAAGGGGGAGGAATGAGAAGGAGGAAGGATAATGAGAAGGGAGGGAGGAGGAGGAGGGAATAAGCAGGGAGGGAGAAGGAGTGGAGAGGAGAGAGAGAGAGAGAGTGAGGGCAAGAGCCAATGTCAAACGCTGATGAACGCGGGTCACTGAAGGCCAATCCACATACGAAGGCTTTAATTGACTCCTGGTTTTGCATCATATTAACCGGTAGATCCTTTGATGGGACGTCTCTTGTCGGCTGCCGGGAACTGATTGGCTTCTGCCTCTGTTATGGCTGCCTCGGAAGGTCCAAAGAAATTGCGTTTGGTAATCTGCCTGTCTATTGCTGTGTTACTATTGTTGTTTATCGATTATTTGTTTTGTTTATTTGTTTCTTTTTTTTTCTTCTTTTTTTCTTTCTTTCTTTCTCTTTCTTTTTCTTTTCTCTCTCTCTCTCTTCTCTCTCTCTCTCTCTCTCTCTCTCTCTCTCTCTCTCTCTCTCTCTCCTCTCTCTCTCTCTCTCTCTCTCTCTCTCTCTCTATTTTTTATTTATATTTTTTTCTTTTCTTATTCATCTTTCCTATCTTTATGCAAGTTTGTTTCTACGTATTGCTTAAGCCTTTACCTATTATGGGAAATAATTTTAAGTTTTCTGCAAAAAAGAGTTTGCTTAACTTGCCGCATTAGTACAGTGGCAACGCTTAGGGGTTCCAGGCCTATCCACGTTCCAGTAATGAGAAGGAGCGTAACGTTCTCTCGCTACTTTAACCTCTTCTAAAAGAGTTCTTACCTCGTATTACAGGCAAGTGAATCATTATGTGTTTATTAATAGGTAATAGGGGTAACTAATCAGTTAAAAATCAGTAAAAAAAAAAAAAAAAAACAGTTATCCCTATTGGCAATAGAGGTAACTATTAGGTTTATAGACGTCACCAGTGTACTCGAGAAAGAGGTGATTTTAATGTAAATCTTCAACGCTTAAACGAAAAGGGTTCCAGTCCTATCCACGTTCCAGTAATGAGAAGGGGCGTAACTCGGCGTAACGTTCTCTCGCTACTTTAACCTCTTCTAAAAGAGTTCTTACCTCGTATTACAGTCAAGTGAATCATTATGCTTTTATTAAAATGTCTAGGGTTTTTAAACTAATTTATTATAGCGTTAGATAAGATAATATTTATCTCTTGCTAGGCCTAAGAGAAATTATAAGGGAGTGTTGAGCCGAGGAACTACTTTGTCTGATTGTATTGTTCCGCCATTTTTTTTTTTTATTTTTTTTTTTATTTTTGTGTGTTACCAAAGTTGTATTCCTGGTATCGGTATTTTGTAGAATATAATGAATTCTTCCTATTTTACATGCATATGTACTAGCTTACTTGTCAATTATTTTGGTATTAGATATCAATCATTAGTTAACGAATTATTATCCTTATTGTTATTTGCTTCCATCATCCATATCATTATTGTCATATCCCCTATTATCACTATTATCTATATCCACATTATATTATTATTTATTACACATGTCATTATATTATTATCATCTTTATCATAATCATGATAATTATTATCATTATTTTTCTTATCATCCTTGTTATTATTACTACTATTATTACAATCATTATTATCATTATTATTATTATCATTATTTTTGCTATTGTTATTAATATTATCATTAT
>NW_020872416.1:294061-306756 GCF_003789085.1 Penaeus vannamei
CATCTGAAAATACTTTCGTATTTAGCTTGATCACCTGGGTACGCTTATGAAAAAAGTATTTGATGACAGTATGGTAAATAACTTTCAATGCTTATAACGTTTATAATAACACGAGTAAGATACATACCAGTATAATTGTGTAAGGACTGAACGAAAATTAATCTTCGCAGAGTAGGTGCAACTGACTCGTTTCGATCTCAAAGGTTATTTTCATTATTATGAGAATAACCTCGCATGTTTATGAATGCGCACACGCCCTCGCGTATTTTACACGTATATCTTTATATCTATACGTAGCTGTTATATGTACCTACAGATACATATAAACTAAACACATACACACACACACACACACACACACACACACACACACACACACACACACACACACACACACACACACACACACACACACACACACACACACACACACACACATACATATATATATATATATATATATATATATATATATATAATATATATATATATACATACATATACATATAATATATATAATATATATATATATATGTGTGTGTGTGTGTGTGTGTGTGTGTGTGTGTGTGTGTGTGTGTGTGTGTGTGTGTGTGTGTGTGTGTGTGTGTGTGTATAATAATGTACTGTTCATATACATATTCATAATATGTATATACATATGTGTGTATAATATTTAGATAGACAGATAGCTATATAGATGCATATACAGGCATATGTATGTATGCGTGCCTGTATATATGCATATCAAATGCTATATCTTATCGAGATCAAAATAGTAATCGAAACGCGGCGGGAGCGACCGTAGAGTTTCACCAATTCCTTCCTCCAGCGACCAAGCCTCGTACCGGGAGGTCCTGGAGACCCTCGGCAGCGGGAAGACTCGCGGTGTGGTGCTCCTTGGGCCCCAGGACAAGCTGCACGCCACACTCACCACGGCCGCCGCTTACAACCTCACTGACTTCGACTGGATCCTCGCGCCCACGGGTCCCATTCAGGAGCATTTCTTCCAAGGTGAGGGCGGCCGAGGGTGGGGCCTTTCGTGCCAAGGAAAAAGTTTCATCTGTCCGTTTGTTTGGGGATTTTTTGGTGTCGTCCTCATGTTCGTTTTCTTTTTGTTTTACATTTTTCGTCCCTTCATCACAAGCTCTGTTTGTGGAATAAAGAAGAAAATTACAAATTACAAATATAACTAATAGACACAGTTACTTTTTTCATTCTCTCTCTCTCTCTCTCTCTCTCTCTCTCTCTCTCTCTCTCTCTCTCTCTCTCTCTCTCTCTCTCTCTCTCTCTCTCTCTCTTCTAGTTCTTCTCCTCCTCCTTTTTCCTCTCCTTTTTCTTTTTCTTCTATTTATACTTCTATTCTTCTTTATCATCTTCATCCTCTCCTTCTCCTTTTTCTTTTTTTTCTTCCTCCTCTTCTCTTTATTCCCCTTCTTTCCCAAACATTTATCCTCTTTCTCTCCTTCCTTCCCAGGCCTCAACAAAGTGGGAACGGGCCTCTTGGCAGTGCGAAGAGCCAGTCAGTCGGTGCCAAAATTCGGCCAGCATTTCCTCGACATTTCGGCCACCGACTCCACCCTCTACCCCTCCTCCTTGCCCGACGACTACGTGGAGGAGCCAGCTGTTTTCCAGGTGTGGGGGGGGCGACAGGTTAAGTCCTAGGTCTATATTAGATGGCCAATTTAAGGGTAGATTGTATATGTGTGCATGTGTGTATATGTGTGCGTGTATATATATATATATATATATATATATATATATATATATATATATATATATATATATATATATATATATATATGTATATATATATATATATGCATGTATGCATGCATGTATATATATATATATATATATATATATATATATATATATATATATATATATATATATATAATATATATATATATATATATATATATAATATATATATATATATATATATATATGTATATTATATATATATATATATATATATATATATATATATATGTGTGTGTGTGTGTGTGTGTGTGTGTGTGTGTGTGTGTGTGTGTGTGTGTGTGTGTGTGTGTGTGTGTGTGTGTGTGTGTGTGTGTATGCATACACACACACACATTAGCAAAGCAAATGTTCATGCTCACATTTTGTACAATATCCAACAGTGTTAAAGTTTTAATGGCTTTTCAGGCGTTTTTTACTTCAGAAAGTCTTGTTGGCCTGGTATCCTACACATTGAATAAAATGCCTTTCATTCATTCATTGAGTGCATGGAGGTATTAATAAAAGTAAGTATACTTAATTCCTTAAAGCTAAATAAAAAATACAGGCTTTTGGCTTGACTCCCACTGCGAGCAATTCCATTTGATATCCATCCATGCATAAACATAATCGCCCACTCTTCTCATCCACAGGGCTATTTTGATGATTGTTCAATGAAAATATAACCATTAAGATCATTATTTTCTATCCATTTTGAAAACTGAAAAGACCAAAATGATCGACCATATTCACAAAGCATCCGTAACTTTTCTGACGTCATCAACTTACGTGACGTCATCAATATCAGACGCCATGACACCTCCTCGATTTCCTAGTGATCTGGCCTTCCCCTAAGAAAACACGATGCCAAAAAAATCCGCTCTCCCTCTCCCCGCCCAGGTCGTGGAGGCCATGTTCAAGATGGGCGCGGGCGTGCGACGGGCGGTGCTCGACCAGTGCGGCGGATCGGGCTGGTGTTCGAACGCGTCCGTCGTGTTCACGGACCCTCACACGGACGGGCTGGACGTGATCGAAGCCCTGTCCATCAAAACGCAGCGGCCTCGGTATCAGGTCCTCCAGCTGACGGCGACGGAGGAGGCGAGGTTGGTGTTCCAGAAGGTGAGTGGCGGCGGGAGGGTGGACACTGGGGGAAAGGAGGGATGGAAGGGAGGGAGTGAGGAAGGGAGGGAGGGATGAAGGAAGGAAGGGAGGATGGGAGGAAGGGAGGGAAGGAGGAAGAAAGGGAGAGAGGAAGAGATTGGATGTGGGATGGATTTCTGGAAATGTTTTTCGAGTTGATTGTGGGAAGGGAAGAAAGGAAGGGAGGGAGGGAGGGAGGGGGTGGATGTGGGCTGGGCTTTTGGTTCGAGGCGGAAATGCTTGTAGGGGGTTATTGTGAGGGTGGTAAATGTAAATGTGGCTAACCATTTCTCTTTTTTGCACTCTCTCCCTCCCTTTCTCGCTCTTGCTTTCCTCTCGAACGCCCTCTCTATCATTTTCTCCCTCTTTCCACCTCCTCTCCTTTCATCCTTCCCTTTCGTCCCATTACGTTTCCTATCTCCCTCCTTCTCTTTCTTCCTCTCTCTCTCTCTCTCTCTCTGTTTCCCTCTCTGTCTCTGTCTCTCTCTCCTTCTCTCTTCTCTGTTTCCCTCTCTGTCTCTGTCTCTCTCTCCTTCTCTCTCTCTCTGTTTCCCTCTCTGTTTCTGTCTCTCTCTCCTTCTCCTCTCTCTCTCTTCCTCCCTCTCTCTCTCTCTCTCTCTCTCTCTCTCTCTGTATAATACATCTTTATCTCTCTCACTTTTCCTCCCCCGTCCATCCCCCCCCCCCCCCCACGCAGGTGGGCTACTACTCGGCCGACGTCCTGGACCTGGACCGCAGCGTGCTCGAGGGCCCCAACAAGCCCCGCCCTCATCCCTGCCGCTCCTGCCGATGCCTGAACGTCGGCTTCGCCTTCCTCATTGACCTGCGGTGGAGGACCAACGCTTGGGTCACCATCTGCGCCACCACGGCCATCATCGGGATCCTGCTGGCCGTCGCCATCTTCGTCTTCGTCGCGGTGAGGCTGTGGGCTTGGCTCGGATGGGGGGGGGGGTCTGCTGGACAGGGGGCACTCACAACACACACAACACACACACACACACACACACACCACACACACACACACACACACACACACACACACACACACACACACACACACACACACACACAAGAGAGGTTCATAGTAGTGGTGATGAAAAATTAAATCATTTTTTGTAGAGAAATTGAAAAGAACCGTTCATACTATCTGTCTTTCTATCCCACTGTTTATCACATTTTCTCTATCTATTTACCTTCCTCTCGCCCTCCCCGCTTCCCTCCTCCCCTTCCACTCCTTCCGTCTCCTCAGAGCCGCTCCTGTCGCGGCCGCGCCCCCGAGGGCTCCCAGGCCTTCACGCTCCTGCTGCTGGTGTCCTGCGTGCTCCTGTACTCCGCCATCCTCCCCTACAGCTTCGAGGCCTCCAGCTTGACCTGTGCCCTGAGGCCCTTCGTCACCAGCCTGACCTACGCCATCGTCTACAGCATCATGTTGGCTCGCTCGCTCATGCTGGCCACGGCGGACTCGGAAGGGTAGGAGGGGGCGGGTGGGGGGGGGGTGATTGGGTTGTGGCCTGGGAGTTACTTCTTTGCTTGGTAGTTCTCTCTCCTCTTTTCTCTCTTTTCCTCCGTTTCTTTTCTGCTTTTGTCTCTCTTTTTTTACACTCTGTCTCTCTCTCTCTCTCTCTCTCTCTCTCTCTCTCTCTCTCTCTCTCTCTCTCTCTCTCTCTCTCTCTCTCTCTCTCTCTCTCTCTCTCTCTCTCTCTCTCTCTCTCTCTCTCTCTCTCTCTCTCTCTCTCTCTCTCTCTCTCTCTCTCTCTCTCTCTCTCTCTCTCTCTCTCTCTCTCTCTCTCTCTCTCTCTCTCTTCCTCTCTCTCTCTCTCTCTCTCTCTCTCTCTCTCTCTCTCTCTCTCTCTCTCTCTCTCTCTCTCTCTCTCTCTCTCTCTCTCTCTCTCTCTCTCTCGTCTCTCTCTCTCTCTCTCTCTCTCTCTCTCTCTCTCTCTCTCTCTCTCTCTCTCTCTCTCTCTCTCTCTCTGTATGTGTATGTGTGTCTGTAAGCCTCATTGTCTATCTCTTTCTCTCTCTTTGGCACCTATCCATTGGTTTTCCCTTAACTGACTTTGAATGACTGCCACCAATGAACACTTTCCTTATCATCTTGATAAGGAAAACTGTAATACACTGACGAGTCAGCTTCACTCCCTCCAGCCACATAGAGGGCGCAGCTTACCTCCTCCCTCGTTGACCGCGCCCTTGCCCCGCAGGCTGGTGGGGCACGTGAGCGGCCTGGTGCAGACGGCGCTGCTGTTCTTCATGGTGAGCGTGCAGGCGGGCCTCGGCGTGCAGCAGTGGGTCATGAATCCTCCCCACACGGCCTTCCTGCAGCCTCCTTCGGCCAAGGGGATCCTGTACACCTGCTCGGGCGACCGCCTCTACTTCATCGTGTCGCAGTCCTACGTGATGTTCCTCCTTCTGCTGCAGCTGCTGGTGTCGCCCTTCATCGTGCGCTCCCGCAGGAACTACCACGAGGGCCTGCTCTACTTCCTGGCCACGCTGCTCATGGCGGGCGTGTGGGTGGGCTGGGCCACGCTCTTCATGCTGCTGCCGCCCGTGTGGAGCGACGCCTGCATCTGTCTGGGCCTCGCGGCGACGCCCACGGCGCTGCTGCTCACGGTGTTCATCCCCAAGACCTACCTCATGGTGCGGGCGTCGGCGAGGGAGTCCGCCTGCGCCACGCCCATCAGGCCGATCTCACGCCCGCAGTCCGTGCACGACCTGCCGCGGGTGTCGTCGCTCGCCCTCTACGACTCCATCTCGCACCTGCCGGAGATGTCGTACGCCCAGGTGCACGCGCCCTCGCACGCCTACACGCCGGACCCCACGGCGCACCTGGGCCACAAGGAGAGCCCCTACGAGGCCTACTCGCACTACCAACCTTCCCCGCACAAGGTCACGCAGTTCTAGCTCCCGCCGCCCGCCGCCTCGGCCGAGCGGCCTTCCTCCTGCCGCCCGGGGGAGGGGCCACTGCGCTTGTGAATGGCTCATGGAGAGTAATAAACATACAAAATGTCTGGTTGTCTTCTAATCCTCAAAGGTGATGATATTTGTAGTATGAAAAAATAAAATGACGTCACCAAAGGGGACCTTATATCAAATATGACATTAATGCTATCAGAAGAGAGTATTCTTAGTTTAATCTTTAAAGTCGTCCACATTAGTTTTATTTATTATATTAACTCAAAAAGAAATAAGCAAAAAGGGCACTTTAAAGGCGTTCACATTAGTTTTATTTATTATCATATTTAACTCAAAAAGAAATAAGCAAAAAGGGCACTTTACCTTTATTTGCACCTGCAGTGCCCAAGTCCCAGCGGGCCAGCAAAGGAGGCAGGTCTTGTTGAGTAGACAGATTCGAAAACCTTGGGTCCTTAGGGAAAATAAGTGAAAGAAGTCCTCGATGGTGAAAAGTCATTGATGTACACAATCGCCATAACGCTTCACCTTCAATATCCAAGACCAAAGTCGGCGTGCAGGTTATTCCATTGCTGAAAATGCCCCTAATATTTATTAACAAACTTCATCAGTCTAAATATTATGGATCTCTTCGTGGTATTTCCAACATTGGTTGGCACGACGATATAAAGCTCCTTATTTACCGAACTTTCAAACAGGACTTGTTATTCAGATGCTGCTAAACTACCTACGTTAACTAGGCGAAAGACAAGTTTTCAGTCTCCTTATATCAAAGTAGTTTAGTCATAACAAATGTCATTTGGCATCGCCATTGGGATGTTGAGACTGGTTTCTTCCTTGTTAGGATTTTTTTTTTTTAATTCTGATAAATTTTAAAGATGCGTCAGTTATTCGACTTTTTTAATTGAATTTTGGCGCCAATCAAGTGCAATAAATCTGTGGAGGTTTAAGGCTTCCCGCCATTTTTCAGCGAACAGTGACCAGCGTTCATGGCGCTACTAAAAAGCGGAAAGGGATTTCGTGGACACCCTGCACACGAGCCACTTATTCGTGGCAACTACATATACCATTATATGGATGTCTTAGAAGATAACAAACGCAACCGCTCTAGTTCTCGAAAAGAAGAATCATACAAAAGAAAGTACTGGGCACACGCTGAAGTACCGGAAATAACAAATCGTGGGCTCGGTACAAGAGTTCGAGGGGAGACTGTTTCCAATACAGCTGAATCAAATTTTATGAATTTCGAATGTGTTTGGGCCAACAAGCCAAGATAGATTTCCGTAATTACATAATATATCCCAATATTAACTTTTTCGTGTTTTCTATTTAGTGGATATTAAGTAATTGTAGTTATGGCATTATCATCAGCAGCAGTCGTAGTAGTAGCTGCAGTAATAGCAGTAGTAGAAGTAGTAGCTGTTTTAGTAACAGGTAGTAGTTGTAATAGAAATATATAGATAATGGTAGTAGTATTAGTAGCAGTGGTAGTAGAGTAGCAGTTGTAGTAGTAGTTGTTGTTGTTGTTGTAGCAACAGTAATGACATTAATAATAGTCGCCATTGCAGTATCAGTAGCAGCAAAAACCCATTTCAAAATAAAGGGTTTCCTTTATCACCAGTGGCGCAGAAATGGACTTAGTCGCCATTTATTTGTGGCTGCTACACAAAAGCGGTTCGTATGCCGGCTTCCTCAGAATCACGTGCTTTCTGTCTCTAGCCACGAGAGAGTGGCAGCCATGATCCATTGGAAGCAGGCTCTGACACTATCAGTTTTCCTCAGTCATAAACATGCCGTGCATATGAACAGCTTATTTCCAAAATTTGCCATTACTTTAATACCTCTGCATTTTTTCTGCTCCTGCTCATTTTGTACTTTATTCTTTTTAGACAGCGTGAGATTTTGTGCCAAAGACTTTACTGTATGCATATTAAACTGAATTACCAAATCTTTACCACACAAAACGGGAGTAGAAATAACAAAGGGACCATTATACACACGCTAGGTTGTTGGAAGATGAAATTTCTCTTTCTGGATTGTCCATAATCATATAAACCTAGCAGCCCATTCACAAGCAAGGAAAATGGTTAATAATTCAAACAAATGTGTGCTAAACATAAAGGGTCATATGGCACTATGATAAAGTTTTGTGGCGAAAAAGGTACTTATGAGTTATAAGATAAAATGTGTTAAGATATAAAACGTTATAGATCGTTGTAGGATAGTATGGTAGTGAAAATGAAAAAGAGGGGAGAACAAATGAAGTAAGGCGGGGATTAATAAAAGGAAAGTTAAGGACGATTGGATGAAATGGTGAGTATCTGAAGAAGGAAGAGAAATACGGTATAAGGATAACTGTCAAAGGAGCCATATGAAACAATCAACGGGTAATACAGGTAGAGATCGGTGTTGGAGAAGTAGGAGGAGAAGAATCCGGGGACTGAGAAAAAAGAACAGGGGAAGGCAATGAAATATCAGGAAAAATGTAAGGAGAAATGGCCAGTGGACAATTGCGACATAAGGAAATCAAGGGAGCATCAAGGTGGGAGCGGTAAGGATAATGGGTGAAAAAAGGGAATTGTGCACAGGGAGAAGGAGAGAATTAAGTGTG
Source organism: Penaeus vannamei (assembly GCF_003789085.1). Lineage (NCBI taxonomy): Eukaryota > Metazoa > Arthropoda > Malacostraca > Decapoda > Penaeidae > Penaeus > Penaeus vannamei. The sequence continues at coordinate 302,463 of NW_020872416.1, forward strand.
TTGGGAAAGAGTTGGAGGAAGTGGGGTAGGGGGACCTTGAGGAGGAGGATGGATATCGGCAAATACTGTGAATGAAGAGGGAATAGGAAAAGAGTGATTTGAGGGGTAAGGAGGGGGCGGAGAGTTCTCCTGGGTCATGTTTAGGAATTTTGGATATGATTCATGACTTTCAGGAGGGGAATTGGGTGGGGAGGTCTGAGAAACAGGTTTTCTTGTGAGGAAGAGAAGGGACAGATGTCCGAGGAGCAGAGGAAGAGGTGGATGTAGAAGATGGCGGTGGAACAATTAGATTGCCTTTTGCGACAGGTAAAGAGAGCAAGAGGGGTAGGCATCGGGGAAGTGTTAGAGACTGGAGTATCTGGATTTAGACTGGAGAAAGAATTTGACTGGGGTAGAGTTAGGATGGTACAAGGTTGAGGGAAGAGATAAAAGATAATGGGAGAGATGCTGAGGCACCATGAGAAGATGGAAGGGGAGCGGAGCGAAGGACAGTTTTGGAATAGAGAGAAAAACCTCGTCGCCGTTATTCCTAACTGGTTTCACGTAGTGAGGCATAGTTCGAATCTTGAGAATTGTTGCCTCAGATTCGACTTGTAGGCAGAGCAGGTCCTAAAATACACTAGCAAAGCAACCACAATTGGCAATCTGAGTGAGCAGAGCAATTTGAGCGGTCATGACCAGGTTGGCCGCATACAGAGCAGCGGGCTGTGTGTGGAGCGAGTGTTTGGCTGGGTGGCCGAGACTGAGACAAAGCTAGCCTTTCATCCTTTTTAGCACGACTTTCACACCTTAGGAAGGGGACAGTAGGGAATGAAAAAGAGATGGTAAAGGAGAGGGGAAAAAGTTCATTTATTTATTTATTGAAAATTTTCTGCCGCGTCAACATAAAAAGTTATTAGTGGGGCATTCAATATATCTAGTTTTTATGGTTCATAAGATGTTTGTGGATTCCCAAAATGGTTAATGGTCAAAACAAATGTGTGGCGAAAGGTTAAAAATGGGTTAGCGATTAGGACAAAATGCTGGATGCTTAAGATTGTAGAGCGCTGTAGATCAGTATAATAGTGAAAAGGGTAAAGATGGAAGAGCAAACGGAGTAAGAAGGCCCTTTCATCCCTTCAGCACGGCTCTCACTCTTTAGGATGTGGACAGAAGGGGATTTAGAGGAGAAGGAAAAGGAAAGGGGGCTGACGTCCAAGGTAGGGGTGTTCCCCTTCCTTGGCCCTCAGTCCGCCCTCCCCCCCCCTACATACACAAAGATGAAGTGACTGGGGAGTTAATGGTTGAAACAAATAAATGTGCTAGACATCTAAAGTCATATAGCACTATGGTAAAATATTGTGGTGAAAAGGGTGAATGAGTTACCGATTAGTACAATGAGTGTTAATTGTCAAAAAATAGTGTTATAGGACAGTATGATAGAGAAAAGGGTAAAGAGGGGGTGCAAATGATGTAAATGTAAATGATGTAAGGAAAGGGTTAAGGGTATACGGCGACTGGGTGGGATGGGGTGTATTTGTTGTTGGGGAAGCTATAGTAACATTACTTAAGGGAAGGTAAAAAAAGCTGTTGTGAAATAACCAACGGGTAATACGGGTAGAGATGGCTTTTGGAGAAGTTGCTGGAGAAAAGTCTTAGGGTGAGATAAGGGGATCTGGGAAGGGAGTGAAGTATCAGGAAGGAAGGAATCCGAAGAAGGGATTCACGCAAGTATCCATCTTCATCAGCAAGGCAGGTAAATAGTTAATTTTCACAATCTGACCAGCTCGTCACATATGGACTATCACACCGGGGAATGGAAACAGCTCCAGTACAAGTATTAAAAGAGAGGTTAGTTTCGGAAGGAATGGGTTTGTCAATGAGGTCAGTTAGGGTAGATAGTGCACAAGCTTGGGATTCTGAAGTAACTGTGACTAGGCGTGAACGATCGGAGCGACTGCGGGAGGTACTTTGCCTACTTGTTTTTGGAGGCACTGTTGAAAGAAGGGTATTCTCAGAGTAGGGGGCTGTGGGGGAATCGTAAAGAATCCCAACTTTTCTGGGCCAAAGAGAGAGTACTCAAAAGGTTTGCAGAGGTAGAGGCAGTAGTGGGATGGGAAGAGTAGTATTCTGTGGGGGGAGGACAATAAGGATGAAGAGTAGTAATAATTGAAGATGAATGTGCAGTAGAGAAGAGAATGTTGGGAGAGAGGAAAGGGTACATTCTGGAGGTTGAGTAATAACCTGGGTGGCTGGTTCAGAATGGATAGCATTGTCAGGATACGTGGAGGAGGGGGTAATAGTATCAGTGGTCAGACACGTGTCCAAAGGAAGGGCACGGGTCATGAAACCATCAAAATCAGATAGGATAGTTGATAAAGGGGTAAGCCTTAATGCCCCTATTAAGGGTTAAGAATATTCATTATTGGCCATAGTAAGCCTGAATAAAGTTAGGAAAAGAAACGGTCTACCCCTCCGGATCCCCATAAGGGGTAAGGGCTAGGCAATTAATCAAGGGAATACGGTGCCCATGGCTCCCGGAGGCTGTTCATGACAGGCAAAGCCAGCCTTTCATCCTTTTGGCATGGTTCTCACACCTTAGGAATGGGGCAGAAGGGAATGAAGATACAGAGGAAAGGAGGAAAAGAAAATACCAAGCAAAATTAGTTATGGAGCGGGTTGAAGCCCAAGGCAGGGGCAATCCCTACATTAGGCTCCAGTCTCCATCTCCTAAGCCCCCCCACGACAACAAGCAAGGTATTGGCAGGGAATCGGGGGTTAAGACAAGGGAAATTAAAACAAAATCTTTCAAAATTTCTGTATTTCTTTCTTTAAATGGAAACAAATGCAAACAAAAAGGTTTACTTTTAAGAAATTCAATTTCTTAAAAAACAATAAATATGGCACCCTTTTAACTAATGACAAAATATATCAAATCTAAACAATATCAACTCTGAGAATCGGTTTCATACAGCTCAAATTTTACGATAAAAAGGTACAACTGGGTTTAACGGAAGAACATTTTGCTGAAAAACTTTACAAAGAATTCTTGCTTGCACCCCTTTCTCTCAACCATTTACGAGTATCTACTGATTAAGAATAAAATTGATATGTAGAATTCAAACCCAGCCTAAAAGGCATACAGGTGGGCAAGGAAATATTAGTTTTTTCCCTTTTTTCTTTGAGTAATTCTTGATACATGCTTGGAAACTAGTCTCTGGCTTTTTTAGATTTTCTAAGGAGCTTTCTAAAATTGCTTTCAAGGAAGAAGCAAGATCCTTAGTAGAAAGTTGTTGCCTCTGTGTATTCCATACTTAAGTGAGAAAATATGCTATGGCTACTTCATCACCAATCTAAATCTGTAACACAGAGGAATAATTGACCATTAATACAACCCATGGGATGAAGTACATTTAAAAAAACCAAACAACTTCAATGGAATTCAAGAATTACAATTAAATTTGCACCCATAACTAGCTAACTAACCATAACTAAAAAAACTGAATCCCATGTTATAGAAAAATGAGATTGCAATGAATGCATACAAAAGATCTTTTCATTGAAAAAAGAAAGAAACTCAACTGATATGCATGATTGACTTTATCCAGTCTGTTAAACCTGCATTAAAAATTCAGTGAATATATCATAAAAGGCTAAATCAAATCATTGGTATGGGTCACACCAGCCGTTTGTACATAAACTATTGTATCAAATATCAGTAATTCTTAAATAGTTTTTAACTTTATTCAGGTTCATTCAGCTTGGAGGATATATCATTCAGTCTTTGAGATACAAATCTGTGTTTCGGTTACTACTGTAAAATAATGAGATACACCATACCAAAAGTGGCAATTGTAATAAATGTGAATTATCAAAAAATATGCATATACACCGGGTATATATAAAATATAAAGAACAAAAAGCAAAACAAAACAAAGATTTTCTAAATGTTAATCAAAATATACAACAAATTAAGCTAATGCACATCTTGGCTCCTAAAGAAAACGTACATGGCAGATATATGAGGGTATTAAGGGCATGGAATATGAGATACACATCTATATATTGTTCGATAAATGCTTCACATAGAAAGGTTATACACATCTGATTTGTCTGGTTATTAGAGACTGCACACACCACATGAAATGCTAAAAATACATGTTCTTTCTGTTTCATGCTACTTTGATACTATTTTTTTTTCATATTAAATAAATGCATGAAAAATGAGCATCCATTTCATCATTGTGCTTTGGTAAGTGCTAAAGAAATCTGAATTAGTTAGATCAATGCACCAAAATTATATTAATAATAATAA
>NW_020872416.1:319923-329923 GCF_003789085.1 Penaeus vannamei
TGGGCAAGAGGCAGACTGTGTTCAAATCGCATGACTCGAAGCTTCGTCAGTTATATGGCAATGTGGACTATGTTGAGGAGAGGCACCGACACAGGTATGGTGTTATGGAGGCTTTAGACGCTATTGCTGTGCAGTGCAGTGATAGTAATTTTGTCTAGCTATCTTGCTGACCTGCATTCAATCCCGCATGCTGCCAGTGGATGGTAACCCATAGCCATTCCTTGAACACGGGATAATTAAGAAGCAAAAACAAAAGAAAAAAAAAAAAAAAAAAAAAAACAGCTTGTCACAGCAAAGAATATCCATTGAGTTAAACTAAATTATTTATTTGAATTATTGCATAGGTTGTCTCCTTGGCTTAGTTTAGGCAGGATTGTATGGATTTGATGTTCTTGTGGATGCATGTTTAGTGAAAGAAATACACTAAATCCCTTCTTCCTTTTTATTTTGGGGTAAATGACAGCCAGTTTTCCTTCATCTTTCAGTAAACAAGTATATCTACATTGTTTTGCTCTCTTGCAGATTTGAAGTGAATCCAAAATTTGTTGCTGATTTAGAGGCAGCTGGAATGAAGTTTGTGGGCCATGATGTTGATGGAGAAAGGATGGAAATTATGGAGTTGGCAGATCACCCTTACTATGTGGCTTGTCAGTACCATCCAGAGTACCTCACTAGGTAAGTTAATGCACACATCTTTTGGGATGTCTTACTAGAATTTTCTGCTTACATTTGTTTGCTAAAGTTACTTGAACTGTTCTTAGGTATTGTTACCATTAACTGCCTCTTTTGATTTTAGTAGCCATCTTTGAGTATTTAAACTGCTCAAGATTTAATACTGAAGTGATTATATAAAAGTTAAGAATTTTGTAAATATGGTAATTGGTAAAGACCACTTTTTACTCTTAATAAATTATTGTTTGCTGAAAAGTTTGAATACTTTTCCAGGCCATTGAAGCCATCACCCCCATACCTGGGTCTAATCCTAGCATCTAGTGGCAAGTTGGAGCAGTATTTGTCCCGAGGATGTCGAATGAGCCCCACTGATTCTCCTGAGTCTTCTGGTGTGTGTCGGTTTGCATTGAGGATGGTTACTTAAGCTTATCTCCCTTTCTGTGAACTTTTTTGGTTTTGTTAGACTTTCTGATGTGCTTTGCTTTTTTACTTCATTTTTGTTAGTGAAATTATAAGGAATATGTAGAACATGTCTAATAGCATTATTAATGGAGATTATCAGTATTGTTTTTATGGTTTGTATTTTTCATTCTCTTCAGACTTAGGAAAACTAATTCAAGAGATATAATAGTATTCAAGTAGGCCTTAACCCAGCAACACAAAACTGAACCAGTCTAATGATTAACATTCTGGCTTGCCTCATTGACAGACGAAGAGCTGCCCATGCCTCCCCACCTGCTGGTACACCAAACAGACAAGCCTAGCATGTCACCTGCTTCTCGCACTACTCCTCCCCCCACACTCCAAGAAATGCCTACTTCAGCCCTCAACAGCACCCCCTCCCCAGCTGAGAAGGGAGATCTTGAAGAAAGTAAACAGAGCCTATAATAGTATGGCTGGTCTAGGACATTGTCATTAGCCATGGTGTAGTAGTGTTTAACACACACTTTTTTATTAATGTCACAAGTTATTATTTTTTTCTATTTGTATTCATTATTGTTTTTTCTTTTATATTTACTCTTTGTTTTCAACATCAGTATTATTATATGTGCAGTTCCCCTATGGTTCATTTCCAGAGTGCTTTTTTTAGTAAGTTTTACACACACACACCTATATCAGGTCTATAGTTTATATGTGGTGCATTATGAAAAACCCTATTACTCAAATTTATGATATATATATATAATCCCTTAGTGTTCATACTCAAAATATTGAGGACAGGAGATAACTTTGTATATTTTGTGCTAGCCATATCGTCCCTCCCCTTTCAGAGACATAAAACTATATTTAATGTGTTTGTCACACCCTCCAGAAATATAAAACTATATAGAATGTGTTTTTCACGATGATCCTTTGCAAATGGTCTTTATATTTTTTGGCAAGTGAACCATACTTACGCATGTGTGTAAGGCAGATAGATATTCTCAATATTTGAATGAAGCTTTGAATTATTTTTCCTTTCCCTCTTTGTTTTTTTAGTGTGAGGAAGAATGATAGGAATAGAATTAAGATAGGTAAAAGATTATCTCATGATTGAATAAGTATTTAATTTTACTTGGAAGGAAAAAGTATTCTCAGAAATCATTCATTCATCCATCTATCTGTTTCTGCAAGTAAAACAGTCATGAGTCTAAAGTTTGGTGAATGCTGTAAAGGCAGGATGCCTTGTAGCATTTTCACTTGCTTTGTCCAGTATGGTGTGTAATAATGATGTAATCAGGTATGATGATGCAGTGTTGCATATTATCCTTCATGTGCCATATAATACAGTAGATAGCAAAGGTCAGTGCAATACGAGAATGTATGGAAAGTTTGCATGCTCGAGTGAGGAATTGGGTGTAGGTTTGTTGTTTGCCAATGATACTTTGGCAACCAGATGATGTTTTTTGGTGATTGTTGTTTAAATTTGTTTATGCATGTAGGCTTTGGTTTGTGTTGTAAAAGGGAAATAATTTTTGTTGTAGTATTTCCCTCCCATTTAGTTGGTAGAAAATATTTTTATATTCGCAGAAAAGTAATGTATAACCTTTTTATTTTATATTTTTCAATTGTTCTTTTTTTTTAGAAAATGAATGGGAAAATAAGAAATGTATAACCTTTCCTTTTATAGTGTTTTTTTTTTGAAGTTTGTAATATATTCTCAGTGTAATTTAGATTTTTTTTATTATTATTAATATAATTTTGGTGCATTGATCTAACTAATTCAGATTTCTTTAGCACTTACCAAAGCACAATGATGAAATGGATGCTCATTTTTCATGCATTTATTTAATATGAAAAAAAAATAGTATCAAAGTAGCATGAAACAGAAAGAACATGTATTTTTAGCATTTCATGTGGTGTGTGCAGTCTCTAATAACCAGACAAATCAGATGTGTATAACCTTTCTATGTGAAGCATTTATCGAACAATATATAGATGTGTATCTCATATTCCATGCCCTTAATACCCTCATATATCTGCCATGTACGTTTTCTTTAGGAGCCAAGATGTGCATTAGCTTAATTTGTTGTATATTTGATTAACATTTAGAAAATCTTTATTTGTTTTGTTTTGCTTTTTTGTTCTTTATATTTTATATATACCCGGTGTATATGCATATTTTATTGATAATTCACATTTATTACAATTGCCACTTTTGGTATGGTGTATCTCATTATTTTACAGTAGTAACCGAAACACAGATTTGTATCTCAAAGACTGAATGATATATCCTCCAAGCTGAATGAACCTGAATAAAGTTAAAAACTATTTAAGAATTACTGATATTTGATACAATAGTTTATGTACAAACGGCTGGTGTGACCCATACCAATGATTTGATTTAGCCTTTTATGATATATTCACTGAATTTTTAATGCAGGTTTAACAGACTGGATAAAGTCATGCATATCAGTATTGAGTTTTCTTTCTTTTTTCAATGAAAAGATCTTTTGTATGCATTCATTGCAATCTCATTTTTCTATAACATGGGATTCAGTTTTTTTAGTTATGGTTAGTTAGCTAGTTATGGGTGCAAATTTAATTGTAATTCTTGAATTCCATTGAAGTTGTTTGGTTTTAAATGTACTTCATCCCATGGGTTGTATTAATGGTCAATTATTCCTCTGTGTTACAGATTTAGATTGGTGATGAAGTAGCCATAGCATATTTTCTCACTTAAGTATGGAATACACAGAGGCAACAACTTTCTACTAAGGGATCTTGCTTCTTCCTTGAAAGCAATTTTAGAAAGCTCCTTAGAAAATCTAAAAAAGCCAGAGACTAGTTTCCAAGCATGTATCAAGAATTACTCAAAGAAAAAAGGGAAAAAACTAATATTTCCTTGCCCACCTGTATGCCTTTTAGGCTGGGTTTGAATTCTACATATCAATTTTATTCTTAATCAGTAGATACTCGTAAATGGTTGAGAGAAAGGGGTGCAAGCAAGAATTCTTTGTAAAGTTTTCTCAGCAAAATGTTCTTCCGTTAAACCCAGTTGTACCTTTTTATCGTAAAATTTGAGCTGTATGAAACCGATTCTCAGAGTTGATATTGTTTAGATTTGATATATTTTGTCATTAGTTAAAAGGGTGCCATATTTATTGTTTTTTAAGAAATTGAATTTCTTAAAAGTAAACCTTTTTGTTTGCATTTGTTTCCATTTAAAGAAAGAAATTCAGAAATTTTGAAAGATTTTGTTTTAATTTCCCTTGTCTTAACCCCCGATTCCCTGCCAATACCTTGCTTGTTGTCGTGGGGGGGCTTAGGAGATGGAGACTGGAGCCTAATGTAGGGATTGCCCCTGCCTTGGGCTTCAACCCGCTCCATAACTAATTTTGCTTGGTATTTTCTTTTCCTCCTTTCCTCTGTATCTTCATTCCCTTCTGCCCCATTCCTAAGGTGTGAGAACCATGCCAAAAGGATGAAAGGCTGGCTTTGCCTGTCATGAACAGCCTCCGGGAGCCATGGGCACCGTATTCCCTTGATTAATTGCCTAGCCCTTACCCCTTATGGGGATCCGGAGGGGTAGACCGTTTCTTTTCCTAACTTTATTCAGGCTTACTATGGCCAATAATGAATATTCTTAACCCTTAATAGGGGCATTAAGGCTTACCCCTTTATCAACTATCTATCTGATTTTGATGGTTTCATGACCCGTGCCCTTCCTTTGGACACGTGTCTGACCACTGATACTATTACCCCCTCCTCCACGTATCCTGACAATGCTATCCATTCTGAACCAGCCACCCAGGTTATTACTCAACCTCCAGAATGTACCCTTTCCTCTCTCCCAACATTCTCTTCTCTACTGCACATTCATCTTCAATTATTACTACTCTTCATCCTTATTGTCCTCCCCCCACAGAACTACTCCACTCTACACCACCCCATCTTCCTCCCGCCCTAGTCCTTCTACTGCCTCTACCTCTGCAAACCTTTTGAGTACTCTCTTTGGCCCAGAAAAGTTGGATCGATTCTTTACGATTCCCCCCACAGCCCCCTACTCTGAGAATACCCTTCTTTCAACAGTGCCTCCAAAAACAAGTAGGCAAAGTACCTCCCGCAGTCGCTCCGATCGTTCACGCCTAGTCACAGTTACTTCAGAATCCCAAGCTTGTGCACTATCTACCCTAACTGACCTCATTGACAAACCCATTCCTTCCGAAACTAACCTCTCTTTTAATACTTGTACTGGAGCTGTTTCCATTCCCCGGTGTGATAGTCCCATATGTGACGAGCTGGTCAGATTGTGAAAATTAACTATTTACCTGCCTTGCTGATGAAGATGGATACTTGCGTGAATCCCTTCTTCGGATTCCTTCCTTCCTGATACTTCACTCCCTTCCCCAGTCCCCTTATCTCACCCCTAAGACTTTTCTCCAGCAACTTCTCCAAAAGCCATCTCTACCCGTATTACCCGTTGGTTATTTCACAACAGCTTTTTTACCAGTTTTCCTTAAAGTAATGTTACTATAGCTTCCCCAACAACAAATACACCCCATCCCACCCGCCGTATACCCTTAACCCTTTCCTTACATCATTTACATTTACATCATTTGCACCCCCTCTTTACCCTTTTCTCTATCATACTGTCCTATAACACTATTTTTTGACAATTAACACTCATTGTACTAATCGGTAACTCATTCACCCTTTTCACCACAATATTTTACCATAGTGCTATATGACTTTAGATGTCTAGCACATTTTTTTGTTTCAACCATTAACTCCCCAGTCACTTCATCTTTGTGTATGTAGGGGGGGGGAGGGCGGACTGAGGGCCAAGGAAGGGGAACACCCCTACCTTGGACGTCAGCCCCCTTTTCTTTTCCTTCTCCTCTAAATCCCCTTCTGTCCACATCCTAAAGAGTGAGAGCCGTGCTGAAGGGATGAAAGGGCCTTCTTACTCCGTTTGCTCTTCCATCTTTACCCTTTTCACTATTATACTGATCTACAGCGCTCTACAATCTTAAGCATCCAGCATTTTGTCCTAATCGCTAACCCATTTTTAACCTTTCGCCACACATTTGTTTTGACCATTAACCATTTTGGGAATCCACAAACATCTTATGAACCATAAAAACTAGATATATTGAATGCCCCACTAATAACTTTTTATGTTGACGCGGCAGAAAATTTTCAATAAATAAATAAATGAACTTTTTCCCCTCTCCTTTACCATCTCTTTTTCATTCCCTACTGTCCCCTTCCTAAGGTGTGAAAGTCGTGCTAAAAAGGATGAAAGGCTAGCTTTGTCTCAGTCTCGGCCACCCAGCCAAACACTCGCTCCACACACAGCCCGCTGCTCTGTATGCGGCCAACCTGGTCATGACCGCTCAAATTGCTCTGCTCACTCAGATTGCCAATTGTGGTTGCTTCCATAGTGTATTTTAGGACCTGCTCTGCCTACAAGTCGAATCTGAGGCAACAATTCTCAAGATTCGAACTATGCCTCACTACGTGAAACCAGTTAGGAATAACGGCGACGAGGTTTTTTCTCTCTATTCCAAAACTGTCCTTCGCTCCGCTCCCCTTCCATCTTCTCATGGTGCCTCAGCATCTCTCCCATTATCTTTTATCTCTTCCCTCAACCTTGTACCATCCTAACTCTACCCAGTCAATTCTTTCTCCAGTCTAAATCCAGATACTCTCCAGTCTCTAACACTTCCCGATGCCTACCCCTCTTGCTCTCTTTACCTGTCGCAAAAGGCAATCTAATTTCCCACCGCCATCTTCTACATCCACCTCTTCCTCTGCTCCTCGGACATCTGTCCCTTCTCTTCCTCACAAGAAAACCTGTTTCTCAGACCTCCCCACCCAATTCCCCTCCTGAAAGTCATGAATCATATCCAAAATTCCTAAACATGACCCAGGAGAACTCTCCGCCCCCTCCTTACCCCTCAAATCACTCTTTTCCTATTCCCTCTTCATTCACAGTATTTGCCGATATCCATCCTCCTCCTCAAGGTCCCCTACCCCACTTCCTCCAACTCTTTCCCAACACACTTAATTCTCTCCTTCTCCCTGTGCACAATTCCCTTTTTTCACCCATTATCCTTACCGCTCCCACCTTGATGCTCCCTTGATTTCCTTATGTCGCAATTGTCCACTGGCCATTTCTCCTTACATTTTTCCTGATATTTCATTGCCTTCCCCTTTTTTCTCAGTCCCCGGATTCTTCTCCTCCTACTTCTCCCAACACCGATCTCTACCTGTATTACCCGTTGATTGTTTCATATGGCTCCTTTGACAGTTATCCTTATACCGTATTTCTCTTCCTTCTTCAGATACTCACCATTTCATCCAATCGTCCTTAACTTTCCTTTTATTAATCCCCGCCTTACTTCATTTGTTCTCCCCTCTTTTTCATTTTCACTACCATACTATCCTACAACGATCTATAACGTTTTATATCTTAACACATTTTATCTTATAACTCATAAGTACCTTTTTCGCCACAAAACTTTATCATAGTGCCATATGACCCTTTATGTTTAGCACACATTTGTTTGAATTATTAACCATTTTCCTTGCTTGTGAATGGGCTGCTAGGTTTATATGATTATGGACAATCCAGAAAGAGAAATTTCATCTTCCAACAACCTAGCGTGTGTATAATGGTCCCTTTGTTATTTCTACTCCCGTTTTGTGTGGTAAAGATTTGGTAATTCAGTTTAATATGCATACAGTAAAGTCTTTGGCACAAAATCTCACGCTGTCTAAAAAAATAAAGTACAAAATGAGCAGGAGCAGAAAAAATGCAGAGGTATTAAAGTAATGGCAAATTTTGGAAATAAGCTGTTCATATGCACGGCATGTTTATGACTGAGGAAAACTGATAGTGTCAGAGCCTGCTTCCAATGGATCATGGCTGCCACTCTCTCGTGGCTAGAGACAGAAAGCACGTGATTCTGAGGAAGCCGGCATACGAACCGCTTTTGTGTAGCAGCCACAAATAAATGGCGACTAAGTCCATTTCTGCGCCACTGGTGATAAAGGAAACCCTTTATTTTGAAATGGGTTTTTGCTGCTACTGATACTGCAATGGCGACTATTATTAATGTCATTACTGTTGCTACAACAACAACAACAACTACTACTACAACTGCTACTCTACTACCACTGCTACTAATACTACTACCATTATCTATATATTTCTATTACAACTACTACCTGTTACTAAAACAGCTACTACTTCTACTACTGCTATTACTGCAGCTACTACTACGACTGCTGCTGATGATAATGCCATAACTACAATTACTTAATATCCACTAAATAGAAAACACGAAAAAGTTAATATTGGGATATATATTATGTAATTACGGAAATCTATCTTGGCTTGTTGGCCCAAACACATTCGAAATTCATAAAATTTGATTCAGCTGTATTGGAAACAGTCTCCCCTCGAACTCTTGTACCGAGCCCACGATTTGTTATTTCCGGTACTTCAGCGTGTGCCCAGTATACTTCTTTTGTATGATTCTTCTTTTCGAGAACTAGAGCGGTTGCGTTTGTTATCTTCTAAGACATCCATATAATGGTATATGTAGTTGCCACGAATAAGTGGCTCGTGTGCAGGGTGTCCACGAAATCCCTTTCCGCTTTTTAGTAGCGCCATGAACGCTGGTCACTGTTCGCTGAAAAATGGCGGGAAGCCTTAAACCTCCACAGATTTATTGCACTTGATTGGCGCCAAAATTCAATTAAAAAAGTCGAATAACTGACGCATCTTTAAAATTTATCAGAATTAAAAAAAAAAAAATCCTAACAAGGAAGAAACCAGTCTCAACATCCCAATGGCGATGCCAAATGACATTTGTTATGACTAAACTACTTTGATATAAGGAGACTGAAAACTTGTCTTTCGCCTAGTTAACGTAGGTAGTTTAGCAGCATCTGAATAACAAGTCCTGTTTGAAAGTTCGGTAAATAAGGAGCTTTATATCGTCGTGCCAACCAATGTTGGAAATACCACGAAGAGATCCATAATATTTAGACTGATGAAGTTTGTTAATAAATATTAGGGGCATTTTCAGCAATGGAATAACCTGCACGCCGACTTTGGTCTTGGATATTGAAGGTGAAGCGTTATGGCGATTGTGTACATCAATGACTTTTCACCATCGAGGACTTCTTTCTTTCACTTATTTTCCCTAAGGACCCAAGGTTTTCGAATCTGTCTACTCAACAAGACCTGCCTCCTTTGCTGGCCCGCTGGGACTTGGGCACTGCAGGTGCAAATAAAGGTAAAGTGCCCTTTTTGCTTATTTCTTTTTTGAGTTAAATATGATAATAAATAAAACTAATGTGAACGCCTTTAAAGTGCCCTTTTTGCTTATTTCTTTTGAGTTAATATAATAAATAAAAAACTAATGTGGACGACTTTAAAGATTAAACTAAGAATACTCTCTTCTGATAGCATTAAATGTCATATTTGATATAAGGTCCCCTTTGGTGACGTCATTTTATTTTTTCATACTACAAATATCATCACCTTTGAGGATTAGAAGACAACCAGACATTTTGTATGTTTATTACTCTCCATGAGCCATTCACAAGCGCAGTGGCCCCTCCCCCGGGCGGCAGGAGGAAGGCCGCTCGGCCGAGGCGGCGGGCGGCGGGAGCTAGAACTGCGTGACCTTGTGCGGGGAAGGTTGGTAGTGCGAGTAGGCCTCGTAGGGGCTCTCCTTGTGGCCCAGGTGCGCCGTGGGGTCCGGCGTGTAGGCGTGCGAGGGCGCGTGCACCTGGGCGTACGACATCTCCGGCAGGTGCGAGATGGAGTCGTAGAGGGCGAGCGACGACACCCGCGGCAGGTCGTGCACGGACTGCGGGAGATCGGCCT
>NW_020872416.1:334923-341821 GCF_003789085.1 Penaeus vannamei
TGTGTGTGTGTGTGTGTGTGTGTGTGTGTGTGTGTGTGTGTGTGTGTGTGTGTGTGTGTGTGTTGTGTGTGGTGTGTGTGTGTGGTAATCGCACTTACCTGTTATCAAAGGAAGCGTTATCGAGTTTATCATATCCGTATCGTTCAACCAAAATGAATGAAGGCTTGTTATGATCTTTTATCAAGATAATGAGGGTCACCTCGTTATTGAAGTCAGAACCGGAAAACACGGAAAATAACCCTTCGTTCCCTTAGTTAATGCCATGGCCGATCCCGCGACACTTTTGCCCATAAGTGATCAAGCTACAGTCAGCGGCCAGTGGCGGGAGCGGCGTCGAGAGACCGGGCAAGTGCTCGGCGCCGCCCAGTCCGAGTATAACCGTCATTAACCGTCCTTAACGGTCCTTCTCGAACTGAAAAGCGGCCCTCGACTCGCTCATCGACCTGACACGGGGGACATCATCATCATCAGGTGTTCGTTTCTACATAAGGTTTGGTGGGTGTTGTGTGAGGGAGGCGGGGGGAGGGGGGGGTCGTAGGAGTACAGGGGGTTGGGTAGTGAGGCGGGAGGAGAAGGAGAGGAAGAGGAAGAAGAAATGAAAGAAGAATGGAAGGGCTAAGTCGAAGAAGACACGAAGTAGAAGAAAGTGAGAGGATAAGGAGAAGGCGAGAGAGAGAGAGAGAGAGAGAGAAGAGAGAGAGAGAGAGAGAGAGAGAGAGAGAGAGAGAGAGAGAGAGAGAGAGAAGTTCGGGAAGATCATCTCCATAACGTGGTTTCGGCGTCCGCAAAGACCGTGTGTCGCGGGAGGCCCGGAGGAGGGGGCTTCAAAGCAATCAGGGAAGCACCAATTGGGGCGAGATTCTAAAATTGTTTGTCTCCCCCACCCCCCTCCTCTCCTTTCTGGCCACCCCTCCCTCTTCCCTCCTCCTCCTTTCTCGACGCCCCTTCCCTCCTTCCCCCCTCCTCATCTTCCGTCCTTCCCCCCTCCTCCTTTCTGCACCCCCCCTCTCCTCCTCCTCCTCCTTTTCTGCCAACCCCCTCCCTCCCTCCCCCCTCCCTTGCTCAGCCTCTGCCACCCCCCTCCCTCCTTCCCCTCCTCCCCCCCCCCCCTCCTGCCCAGCCTCCTCCGTGCCCAGGTCGTCCCTGATATGGTTTCGGCGGTAGATTAGTGGGCATGTTCCGAATTAGGCCTCTAGGTCGTTATCGGGGCATTTTTTGTGGGTGATAACAGCGTGGCGGCGAGGCGAGCTGCGGTTGCGAAGAGGAGTGAGAGAGAGAGAGAGAGATAAGAAACGGACGTAAGAGAAACGAGTGTCTTGCGGAGAGAGATTGGGGGGGGGAGAGGGGGGGATGAGGGGGGGGGGGAGAGGGTTGCCGTTATTCCTAGACGGTATTTCATCCTGTCATCGTCATCGGTCGTTATAGCATTAGGGTTTTCTCTTTTTTTTTAAAAGTTCTTATTCGGGATTGAATCTTAACCCCTTGTCTTTTTGTCAGTTCTATAGAATGTATGGGGATTTTCATTAAAGATATAAAAGAGTTAAAATTTAGTCTATTTCCCTTCTCTCTCTCCTCTTCCTCGTTTCTCCTCTTTCCTCTTCTCTCTCTCTCTTCTCTCTCTCTCTCTTCTCCTCTCTCTCTCTCTCTCTTTTCTCTTCTCTCTCTCTCTCTCTTCTCTCTCTCTCGCGTTCTCGGTCTCTCTCTCTCTCTTCTCGTGTCTCTCTCTCTCTCTTGTCTCGGTTCTCTCTCCTCTCTCTCTCCCTCTCTCTCTTCTCTCTCTCTCTCTCTCTCTCTCTCTCTCTTCTCTCTCTCCTTCTCTCTCTTCTCTCTCTCCTCCTCTTCTTCTTCTCTCTTCGTTCTCCCTCTTCCTCTTCTCTCTCTCGTTTCTCCTCCCTCTTTTCTCTCTTCTTCTCTTCTCTCTCTCTTCTCTCTCCTCCTTCTCTCTCTCTTCTCTTCTTCTTCTCTTCTTTCTCTCTCTCTCTCCTCTTCTTCTCTCTNCCCACCGTCCTACGCTCACTTCCCCCCTTCCCTCTCTCCATTCCCACACTCCTACGCTCACTTCCCCCTCCCCTCCCTTCCCCTCCCTCCCTCCCTATCCCCTCCTGCTCCTAGGCCAATAACCTCATGGCGCATCCAATATACACAGGAGGCCGTTGGCTGAACACACGCCCTCAAGCACCCGGAGATAAAAAAGGCTTGTATTATGGCTGTGTGTGTGTCCAATATGGTTATGAAGGGGGCAGAGGGAGAGGTTAGAAAGGAGGGGAAAGGGAGAAAGGGGGAAAGGGGAAAACAATATGGCGGAGAGGAGAGGGAGGGAAGAAAGGAGGAGGGACGAAGGTAGAAGGAAAAAGGGGGATACGAAGGAGAGGAGGAGAAGAAAGAGTGGACGAAGCGGGATACGAAGAAAGAAGAAATGACAAGAAGAATTGAAGGAAGGAAAATGAAAGGGGAAGGAAGAAGCGAAAGGTGAAGGAAGGAAGGAGGGAGGGAGGGAGGAGTGGGAATAAAATGATAGGGGGAGAAGGAAGAAAGGGAGAGAGAGAGAGAGAGGGAGCTGCAACCCTTTTGATCAATGACAAGCTATCGATTGTGACAATCATGGCTTTTTAGCGCTATGTCGTGGCTCATTCAAAACAAATTCTTGGCGACTGTTACAACCCCCCCCCCCCCCGTCACACCCCAATTTACTTATCGCCACACCTTTCATCACTATCGTCACTATCGTCACGATCATCATCAGGGTATCCTTATCACAACTCCACCCACCGTCCCCAGCCTTTACGACCGTGCCAAGCGCAGTGCCACGCCGCCGTGCCTGAGCATTACGTGCACTGGCCCCTCCCTCCCCCCCCCTCTCCTCCCTCCTACCACCCCCCAGCCCGTTCGTTATCAACAGCACATGCAACGGGCAATAACAGGTGGAGGCGCGCATGCAACAATCCAGAAATCAGGCGACGGGGACAGAGGGGAGAGAGAAAAAGGGGAATTAGAAAGAAAAAAAGGAAGAGAAGAGGTAGAAAAAAAAAAATAATAATAAATAAATAAATAAAAGCGCGTGTCAAGAAAGAAGGTTGGCAGAAGAGAGCGGATTAAGGGAAGATGTAAGACGCGTTAGAAAGAAAGTGAAGAATGAAAGAAGTGGGAGGAAGATGATGATAAAACAAGGCAGGGAAGAAGAGCAAGGACTACACGTATGACGTTTCTCACTGAACAGGAGGGAAACCGGAAAAATGAAGAAAGAAAAAAGAAAGAAAAGGAGCAAGGGACGAGAAAGAGAAGAGAAGAAGAGAAAGAAGAAGAAAATCACGTCTTTACCGGCAACCCCCAAATGCGCTCCGATGTAGCCCCATTATAGAACCCCTCCCCCCATTTCCCCCTCCAATTACCCATAAATCGCCCATAAACAACAATTATCGACCGAAGGCCAATAGAACTACGGGCGGAGATAAGGCAGATAAGCCCCAGCAAGATGAAACACGTTTTACAATCACTCTCCCGCCTTAATTATACGCTGTAATTGGCCTCGTGTTTTATAAGGGGAAAATATAAAATGAATGTGCAATCATCTTATCAATTACCCATCTACAAATATATCGTAACTTGTGCTGGCGTGCGTCGTGTAAATGTATATATATATATATAAGCCAGTAAAATACCGACTCTAACCTTTCGGTAAATAATCCATACATACGACTTTTCCCTCCCCCTCCCCCCTCCCCCCTCCTCTCCCCCTCCTCGGCTTCTATTAGGCTAAGACCTTTTAAAATGGCATCGCCCCCCGCCCCCCCCCCCACCCCCTGCCTACAAATATCCCCGAACCCATCGTAAATAATCCCGTATATATATACACATATCTTCCGCCTCTCTCTCCTCTCTTTCCTGAATTTCTTATAGAGGAGGGGGGAGAAAAATTGAAAAACGGGAAAGAGGGAAGGAGACAAACGCGAAAAAGGAATAAAAGATGGTAGGAGGAGGAGGAAGAGAAAGAGAAGGGGAGAAAGACACGAAATAGCAGAAAAGAAATAGAAGAAAAGAAGTGCGATCCAAAAGAAAGCAAGAAGGAAGCGCACGTGGAAGACGACAGGATTACGGAGATAAAGGGAATTAGAGAAACAGGATAAGGATAAGGAAGAGGACGCAGCGCAGAGGAGAGAAGCCTATTTGGGGATATAAAAGAGAGGAGAGAGAGAGAGGCGGAATTAGGATAAAGAAGAGAAAGGAAAGTGAAAGAAAGCGGAGGAAGGAAGGAAGGAAGGAAACGGACGGAAGGAAAGAAATAGAGAGGAGAGGAGAAGAGGAAGAGGAAGAGGCAGCGGCTGGGAGGAAACCGTCAGCGGGAAATACCATGACGGCAGATGAGGGGAAAGGGGGGGGCGAGGGAGGGAGGTAGTAGGAGGGGGTGGAGGCGGCGGTGGTGTAAGAGGAAGAGAGGACAGGGAATGAGGAGAGGGAAGGGATGGGGGGGGACGAGAGGAGGAGGGGTGATAGCAAGGAGAGGAAAGGAGGGGCGGCAGAGAGGAGGAGGGGGACGAGAAGGAGGAGGGGGAGACGAAGGAGGAGCTGGAGGAGAGGGGGGAGGAGAGGGAAAGGAGGTGGGGGAGAGAGGAGGAGGAGGGGAGAGAACAGAGGGGAGGACCACATCTGGCGCTGCTGATACCGAAGAGGGAAAAGCTTTTTGCTGTAGCCAGGTCACGTCCTCGCTGGGGTACCCGCCACTCCAGGGGACAAGGAGGGGAAGAGGGGAGATGGGGGAGAGAGAGGGGGGAAAAGAGGAGAGAGAGAGGGGGGAGGGGAGGAGGAGGATACGAGACGAAAGGGATCATAAAAATTACGAAGGCAAAAAAATAAAATTAATTAATTAAATAAATAAATATCAATATAAAAGAAAGATAGGAAAAACAACATCAATAACGAACAAACAAAAAGAACAACCAAACCACTAAATAAAAACCCAAGCATAGAAACGGGCGTAAACCAAAAACAGGTTTACGACAGCGGGCCGGGTTTCAGCGCCGTGGCAATCCGAACCGTCCCTCATCGCACGCTTTGCCTTACCCGGACCAGAGGGCAAGGGCAAGAAAGGGAGCGAACGGGAAAAGTGATGAAAATATGGGGAGCGAAGGAGACAAGAAGAGAGAGAGGAGAGAGGAGAGAATAGAGATGATTGGCGCAAAAAAGCAAAAAAAAAAAAAAAAAAAAAAATCGAACAGAACTACGATCGTCTCTAAAAATTCATCAATCTTCGACCTCGCTTTCTCTTCCCTTCCTGCTTCCTCCCTCCCCTTCTTCCTTCCGTCCTTCCCTCTTCCCCTTCCGCGCTCCCCTCACTCCGCCACTTCGCCCTCTCAGGTAGAGTGAGTAAGCGCACTCTTCATCACGCTAGCCGGCCACTCCATCGAGGCAGGGAATTTCGCGCACACAAGGAGACGCACACAGTCATACGTACAGACTCAAATACACACACACACACACACACACACACACACACACAAACATATATACAATACACACACGCGTACACACACGTCACGAAAAGATAAGTGTACAGATAAATACCTACACAAGGGTAAATACGTATGCATTCGAGGAGATACATACAAGGAGAAACACGTACACAGATCCTTACATACACAGAAATATAAACAAATACATACACCGTGACACACACACTCAAAGTAGTTAAGCAAAGCGGGCAAGAAAGAGGAGTAAAGAATATGAAGAGACACAGGAGAAGGGGGGGAGGAAGGAGGGAAGCAGATGAAAGGAGAAGAGAAGAAAAAGAGGGAGGGAGAAAGGGAAGAAAAGATGTACGAACAGAAAGGAGCGCGAACAAAATGAACAGGAGATTATTAAAGAACAGGAGAACAAGAAAAAAAAACGAGAGGAAGAAAGGAAGAACAAGAACCCCAAGAGGAACAAAGGAAGACGACGAAAGGACAAAAGGGAATTAGAAAAGAATAGAATAAAGGGGAGGCGAGGTCAGAGAGCGCATGGCGTGCCCTTGAAAAAAGAAAGATCGGGAGATTAAGAGGAGGTAGGAAGGGGGCCGAGGGCAAGAAAGGAGGGGAGGGGGGAGGGAGGGAAGGGGCCGAGCGGAGAACGGGAGGGAGGGGGGAGGAGGGAAGGGGGCCGAGGGGAAGGGAGGGGGAGGGAGGGAAGCAGGCCCATGGGCAACGGAGGCAGGGAGGGAAGGTGGCCGAGGGCAAAGGAGGGAAGAAGAGAAGAGGGCAAAGGAGCAGGAAGGGAGAGGGGAAGGGGAAGGAGGGAAGGAGACGAAAGCAAAGGGAAGGAAGAAACGCTGAGGTGGAGCGGGGGAAAGAGGAGGGGGGGAAGGGCAGGGAACGAAATGCAGGAGAGGAGAATGAAGAGGAAGACGAGGAGAGAACGAGAGGGCGCGAGGGAGGAAGCGAGGGGAGGGGCTGGAAAAGAGGCGCGCGCTTTTGCATGACCGCCCCGAGTGCATGGGCGCTCCACCTTCCACGACCCAATCCACCTAACGCCATCCACCTTCCACCTCCTGCACGGCCCGGCATGTAGCCTCTTCCACTCAGCCGCCGGAGCCTCGTAATTGCATTCAATTCAGAGGAACCAAATATCGAAGAAAGGCGAAGGAGAGAGGAGAGGCGAAAGGAAGGAAGGAAGGAGGAGGAGGAGAGAGGAGGAGGAGGAGGAGGAGGAGGAGGAGGAGGAGGGAGGAGGAGGAGGAGGAGGAGGAGGAGGGGAGAGGGGGGAGGAGGAGGAGGAGGGGGACTTATTCCCCCATTTTTTCCAAATCATGAATCCCGTGCATGGGAAGAATTCAGATTTATTTTTTCTCTCTCTCCCTTTTTTCCCCGCGGATGATTTCCAAGAAATACCTCCCACTTCCTCCTTTCAATTCTTTTCTTATCAAAAG
>NW_020872416.1:344319-351819 GCF_003789085.1 Penaeus vannamei
TTTACTCCTCGCTACGCTGCGACTCCTCTCTCACTTCATTTCCTCCTTCGGCTGACCCTCCTCCATAACAGCTGCCTTCCTCCTCACGTACCTGCGAGCACGCTGAGACGCATCAGAGGGCCGTAGGGAGGGCACATGGGAGGGAGCGGTAGGCGGAGTCTATGCGGAGGGAGGCGCACAGCTGAGGAGGAGGCGTGTACCGAGAGAGAACGTAATGATGGGCCTAGTGAGTTACTGTCGGTATGCCTGCCGATTTGCCCACTTCCCTGTTTGCAACCTATGTACCCGTGCCAGATGAGACGAGTTGAGGTATACCGGCTCGACGGGCCACTTGCTCCGGGTCCCTTAAGGAGGTTGAAACTACAATACTATAGATTGTTATAGCAGGCCAAAATAGTATCAACTTAGGAGATGTTTCCGGAGTTGCGGTGGGACGGTGGTGTGTGTTAGGACGAGGAGGGAGGGTTGTGAAGGAGGGACATGGGGAGGGAGGGGAGGGGACAAGGGATGAATGTGTGGGAGAGGGGCACTTGGGTAGGGGAATAGAGAGATAGATGTATAGGAAATGGCACTGGAAGAGAATGGTGTGTGGGGGAGGACAAGGAGGGGAAGAAGAGTGTTGGGGAATAAATACGGGAGGAGGAGTGTGTGGGGAGGGAGAAGGGAGAGAGGAGCAGCATGAGGACAAGGGAGAAAGGACGAGGCAAAAAAAGTATGACGGGGTGGGGAGGGGGCAGGGGATGGAGGGAGAGCATGAAGGAGGGGGGCAGGGAGAGGGAGGAGGAGAGTATGGAAGAGTGGACAGGGGGGGGGAGAGTATGGAGGGGGTAGGGAGGGAGGGATAACATGGAGGAGGGGGGAGGGAAGGGAGGAAGAGGGGGGGGGGCAGCGTGTTGGGGCGACAAGGTGCGAACAAGAGCAGTGGCCGACGACTGTGTGCTTTATTGTGCGAATCCGTGTCTTTTGGCGAGGCCGCAAATTTACTGTATTATTATCCTGTTTCTGTTGTATTTTTTTCTCTTTTTCTCCTCTCTTCTTTTCTTTTGTTCTAGTTTTGTATTTATCATTTTTGTTGTGATTTATTTATGATTATGATCTATTATTATGAATGATTTATTTTTTATAATTATTGCTATTATCATTATTATTACTATTATTATTATTAGCGTTATCATTACTATTAACTTTCTTGATAGTTGTTAATGCTTAGATTATTAGCTTTATCGTTTTTACTGTTCTCGATGTTGTTTCTGCTGTGAATTATGCTACATTTCTTATTTTAGACAGTTACTACCATTTGTTGTTAATAATAATCATCGTTCATCGATTATTTTCATTGATATCTTTACTCTTAGTATTTTAAGATTTTCTTTTCTTTTGCATTAATATCTTTTACTCTTTGTATGTTCAGATTGTATTTCTTTATCAGAAAACGGTTTATTTCCATTATATAGTTTAATTAGAATATTTGATTTCCATTATGTATTTTCACGAAAATATTTGATTTCCATTATGTATTTTCACGAAAATATTTGATTTCCATTATTATATGAAAATTTCTCCCTTAACAAACTTTTATTACTTGCTGTCCCATATATCTTTATATTTTTTATCACTGCGTGTGTATGTGCTGTTTCATTATTGTGAGTATATCCAGTATATACTGATATGCATTTGCAGGTGGTATTTATGCAAATGTGCACGTGTGTGTGTGTGTGTGTGTGTGTGTGTGTGTGTGTGTGTGTGTGTGTGTGTGTGTGTGTGTGTGTGTGTGTGTTTACAGACACATTGATATGTACATAACCATACAATTGTCTATATTAATTTGATAAAAAAAAAATATGCATAGTATATATGATCATATTACTGTAGTTATAATTTTATCACTCAAACGGCATATATATATGAGAGAGGGGAGAGAGGAGAGAGAGAGAGAAAGAGAAAGAGGGAGGAGAGAGAGAAGAGAAGAAAAAGGGGAGAGAAAGAAAAAATTGTGTATTCCACGGAAACTGCCTTGGCCTGCGACGCGAGGGGCTGGCCGGGACAAGGGGAGGTTGGGGGCCGTTGGGTTGCAGAATTCAACACCTGTGATGACCCCAACAGGAAGCTGGTGGGTGGAGGGGGTGGTGGGGGAGGTGGGGGAGTGGCGACGGAGGGGGAGGGGGGGGGGGGTAAGGGTGCAGAATGGCCGGTGGGAGAAGATAGGGAGGAGGAGGGAGGGAAGGAGGGGCAAGGGAGGTGTCGTTATCGCGTCTTTATGGGAGGTTTTTGCCCAACGAGGAGGTGGACACGGCCGTCAAACTCTAGATAATGTAAATGGGAAATTAAAGTCACAGTAAAAACGCGATAGTAAAAAGTTTTATGGAAAGAGAAAATGTGTCGGCGAACCACACGGCGGGACTCGCTCTCACACACCTGTCCGACGCCGCGGCACCCGAAGAGGGAGCGCCCCCGACGCCCCGACGCCCGCACGCCCGAGGCTCCCGACGAGACGAGTCAAGGCGCGAAAAGAGGACCCGACAGGACGACCCGCAAAGACGACCTGACGAAAGGATCTCCGCGCCTCGAAGCGCCGTTCCCGAACGATTCCCGCGGCCGGAACCCCCACCCCACCCCACCCCGGGTATCCCGCGGGGCCGTAGGACCAAGCACTGGCAATTGGCGCTACGGATTTTAACGACTTCCTTGCCCCTCGCCCGCCACCTCTCACGCCGGCCAGGTAGTGGAGGAGACCAGGTAAACGCGGCCCGCAACACATGTGCTGCTGCAACTGTTGCACACCGCCGCCTCCGCCGACCCTTGTGTGGGAGGGAGGGAGGGGGGGGAAAGGGTGGGAGGGAGGGGAAAAGGGAGGGAGGAAGGGGGAAGGAAGGGAAAAGGGAGGGAAAGGGAGGAAGGGGAAGGAAGGGAAGAGGAGGGAAGGAAGGGGGAGGGAGGAAGAAGGAAGAGAGGAGGGAGGGAGGGAGGAGGGGCAAGTAAGGGAAGACGGAGGGGGGGGAAGGAAGGGAAGAAGGAGGAGGGAGGGAGAGGAGGGGGAGGAGGAGGGGAAGGAAAGGAAAAGGGTGGAGGGAGAAGGGGGAAGAGGGGGAGGGGAAGGGGAGGAGGGAGGGCAGTAAGGAAGAGGGAGGGAGGGAGGGAAGGAGGAAGAGAGGAGGGAGGGAAGGAGGGAAGGAGGGAGGAGGGGGAAGAGGAAGAGGAGGGAGGGGGAAGAAGGGAAGAGGAGGGAGAGGAAAGAAGGAAGAGGAGGGAGGGGGAAGGAAGGGAGAGGGAGGGGGAGGGGAGGAAGGGAAGAGGGAGGGAGGGGGAAGGAGGAAAGGAGGAGGGGGAGGAAGGGAGGGAGGAGGGAGAAGGAAGGAAGAGGGAAGAGGAGGGGGAAGGAAGGGAAGAGGGAAAGAGGGAGGGGAAGGAAGGGAAAAGGGAGGGGAGGAGGAGAAGGAAGGAAGAGGGAGGGGGGAGAGGGAAGGAAGAGGGAGGGAGAGGAAAAGAAGGAAAGAGAAGAAAACAGTGGGATAGACGGGTGAGGTGGAAGAAGAGAAAGACCTACAGCGCAGGGAAAAGAAAGGAGAAGAAAATAGAAAGAAAAGAAAAATAGAAAAATAATAAAAAAGAAAAGAAAAATAGAAAAAAAGAAAGAAAATAGAAAAAAGAAAAGAAAAAAGAAGAAAAGAAAAGAAAAATCGAAAAGAAAAGAAAAGAAAAAAAAGAAAAGAAAGAAAAATCGAAAGAAAGAAAAGAGAAAAAATCGAAAGGAAAAGAAAGAGAAAAATCGAAAGAAAAAAGAAAAAGAAAGAAAGAAAAGAGAAAAATCGAAAGAAAAGAAAAGAGAAAAAATCGAAAGAAAAAGAAAAGAGAAAAATCGAAAAGAAAAGAAAAGAGAAAAATCGAAAGAAAAGAAAAGAGAAAAATCGAAAGAAAAGAAAAGAGAAAAATCGAAAGAAAAGAAAAGAGAAAAATCGAAAGAAAAGAAAAGAGAAAAAATCGAAAGAAAAGAAAAGACAAAATCGAAAGAAAGAAAAGACAAAGAAGAAAGAAAACAAAAAAGAAAGAAAAGACAAAACTCGAAAGAAAAGAAAAGACAAAACTCGAAAGAAAAGAAAAAGACAAAACTCGAAAGAAAAGAAAAGAAAAATCGAAAAAAGAAAAGAAAGACAAAGAAAGAAAAGAAAAGAAAATCGAAAGAAAAGAAAAGACAAAATCGAAAGAAAAGAAAAGACAAAATCGAAAGAAAAGAAAAAGACAAAAGAAAAAGAAAAGAAAAGACAAAAATAGAAAAGAAAAGGAAAGAAAAGAGTAAAAGAAAGAAAAGAAGAGAGAAAACTAGAAAAAGAAAAGAGAAAAATAGAAAGAAAAGAAAAGAGGCGGAATGGTGGGGAAAGCGTCAAGAAAAGAGTGGCTTGAGAGAACGCGAGAAATTTGGAGTCCGGCGGCATCTCTCCTCCGGACTCGGACGTAAATGGCGAGGGAGGGAGGGAAGGGAGGAAGGAAAGATGGATTAGGGAGGAGGACTTTTTTAGGGGGCTTTGGGAGTCTCTTTCTCTTTTTGTCTTTCTTTTTTTTCGTTCTCTTTTTCTTTGTTTTTCTTTCTTCTCTCTCTCTCTTTCTCACTCTCTCTCTCTCTCTCCTCTCTCTCTCTCTCTCTCTCTCTCTCTCTCTCTCTCTCTCTCTCTCTCTCTCTCTCTCTTCTCTCTCTTCTCTCTCTCTCTCTCTCTCTTCTCTCCCCTCACCTCACCCTCCTGTTATTCGTTTCTTTATTGTAATTTTTATACGGTTTCATTATTACACATTCACACCTCTTTCGTTATATAATTATACCCCGCGCATTTAATTAAAAAGTTATTACATCGTTTCATCTGCTAAAACCTTGTCAGTGGTTTGTACAGATCTAAACCCCATTTACTCTCGTTCTTTCTCTCCTTTCTTTTTCCTTTTCTTCCTTTCTCTCCTTTTCCTTCTTTCCTTTTTTTCTGATACTTTTCTCTTTTTCTTTTTTCTTTTTTCTTTTCGTTTCGTTTCCTTTCTTATACTTATACTTTTCTTCTTTCTTTCTTATACTTTCTTTTTCATTCCACTCAAGCGCATCATTTTTATCTGTTATCTCATGTCTATTTATTATTTCTATCTATTATTTCTATCTATTATGATATCTATTATTAGCTACCTATCTATCTAATATTTCTATCTATTTTTAAGTCTATTTTTAGCTATCTGTTAATAAACTCGCGTCACATAAATCTTGGCGCCAAATTCTCCGTATCTCGAGGCTAGCCAGCGAGCTTATCCGTTCACCCCGGCCGTAGCCTTCCCCGTTCATGAACTCGATATTGCGGCCGACTTCTTGGATTTACTGCGTTCTCTCGCTTCTCACATTCGAGATGGGAGTTTAGAGAAAAGAAAAGGGAAGAGAAGAAAATAGAAAATGGGGTTTAATGGTTTGTTGGTTTGGTTGTTCTTGTGCGCGGGTATGTATTTTCATTTATTTATTTTTTTTTTTATTATTATTATTTTTGTTTTTTTTCCATTTTTTTCTCTGTTGCGTTTTTTTTACTCTTTCGATTTTTTGTCACTTCGTATCAGTCTTTTGTTGTCGTTGGCCTTTTTTTCTGATTTCTATTTTCTCTTTTTCCTCTTCCTTCTTCCCCTTACCTTGATGTTCCTACGCTGTCCTTCCTCCTCTTCATCATTCTCATTCTTCTTCCTCCATTTTCTCCTCTTGCTCCTCCCCTCTTCTCCTCTTCCTCTTCCTTTCTCCTCCTCCTCCATTCTCTCCTACTCCACCTCCTCCTCCTCCTCCTCCTCCTCCTCCTCCTCCTTCCTCCTCCTCCTCCTCCTCCTCCTCCTCCTCCTCCTCCTCCTCCTCCTCCTCCTCCTCCTCCTCCTCCTCCTCCCCTCCTTCCTCCCGCTTCCCCCTCCACCCCCACCGCAGCTCCCGCGAGACGAAGCTCTATATGAACTTCTCGCGTATTTGTTATTAGGAGAAATAATGGCGCGTTAAGGATGGGTTTCCATTTCCACGTCGTCATCCTGCCAAGCACTCGCGCCCCGGGGGATACGTGGGCGTCTGCGGGCGTGAGGCGAAGGAAAAGCCCTCCCGGTGCGCCCACGCTTAGGCAATGGGACTTATTCGCCTTCGTATTCGTGTTATTATACGCTATTATGGGGTGGTGGGGGTGGAGGGGTGGAGGAGGAGGGGGGGGAGGGGTGGAGGAGGTGGGGGTGGACGTGGAGGGGAAGGGAGGGTGGAGGAGGAGGTGGAGGGGGGAAGGGAGGGTGAGGGAGGAGGAGGGGTGGGGGGGAAGGGAGGGGTGGAGGAGGAGGTGGAAGGGGGAGGGAAGGAAGGGAATATGCTTCCTCATGCTGTTGGCTTCGGTTTTTAAGAGGAAGCGGGAATGACTGGTGTTCGGGGGGTGGGGGAGGAGGGGGGAGTGTATGGTTAGCGGGGTCTGTGTGCTTGGTGGTTAGGTGGTTGGTCGGGATTGGCTGCTCTCTTTGGCGGCGTCATGATTGTCGAGTGATTCGGTTAAGGGTGGGGGAAGGGGGGGGTCGAGGGAAGGGGTGGGGGAGGGGTGGGGAGGAAGGGGAGGGGTGGGGGGGGAGGAAGGGGATGGATGGAGGGGTGGGGGAGGAAGGGGATGGGTGGAGGGGGGAGGGAGGGTTTTTTTGAGAAGAGTGCGTGCGGGTTTTGTTATTTTTGAGGGCTTGGGTGTCGACGAAGGTAGAGGGGGAGGGGGAAGAGGAAAGAGGAGGAAGGGAAGAGAAGGGAGTATGGGAATGGGAGTAAATTGGGGGGGGGCGAAGAGGGAATGGGAGGAGAGTGGGAGTAAAAGCGGGGAGGAGGAGAAGAAATAAAATAGGAGTGGGAGGGTGCTTGCCTTTGCTCGACTCAACCGGCATGTGGTATTTTCGCCCGAGATAAGGGCATCGATGGTGGGTGTTGATAAGGTAGCGGCGGGGTGGTGTTGGGGTAGAGCTGCGGTTGAGGTCGCAGCGGGAAGGATGTGGCGGTATGGTGGCGGCGGCGGGAAGGATGGTGGTATGGTAGCGGCGGTGGGATGGATGGTGGCGATGGTGGCGACGCGGGAATGATGGTGGTATGGTAGCGGTGGCGGGAAGGATGGTGGCGACGCGGGAATGATGGTGGCGGTGGCGAAGGATGGTCGGTATGGTGGTCGTATGGTGACGGCGGCGAGGAGGATGGTGGCGGTCGTGATGGCGAGGGTGATGAGGCGGCCTTCGGGGACGACTTACCTGGCCCCACCTTCGGGATTTCTCCTAATGAGCAGGTCCGCGCGGTCGCAGAAATACGAGGGGATCGGATGCGCCCGCGACCGTATCCGGGACTCGTTAATCAACCGAATATTGTGTTATTATCCGTAATTTCTGCCGGCCGCAGCGAGCGATTTGCGAGGCGGATGCGTCGATAGGCTTGGGCGGCGGGCGCGGGGCTTCGGGGGTCCTCTGGGCCTCGCGGGGTCCCTTCGGCGGGGTCCCTTCGGCGGGGTC
>NW_020872416.1:356819-366819 GCF_003789085.1 Penaeus vannamei
TAAGCTTCCGTCCAAATTGATATAATTGAAGTTTATTTTTATTTCCGCGAAGACACCGTTCCTAATTTATCAAAAAGATGTACTGGGCGTCGGGACCGATCTTCTCCTTCCTCTCTCGCTCTTGCTCGCTCTCTCGTTCTCTTTTTCTTTCTTTCTTTCTCTCTCTTTCTTCTTTATCTCTTTCTTTTTTTCTTTCTCATTCTTTCTCTCTTTCTCTTTTCTTTCTCTTCTTCTCTTCTTTCTCTCTCATTCTTTCTCTTTCTCCTCTCCTCTTTCTTTCTCTCTCTCTTTTCTTTCTCTCTCTTTCTTTCTCTCTCTTTCTTTCTCTCTCTCTTTTCTCTTTCTCTCTCTCTCTCTCTCTCTCTCTCTCTCTCTCTCTCTCTCTCTCTCTCTCTCTCTCTCTCTCTTCTTCCTCTCTCTCTCTCTTTCTCTCTTTCTCTCTCTCTCTCTTTCTCTCTCTCTCTCTCTCTCTCTCTCTCTCTCTCTCTCTCTCTCTCTCTCTTCTCTTTTCTCTCTCTCTCTTTCTCTCTCTCTCTCTCTCTCTCTCTCTCTCTCTCTTCTCTCTCTCTCTTCTCTCTCTCTCTCTCTCTCTCTCTCTCTCTATCTCTCTTTCTCGATCTCTTTCTCTCTTTCTCTCTCTCTTTCTCTCTTTCTCTTTCTCTCTTTCTCTTTCTCTCTCTCTTGCTCTCTTTCTCTCTCTCTTGCTCTCTTTCTCTCCCTTTCTCTCTCTCTCAATTTAAATGCAAATTGATCACTATCGCCCAAAAAAAGGGAAAAAGCGAGAGAACAAGAAGTGATAAAAGCGGGTTGAAAAGCGAAGCGTCGAGCAGCGAATAAATACCCATAGATACTCATGAATACCCATGAATAACCATAAATACCATCGAATACTCATAGATACCCACGAATACCCATAGATACCCATGAATACCCATAGATGCCCATGGACACCCATGAATACCCACTAATACTCATAATACCCACGAATACTCATAAATACCCATAGATACCCACGAATACTCATAAATACCCATAGAACCCACGAATACTCAAAATACCATAATACAATACCCAAATACCACGAATACCAATACCCATGATACCCATAAATACCCACGAATACTCATAAATACCCATGAATACCCATAAATACCCACGAATACTCATGAATACCCATAAATACCCACGAATACTCATAAATACCCATAGATACCCACGAATACTCATAAATACCCACCCACGAATACTCATAAATACCCATAGATACCCACGAATACTCATAAATACCCATAGATACCCACGAATACTCATAAATACCCATATACCACGAGAATACCACGAATACTCATAAACCCATGAATACCCACGAATACTCATAAATACCCATAGATACCCATAAATACCCATGAATACCCACGAATATTCATAAATACCCATGAATACCCATAAATACCCATGAGCACCCATAGATACCCATTAAAGGCAATTTCCGCGGATGGGATGCGGGCATCGGAAACCTCCCGGCCGGGTCAGGGCGAGACGGCCTCCCCCCCCCCCCCCTCCCTGTCAGTCATCGTCGCTAAGGATCTTCAGGGAGGGGGTGGAAGAGAGGGGGGAGGTAAGGAAGGGGGTGGAGAGGAGGAGGGAAGGAAGGGAGAGAGGAGGAGGAGGATAAGGAAGGGAGAGGAGGAGGAGGAGGGTGAGAGAGAGAAGGGGAGAGGTAAGGAAGTAGAGAAGGGGGAGGGAGAGAGGAGGAGGAGGAGGGGAAGGTAAGGAAGGAGAGAAGAAGTGGGAAGGTAAGGAAGGGAAAGAGGGAGAAGGGGAGGATAAGGAAGGGGGAAGATGAGGAGAAAGGGGAGAGAGGGGAAGGGGAAATAAGGAAGGAGGAGAAGGTGGGAGGAATAAAGAAGGGATATGAGGAAGTGAAGGGAGGGGAAGGAGAGAAAAGGGCGGTGTTTCGTGAGCGGCTTTCCTGCAAAATACCAACGAATACTCATAAATATCCACGAATACTCCTAAATACTCATAAATAAATATCGGGTTTTCGAGGGTTTCGCCGGGGTTTCACGAAGAGGGTTCCGTCATTACCGGGAAAGGTTGGCGGCGCACAGCACTCGGCGTCGGGACAGCTGGTCAGTTGCGTGCTTTATGAACAATACCATTTCCTTGCAAGATTTCTCCTTTTTTTTATAAAGTGCATTAATTTTTCATGTCGCCTTTGTGTGCTCTCAGCAGCCTCTCTTTGCATCCTCTTCCTTCGCCTTCCTTCTTTTCCCTTCCTCCTCTTCCTCTTCCTTTCTTCCTCTTCATCCTCATCCTATACTTCCTTCTCCTCCTCCTCCTATCGTTCTTTCTCCTTCCCCTCCTCCTCTTCCTGTTTCTGCCCCTCTTTTTCATCATCCTATTTCCCTTCCTCTTCCTCATCCTTCCCTTCCTCCTCTTCCACGCATCCCCATTCTTCTCCACCATCTCTTGGCCTCCATCATGAGATGAAATGAGATTGAAACATCCTTCCGTGTTCTTAGTCTATTTTATTTTATTTATTTATTTTATTTATATTTATTTATTTATTTTTCATTTCCTGAACGTGGTTAGAATTTTTCATTATTATTGTGTGTGTGTGTGTGTGTGTGTGTGTGTGTGTGTGTGTGTGTGTGTGTGTGTGTGTGTGTGTGAAGAGAAGTTACGGCTCTGACTTTTCTTGATTTTCCTTGGTGCGCCATCTTGTCTCGAGCTCCGTCTTCGTCCAACAGCTCGGCGCCCTTTCCCGCCTATACGTTTTTTCCCCTCTGGTAAAAATCGGTCTAAACATGCCGTCTCGGACCGTGTGGAGAGTGAGCGCCATCTACATTCATCAGGAACTCCTGCTGAAGGACGGAACGAGGCATCCCGCAAGGAATGGCGCGGGCCTCTCGGGTGGGGGGGGGGAGGGGAGGAGGAGGAGGAGGAGGAGGCTGGGTCGGCCTGTGGCCAAGTAACCGCCGCCTCCTCTTCGCGCCGGAGAGTGACGCCATCGTGTCCTGTGGCGGCGTTTGAACCTTCGCCCCAAGAATTTGCTCACCCGCGGCCCACACCCCCACGTCCTCGGCGGGTGCGGGTGTGCCTCGCCCTCCCCTCGCCCGGGATCCTCCTCCTCCGCCGCCATCCCCGCGTGCACCGCCGTCGCCGTCCCTTCAGCCCGGGAGGCGCGGCCGGGGCTGTCACGTGCCGGGCGGGACTCGTCCTGTGGCTTCGTTCGCTTGCATTTCGCTGCGAGAGATAATAACGAGCGGTGAATAATGGTTGGCAATATTGTAGCGTAACATGAGTCTTGGGAGCCAGGGGGAGAGGGGAAGGGGGCCTTGGCAGGGGCGAGGGATTCCCCATGTAAACACGAGGACTGGGCCCGGGCGTGCGTGCGTGTGTCCGTGTTGGGAGCGCGGGTACTAGGCCATCATATTGTCGAGAGTTTGGTGGGCGGTATTCGCACCCGATAAATCTTAGGTCTGCTCGCTTCATGGAGGGGTGGCGTGTGGGGGAGGGATGTGGTGTGTTAAGTAGCCAAGGAAACCCGCAATGTTTGGGTGTGGTGGCCGCTGTTGTGTGACTGCCCGGTCCTCCGCCAGGCGTCAGTAAACATCAGGCAGCTTCAGGGCGGTGAAGAGCACGCTGTGTTCTCCCCAGTCTCTCCGACCTCACACTTTCCGTAAGAAATGTCAGCAGATGTGTGTGCAGAGAGCTGCAAGGTAAGCGGGGGTAGGTTTGTGACGAGGGTGAGGCAGAGGCCCAGGGTTGTGGTGTGGCGGGCCGCCGGACTCGCTACAGCCCTCCCCCTGCACTAGTCCTAACGCGTCCCGACGCTCGGGCCCGGCTCTGGCTCCGGCTTCCTCGTAGGACCACGTTCCCTAAGTAAATATCTGATCCTCCCTGATTATCGCTGTCTGTATACATTGCAGAGGTCTCTCGGCTGAACGCGCCTTCAGGTCCCAAATCTGCCTACTCATCCAGGGCAAACGGGGAGAAGAAATCTTGCGCCCGGCTCGGATGGGAAGCTCTTAGCATCTTTAATTTTTATCGCACAGGGCGAATGAAAGGGTTGAGGCCGTGACGCCAGGTGTATGCCGACGGAGCTTTGTCGGGGGGGAATGGAGAGAGCGAGAGGCAGGACCCAGAGCGCCTCGGTTTTTGACGGTTATCGATAACAATTAAACTGTCCAGATATGATTTTTTGCTGGGCCTTGGTTAATACCTACCTGGTGGCAGCCGGCCCACGCGCGGCGGCGGCGGTGGTTCGAGTGATGGAGGGGGCCCAGCTGGCGAGGGAGGGGCCATGTGGGGCGGACATGGGCTGTGCAAGGGAGGGTCTGTCCACGGCTCTCCAGGCCTCCGAAGGGACAAAGGACTAGATAGGCGTCTAATACCCATTTTGTACTTAGAAATTCACTCTTTGTTGGGCCTCGTATTTCTTCTTGGTGCCTGCGGGCGGGGAAGGCGCCCAAGTTCAGACGGTCTTTCGCACAAGCGTTATTTCGCGAAAGCTTTCTCCTCTCGTCGCAACCGCGTTTCTCTCCTCGCGCGCCTCTTCCACACGGCACCCACACCTAGGTCCTTTTACCCCCCGCTCCCTCCCCCATGCCTATCCCTCTCCCCTCCCCATCCCCTCCCTCCCCATCCCCGCTCTTCTTCCCCTCCCCCATCCTTAACCCTTTGCCTCCCCCTCCACACTCCCCCGCGCGCGCGCGCTCTGCAGTCGCCTTCAGGTAGAATAAACAGCGAGTGAAAGGGCGTGTGTGGTCTCAAACAGAATCTTGATTGGTTCTCAGGCGACGTCAGGTGGGTGTTCCAAGAGGGCGACACTGCAAGCGACACGCGCCCATTTGCGGCAGTGCGGTCCGTGCGCCGTTGCGTCCGTTGCAGCCATTGCTCCAGTTCGCGGCCCCTCGTTCTCCCTTGGCCCTCGCCGCCAGCCTCTTCCGCCGCGGCGTTGCGATGTCGTGACAGCGGCCTTGTCACCCTCTGGTCGAAGGCGTCGGGTCACCATCATGGCCTTACGGATTATCTGAGAATTATCCTCTTGTGAGAATTATCGCCTTTCCCCCACTATGGCGCCGTCCCCGCCCTCCTCACTCCACCATACCTGCCATCACTATCGCTACCATGAATTGGCATCATCACCCTCTCGCCATTAACCGCCGCTGCCGACCGCAGTTTCACCATAAATTGTCGTCAGCATCGCTCGCCTCTATACGAGTCGCCGCTTCAGCATATCACCACCATCGCCGCCTTCCATAATTCGTTTCCATCATCATCACTTCCCTCTAAATCACCACCACCATCGCCCTTGTTAACCATAAATCATCACCAACACTATCCCCCCACACCATTAATCCTCTCCACCACTAACACCACAAACCACCACAAATCACCACCACCACCATTCTCCAACAACCCCCCCTCCCCTTCCACCGTCACCATCACTGCCACCACCCACCACCACCACAAATCACCACCGCAGAGCATCTTCAACACCATCAACCACACTCTCCTGGACGCGCCTATGACCTCCTCTCCTCACCTTGCATGACCTCACCGGAAGTCAGTGCATGAGTCTTTGTTTACATTCGGCGATTTGCATTGATTTGAATACTTAACTATTTGCTTATGTTTTGCTTGTCTTTATTTATTTATTTGTTTGTTTTTGTTTCTATTTTTTTATTCTTTTTCTTTGCTTGTGCGTATTTATTTATTTGTTTGTTTTTGTTTCTATTTTTTTTTATTCTTTTTCTTTGCTTGTGCGTAACTATAGCTTTATTTCCGTTTTGTTCGAATGACGTAAAAGTATTGCGATGTATTTCAATATCCATTTAGTTTTTTTTATTTCAATGTTAATTAGGTTATCAGTTAATGAGGCAGGTTAATGACTTGCTTTATATTAATCATTTGCTTATTTTGTTTACAGTTTATAGATGAAGCTTCGTTATCTTAAAAAAAAGGAAAAAAAAAAGTTCTAGATGTTTATTAATAATCTTTGCGATTATATTTTTTCGTTCTTACGTCATGTGATTCTTATATAAAGATGTTTGCGATTTCTGATTTTTTTTTTCTTTTGTTTTATTTTGTTTATTTCATGATTAGCGATTAGATTAAAACGATCGGGTATGACAGGAATGCTTATTACTGCTGTCGTTGTTGTTCTCATCATGATAATTACTATTATTGTTATTATTATCACTTATTGTTATTTTTATTATTATTATTTCTATTATTGTTGTTATAATTATTATTCGCTATGTTCTTCTGTCGTGTGCTTTATGCTGCTTTATTGTTTATTTTACTTTTTTTCTGTTTTCGCTGCGTTCCTCTTGCTTTCATTTCTTCCCCTTGCCCTTATTATGTTTTTGTTTGTCATTTCCTCTCCTTTGGTCTGCACCATTTTCTTTTCTTTTTACCGTTTCCCCGCTTCCTCCGCGGTCCCTCCTCCTCTCCCTCTTCCTCTTCATCTGTTCTCTTCTTCCTTCTTCCTCCCTCCTTTCTCTGTCCTCTTCTTCCTTCTTCCTCCCTCCTTTCTCTGTCCTCTTCCTCCTCCTTTTTCCTCCTCCATCCTTCTTCCTTCCTTCCATTCCTTCTTCCTCCTCCTCCCTTCTTCCTTCTTCCTCCTCCTCTGCGGGCGTCGGTCATGGCGAGAAAGGAATGGGGAAGAGCGAGAGAGAAGAGAAATGGAGAGAAAGAAAATGAAGGAGAGGGGAGGTGATGGGAGAGGGAGAGGGAGAGGGGGAGGGAGAGGGAGAGGGGGGAAAGAGTGACGAGTAAAGTGAAAAGAGGGAGAGAGAGGAAAAGAAGAAACCCGAGAAAAAAGATAAATGGGAATGAGAGAGGAAGGAGGAAGGAGGGGGAGAGAAGAGAGGAAAGAGGAAGGAGGAGAGAGAAGAAAGGAAGGAGAAAGAAGGGAGGAAGGAGAAAGAAAGGGAGGAAGGAGAAGAAGGGAGGAAGGGGAGAGAAGAGAGGAAAGAGGAAGGAGGAGAGGGAAGAGGAGGGAGAGGGGAAGATAGGAAGATGGGGAGAGGGGTAGTAGGGGGGAGTGGGCGGCGAGCGAGTGCAAGCCGCTCGTCGCTAATCATACCAACGGACCAGGTGCGTATGCCCGGCAGCGATGATGTGCCCGCGGAACATCACGAAATTGTATGCCATCAAAGGGATATTGGCATTTGGAGGGCGCGCTGCTTTGCTTTCCGCCGTGCTTGGGTGCGCTTGTGACTTGTGTGCGTGGGAAGCGTGGGTGAGCTTGCGTTTTGTGGCGGAGCGGAGCATGCGCGTGCTGTCCCGGGGAGAGTTCGGGGGTGACTGACGTGGCTGGGAGATCCTGGGAGATCCACGCGCTGTCCTTGTCTCTGTTTATTATCGTCGTTATCGTTGTTTTTATTGTTTATATTGTTATTGATGTTTGTTGTTATGATTATTGTTATTATTATTATTATCATCATCATCATCATCATCACCATAATCATAATTATTAATTATAGTAGTAATGATATTATTCTTATTGTTATAATTGTTATCATCATCATCATCATCATCATCTTTACTATTAATGTAATTATTATTGTTATTGTTTATGTTAATGCCAGTTGATATTATCATCATTATGTATAAGTATTCGTATTATCATCATTATCAGTAATATATATAATATATATATTTTTTTTTCCCAATTAATGCCTCCCAAATTTTTTTTTCCATAACTTTCATTTTTCCCGTTTTCCTATAGAACAAAGAATAATGATATAATAATGATGATGATGTTGAAATTAACAAACCAATTAAAAAGGAAAAATCGGCAATTATATGTTTGTAATATTTCAAACTGAGAAGGCTTAGGCACGTACGTGTGTGTGTGTGTGTGTGCGTGTGTGCGTGTGCGTGCGTGCGTGCGTGCGTGCGTGCGTTGTGCGTGCGCAAATATGTATATGCAGGAAGACCAACTCATCCTCAGTCTCTGGGGGCGGAGTCGAAGATATATATATATATATATATATATATATATATATATATATATATATATATAATTTTTTTTAGAAATGCGTTGCAGTTTGTAGTGTTTGTCGTTTATTTTTACGTTAGTTTTTTGTTTTTTTTTATGTTACCCTATGTCTTTGTTAGTTTTTGTTTGTTTTTTGTTTTTCATATTTTTGTTGTTTTTGTTATTTATGTTGTTTGTTATGTAATGTCTGCTCATACTTTGGCTTTTGTTTGTTTTGCTCTTGTTAGTCTTTTTTTTCGGAGTGTGTATTTTCTGCTGTTCATTTATTCATTTATTATTGTTTATATGTACTTGGGTGTGTCTGTGTTTATGTATGTAGCTCCGTGTGTGTGTGTCTGTGTGTGTGTGTGTGAGTGAGACAGACAGACAGACAGACAGACAGACAGACAGACAGAGACAGACAGACAGACAGACAGGTGAGGGTGGGGATGCGGCAATTTGGAAATGTAACCACTGAATGGGAGAGTTTAAGTTTTAAGGAGAGAAAGATGGGAGAGAGAGAGAGAGAATGAAAGAAAGAAGGAAAGAAAAGGGAGAGAGAGAGAGAGAGAGAGAAAGAAGAAAGAAAAGGGGGGGGAGAGAAAGAAGGAAAGAAAAGGGGATAAAAAGAGAAAGAAGGAAGGAAAGAGGAGAAAGAGAGAGAGAGAGAGAGCGAGGAAAAGAAAGGAGGAAAGAGAGAAAAAAAAAGATGAGACAGAGAGAATGATCAGCAGGTCAGGAGAGGGGAGATGGGAGGAATCGGGGGAGAGGGTGGGGGGAGGGGGAGGGGAGGGGAGGGTTGTATGCAGGTATATAAAGTGATGTTTCTTCAATTATTGCCCGCGACCTTTGAAGAACACGATAATTCCTTGATTATTCAGCTCCCACCCGTGAATAATTTATTTGTGGGCGGGGGTGGGGCGGCGGGGGGAGGGGTACCAAGGGGGGAGAGGGGAGGGGGGGTGCTCGATGTCAGTCTGTGTGGTCGGATTGATTGCCTATGGGGGGAGGGGGAGGGAGAGGAGGGGGATGATGTAATTATTCATTTTATTCATCCGTTCATTTTGTTTATCGTAGGTTTTGTTTGTTTTTTTCTTTAATTATTGGATATTGTTTCATTAATTTTTATCAGTATTGTTGTTCTTTTTGTGGGTTTGTGGTTGCTGGTTATTTGCTATTTTTTGTTGATGGTTGTCAGTGATTATTTGATTTTTTTCTGATTGATTTTTTATTTATTTTTTTCTTCCAATCACCCTTACATTCTTATCTTCCTCTCATAACCTCCATCCTTCCTCCTCCTTCTTCCTTCCTCTTCTTCCTCCTCCTCCTCCTCCTCCTCCAACTGCTACTTCTTCCTCCTCCTTCTTCTTCTCTTCCTCGCCTTCCTCTTCCTCCCTCCTCCCTCCTC
Source organism: Penaeus vannamei (assembly GCF_003789085.1). Taxonomy (NCBI): domain Eukaryota; kingdom Metazoa; phylum Arthropoda; class Malacostraca; order Decapoda; family Penaeidae; genus Penaeus; species Penaeus vannamei. The sequence continues at coordinate 366,224 of NW_020872416.1, forward strand.
CTCTTCCTCCTCCCCCTCCTCTTTCTTCTTCTTCTTAAGCCTCCTCCTCCTCGTCCCTCTTTTTCCTCTTCCTCCATCCTTCTGTTTCCCTCTCCTTCCTTTCGCTATCCAACCCTCTCCTCTTTCCTCTTATCTCCTCCTCTTCTATACTTAATAACAAAAAAATATAAGAGGAAGAATATACAATACCATTTGGCATTTAAGTCGAGAGGGGAAGAGATGTCTATTCCTCTCATCCCCCCCCTTTCCATCCCCTCCCCTTTCCTCTCCTCTCCATCCCTCCCTCCCTCCCTTCCCCTCCCTCCCCCCCTCCCCTCCCTTCTCCTCTCCATCCCCAGTCCCTTCACCTCTCCTCTCATCCCCTCCCCTTCCCTCCCCCCTCCCCTTCCCCTTCCCCCCATCCCTCTCCTCTCCTCCCCTCCCTTCCCCTCTATTCCTCCCCTCCCCTTCCCCTTCCTCCTCTCCATCCCCTCCCTCCTTCCCTCTATTCCTTCCCTACCCTTTCCTTCCCCTCACCTTGCCCCTTGCGGTCTCGTAATGAGGGCAGAGGGCAGCGGGGAGAGAGAGGTAAAGGTGGCGAGGGGAGATTTGACTGC
>NW_020872416.1:371819-409319 GCF_003789085.1 Penaeus vannamei
TATTTATTTATTTTTTTTTATTATTTGTGTGGGTTTCGCATTCGTTGTGGTTATACAGATGGAACTGGACAACTAGACTAAAGAAAGGACTTTGTTTTATGAGCAAGAGCCTCTGCCACAGTCACCGTATGTAATCCCTGTTTCCCCTTCCACCGCCGCCCACCCTCTTCCCCTTCCACCCACGCCGTCTTCCCACGTCCAACACCTGGACGGCACCCTTCTTCCACCCTTCCAACTTTTTCCAAATTTCTACCTTTCTACCCTTCCATCCAGCTACCTTGCCACCATTCCACCCTGCCACCCTGCCTCCTTGCTCCCGCCACCCTGCCACCCATCATCCTTCCACCCTGCCACCCATCCATCCTTCCACCCTGCACCCTATCCATCCTTCCACCACCCCATCCATCCTTCCACCCTGCACCCTACCACCCATCCATCCTTCCACCCTACCACCCATCCATCCTTCCACCCTGCCACCTACCACCCATCCACCTTCCACCCTGCCACCCTACACCCATCCATCCTTCCACCCTGCCACCCCTACCACCCATCCATCCTTCCACCCTACCACCTACCCCCCATCCATCCTTCCACCCTGCCACCCTACCACCCATCCATCCTTCCACCCTGCCACCCTACCACCATCCATCACCCTGCCACCCTACCACCATCCATCCTTCCCCCCTGCCACCCATCCATCCTTCCCCCTGCCACCCCCAGCCATCCATCCTTCCACCCTCCCACCCTACCACCCATCCATCCTCCCATTCAGCCACTCATCCATCCTTCCACCCAGATTCCTTGCCACCCTGCCACCCTTCCAACAACGCCAGCCGCCCTATGATCACTCGTGATGTAATTTCCCGACGCGCCTTCACGTGCTTTAGGAGGGGAAGGGAGGGAAGGGGAGAGGAGGAGAGAGTGAAGGGAAGGAGAGGAGAGAGGTAGAGGAGAGAGGGAGGGAAGAGGAGAGAGGGAGGGGAGAGGAGAGAGGGAGGAAGGGTGAGAGAGAGGAGTGAGAGGAGAGAGAGAGGGAGGGTGGAGAGGAGAGGAGAGAGGGAGGGTGAGAGGAGAGGAGAGAGGGAGGGAGGGAGGGGAGGAGAGAGGAGGGAGAGAGGAAGGAGAAGGGGGGGACACCAAGGAGGAAGACCAAGGAGGGAAATTGATCAAGTTCCGAGAACCGCGTCCCAGCTCCCTCCCCCGCCTCCTCCCCCTCCCCCTCCCCTCCCTTAACTCCCTCAGCGCCGCCTTCTGCGTCCTTGTCCGGTGTCGCGCCCTTCGTCGGATTTTTTGTGCACTTGGAAAGGGAACATTAGGCGTCGGCGCGGCGTCTAATAGAGGGTGTTGCGTGGGCGTGGAAGAAAGGGGGAGGGGGAAGGAGGAAGGAAGGAAGGGAGTGAGGGAGGAATAGGAGGAAGAGGAGTAGGAGGAGGATTATGAAGGGAGGGAGGGAGCGGATGGAAAGAGGAAAGGACAGGGGGAAGGAAGGAGGAAAGAGGAAAGGACAAGGAGAAGGAGGGAAAGGGAGGAGGAGGAGGAGGAGGAGGAGGACTAGGACGAGGACGAGGAGAGGAGGTTGAAGGAGGAGTAGGAGGAAGGGAAGGAGAGAGGGAAGAGGGAAGGATGGAAGGAGAGGAGGGGGAAGAGGGAGGGAAGGAGGAGGAAGGGGGTGGATGGAGATTAGAAAGGTGTGTAGGCAAGGGCGAAGATGAGAGGTGGTGAGCTTGGGTTCTTTCCCATTTCTCTCCTGGTTTCCTCCTCTCTCTTTCTCTCTCTCCCTTTCTTTCTATTTCCCTTCCTTCTCGAGAGTCTGTTTCCTTCACGGTTTTCGATAATTCCCCTTTGAACTTGTGCCGTTATTATCATCATTATTATTTATTGTTTCTCTTATCCTCGTTAGTGTCTTGTTTTATTGTTATTTTACGTCACTGGTTTTGCTATGACGATCTACCATTATTCTTGTTGTTGATTGACTTCTATTATTAGTCTATTATTGTGATTGACTTCTGAGATTTTAGTGCATGTCATATACCAGACTTGCATCCTGTATTGTTAATACTTTTTCGAACAAGTTAAAAAGTGATAAAAAAACGTCACAAGCAAGTCGTAAGCAAGCCACAAGCAAGCCACATGCAAGGCAGTAAGTAAACCATAAGCAATTCTCAAGCAAGCTGTAAACAAGCCACAAGCAAGCCACGTGCAAGGCAGTAAGTAAACCATAAGCAATTCTCAAGCAAGCCGTAAACAAGCCACATGCAAGCCAACAAGCAAGGTTTGAGCAACCCACATGCAGGCGATAAGCAAGCCGTACGCCATAAGTCAATCCTTAAACCAGAAACTTTTTTTTTTTCAAACGGTGTTCAAGATAAGGTGCGGAAGCCAGACAATAGATCCTGCATGACGGTCCAGCGGCGAGATCGAAGGCGTCTCGCGATGCACAGACTGCATGACTGGGCGGCGCACGGCAGGCAGGGTCATGCGGGACACGTGGGGTCGGTATGCACGGACTCCTGTGATTACGGCCTTCCAGTCGCTCGCGTGCAAGAGTACGTCACGCCGCCGCACGTGACCGCAACAGTTTTATCGTGAATCGTGAAGGATCGACGGGCGGCGGCGTCCGTTCCGGGATGTCTGGCCGGCGTCTCGGAAATCGAAAGGCGAATGTACTGGCTTGTCTCGTCGACCCCTCCCCTCTCCCCCTTCCTCCCTCCGCCTTATCGCTGCCTTGGCCTCCCCACTCCGCCTGTCCCCTGGCATTGCCTTGGCCTCTCACTCCCCTGTCCCCTATCACTATTTTGGCCTCCCCACTCCCCTCCCCCCCCACCAATACCACTCCTCCACTATGCATTTCCCGTCCCTCATACTATTTGGGCATTCCTTTTTCCCTCCCTCTATTTACTATTTGGGCATTCCCTTTCCCTCCCTCTATTCACTCATTCCTTTCCCTCCTCTACTATTTACTAATGGGCATAACTATTTGGGCATTCCCTTTCCCTCCCTCTATTACTATCCCTCTGGGCATTCCTTTCCGCTCCCTCTATCCACTATTTGGGCATTCCCTTTCCCCCCTCTATTACTATTGGGCATTTCCCTTTCCCTCCCTCTATCACTATTTGGGCATTCCCTTTCCCTCCCTCTATTACTATTTTGGCATTCCTCTTCCCCTCCCTCTATCACTATTTGGGGCATTCCCCCTTTCCCTCCCTCTAATTACTATTTGGGGGCATTCCCCTTCTATCCCTTCCCTCTCATTCTATTTGGGCATTCCCTTTCCCTCCCCTTCTATCACTATTTGGGCATTCCCTTTCCCTCCCTCTATTACTATTTGGGCATTCCTTTCCCTCCTCTACAACTATTTGGGCATTCCCTTTCCCTCCCTCTATTACTATTTTTGGGCATTCCCTTTCCCTCCCTCTATTACTATTTGGGGCATTTCCTTTCCCTCCCCTCTATTACTATTTGGGCATTCCCTTTCCCTCCTCATCACTATATGTTTTGGCATTTCCCCTTTCCATCCCTCTATTTACTGTTTTTGCATCCCCTCCCTTCCCATCTCCTCCTACCATTACCTTGTTCTCCCCCCATCCCCTTACATTCTACCTGACGTTCCCCCCCCCCCTACATTCTGACCTCCCTCCCCAACATCCCCATCTTCTTTTACGTTCTACCTTCGTCCCCTTCCCCTCCCTTTTCCTCATCCCTTCCCCCCCCCCTTCCCTTTTCCTCCCTTCCCTTCCCCCTCCCCCCCTCCCTTCCCCTCCCTTCCCCTTGCCCGGACCTCTTGGCCTCCTCGTGTGAAGCTGAATTTTTTTATCATTTTTTTTTTTTTCTTTTTTTTCGCCACTTGAACTAGGGTCACACTAGTCTTCTCTGTCCTCGCCGAAGTCAGGTCAGCTAGGCAATCAAGAGCTGTTGCCGGCCTGACTAGTGTGACCCCAGCTTAAGCCAGTCGCGTGAGTTGGTCGTTTCGAAGACGCGTTTTAAGAAAGCCGGTACCGTCTTGGCGAGTGTTGCGGGGGGGGGGGGGGGGGGGTGGAATTAAGTGTGTTTGATAGATGCAGATAGATTATTAGATCATTCGTCGTATGGACTGTGTATTTCATGGTATTTGCAATATGCAGTGCAATGATAAATTATATAATGAATGAATTATGATAAAGATGATAGGAATTATACCGTGTTCGAGGTACATTTACATTCTATTAACTTGCGGTAATAGCGTTCGGTAACGAGTACTATTTGACGATAATGAAATATTTTTACGCTCGTTTGCGCGACCGCCAATCCTGATCCCCGGGGTGACAGAAGCCAGGACGAGCCGGCGAGACTGTCAAGAGGTGTGAATGGCCTCCTCCTCAAGCAAGCAAGCAAGCAAGCACGAGAAGGGACCCTCTGCTTCCCCCCGCTGTGTTTTGCGTTTCGGTGCTTGCGTGCGTGCGTTTGTATGTATGTGCACGTGAGCGTGTGTGTGTGTGTGTCTCCGTAGGCGTGTGCATGTGTGTGTCTGTGTCTGTAGGTGTGTGCATGTGCCTGTATGTGTATGTATGCACGCATGTGTGTGTGTGCCTTTGTGCTTGTGTGTCTGTGTGCATGTGCGTCCGCGTTTCTTTCCCTCAGTCATTACCCCGGCGATGTGGGGCGACCTTCATGCTGGGAGCTCTCCGTAACATGGGGGAATGGTTGCTATGTTATCAGGGCGGTTTTTGCGCGGTTTTCCCTCCGTTTTTCCTCTTTTCCTTCTTTTTTTCTTTATCTTTCCCTCGATGTTCGTCCGTGTTCCTTGTTTCGAGCTCGGGCCACACGGCTGCGGGCGAGCGACGTGTCGGGCCGAGAAACGCGGGAAGACTGACATCGTCGACGAATCGGAGCGCGGATTCGGGGGCTGCGAAGGGGCGGGTGGGAGACGTAGGCGCGGTGTGACGTCATTAAAAAAAAAAAAAAGACGTCATCGTTGACATCGATTTAATGCCTGTAGGATGATTAGCGACATCTGTTAGAGAGCGTTTAATCTTCGGTGACATCATTCGTGTCATTTTTTCTTTATCGGCGGCGTCATTTGAATCAGTTTTATAACCTTCGTTCACATCAGATTAATAAAATTGATCGACAACATGAACTGACTTCGTAACTTTATTAAGAGACATCAGTTCCATAATTTTGCAAGCGGTGATATTTATTATATAATATGACAATGTTATCGATATCTATTTTTTTTAATAATAAAAATAGAGATTTCGAAACTACTGCTTCCGCCTCTTTAATTTTATCAGAGAGAGAGAGAGAGAGAGAGAGAGAGAGAGAGAGAGAGAGAGAGAGAGAGAGAGAGAGAGAGAGAGAGAGAGAGAGAGAGAGAGAGAGAGAGAGAGAGAGAGAGAGAGAGAGAGAGAGAGAGAGGAGAGAAATTGATAGATAAAGGAAATAGAGACCAAAAAAAATACCAAAATACCGCGAATGTCTTTCACGTACATGACAGTTCTCGAAAACCGAACGAAAATAGACCTAACCTTCTTAAAACATACGAAGACGATGTTGGATCTTTATTTATTTATTTTTACTGAGGAGTGCGTGCGGCGGCCGAAGTTTTTACCGAGAAGTTATATCGGTAGGAAAGCCATTCCTATTCTTTTAATAATTTTGTTGTTATTGTTTTGGCTTGTTAGAAGTGTACCGACGTATGTTTTGCATTATTTCTGTTGTTATATAGATTCTTTGTTATTATCGATGTTCTTATTACTGTGTTGTTTGTGTTTTGTTTTTTTTGTTCTTTTTACTGTTCTGATTTGTTATGTTCATGTTACGCTCGTCTCTTTTTCTTCGCGATTCTCGGAAATGATTTTACCGAAAACAAAACCCACAAATTGTTGAAAGATCCTGTCCTTTTCCGCCTTTCCATCCTTCCCCCGTTCTTACTACTACTCCTCTTCCTCCTTCCTCCTCTTCTTCTTCCTCTTCTTCCTCCCCCCTCTTCCTTCTCCTCCCTCCTCCTTCTCCCCCTCTTCCTATTCCTCCTCCTCCCTCTATTCCCTCTTCCTCTCCCCTCCTCTCCCCTCCCCCCTCCTCCCCCCCTCCTCCCCTCCCCTACCACCACTCCTCTCCTCCCCTCCACCTCTCCTCCTCCCTCTCCTCTCCTCCCTCGCCCTTTGTGGTTTTGTTAGTTTGTTGGTTTTCAGTGATGGTGTGATCTTGGCTGCAACATGGCGCTCAAATGTCAAAGGATTAAAAGTTCATGAGGAGGAGAGGCTCGGCTCCGGGATCGCCTCAGGACTTCTCTCTGGAATATATAAATATTTTTTTTTGTTATTGTTGTTGTTGTTGTTATATTTATTATTACTATTTTTTTATTGTTGGTTGTTGTTTCTTGTTGTTATTATTATTATTGTTATTAATGGTGTGGTGTTATGTATTATATTATTGTTATTATTATTTGCTTTTTGTTTATTCGTTTTTTTTCTTCTTCTTTCTTCTTTTTTTTGTTGGTGTTTTGGTTATTTTGAATCGTGTTTTTTCCTTTCTTTTTAATAGTTTTATTCTTTTTTTGTATGCGTTTTTTCTTTTTTTTTTTATTCGTTTTCTTGTTTTTCTTTTTTTTTTTTCGTTGCATTTTTCTTATTTTATTCGATGTCTTGTTTTCTTTTTAATTCCTTTTTTTATTTCCTTTACCTTTCGTGGGTATGAATAAGAGAGGGAGAGTGGGAAGGGCAAGAGCAAGATCTGAGAGAATTGGCGATTTGATGATGGTGATGAGAGGATGGTGGTGGTGATGGTGAGGAGGAGGAGGAGTGGAGGTGGTGATGGTGAGGAGGAGGAGGAGGAGGAGGATGGTGATGGGAGAATGATGTGGTGTGGTGGTAGGTGATGATGATGAGGGAGGATGTGATGGTGGTGTGGTGGTGGTGATGATGAATGAGGAGGAGGATGTGATGATGATGGTGTGATGATGATGATGAGGGAGGAAGGATGTGATGATGATGGTGATGATGATGAGAGGATGAGGGGATGGTGTTTGGCGATGGTGATGGAGGCCCAAAGGCGCCAGCCTCGCGCGGGGACTAATCAGAGGAGCTCATGTCATATACAGGCGCCAATCTCCCTCCCCCTTCCTGGAAAATTGTTAATCTCAATTAACCTTTTTTCGCCCCCTCGTAAAGGCGCATTCACCGCGTATGAGCCAATCACGTCGGCAGGAGCTCCGCGCCCTCGTCAATTATTCCCTCGCGACCTCCATGCCTGAGCAGGATTCGCCTTCCTGTCCCCAATAATAACACGGATTTTTCATGGTTGGTGGACTTGCCCCTCAGCCCCCCCTCTCTGGTCTCGCCCCCCGGCCTCGGCCCCCGCCCTTCTCTCCCTTCCTCCCTCCCTCCATCTCCCTTTCCTCTCGCCCCTCCTCCCTCCTTCATCCCCTCCTGCCCTCCTCCCTTCGGCCTGCCCCCTTCATCCTCCCTTCGCCCTCTCTCCCTCCTCCCTCCCCTCTCCCTCCTCTCCTCCTCCCTTCCCTCCTCCTTCCTTCCCTTGCCCCTTCATGCCTCCTTTGCCCTTACCCCCCCTTCATCCTTGCCTTTCCCCCTTCTCTCCCCTCCCTGTCCCTTTCCCCCCCCTGCGCCCCTCAGCGTGTGCCGCACTTGATAATGTCGCTTTGCATCTTAGAGGAGGGGATTTCGGAGGGGGGGGGGCGGCCGCCGGGAGCCGCTGCACAACCCCGAAAGTGCTGCTAAACCCGGGTCGCCGAAGGGAGGCCAAGGGGCGTGTCCGAACGTCCGTTGACCTAAGCAAGGGCGTTTTCTTCGCGACGTCCATCGAGAGAGGGAGAGGGAAGAAGAATAGAGAGGGAGAGGGGGAAGGGAAGAAGAATAGAGAGGGGAGAGGGAAGAAGAATAGAGAGGGAGAGGGAGAGGTAAGAAGAATAGAGAGGGAGAGGGAGAGGAAGAGAATAGAGAGGGAGAGGGAGAGGGAAGAAGAATAGAGAGAGAGAGGGAGGAAGAATAGAGAGAGAGAGAGGGAAAGGGGCTTGGACGCTGGCGATCTCCGACATTTTAACGTCCATTGGCGACGCTCTGACATGCGGCACACGTCTGTACGGGGGGGGGGGGCGATGGCACCTCTCTCTAGCATTTATTCAAACGTCATAAATAACATATGAGCAGCGCATCCGTGGACAGGCGCTGCGCATCGACACCATGGAGTACGCTGAATCTCCCAAAAGACTGACCCTTTGGATTCATGTCATATTTCCGCATTTTTTCCATTACTTTATTATCTTCTTTTCCCTCTCCTCTTCTTTTCCCTATTTCTTCTTTTCCCTCTTTCTTGTTTTCCCTCTTTCTTGTTTCCCCTTTCTTCTTCCTCTCTCTCCTTTACCCTCTTCTTTCCCCTCTCTCCTTCTCTTCTTTTTCCCCTCTCTCTTCTTCCCCTCTCTCTCTCCTCTCTCTTCTTTCCCCTCTCTCTTCTTTCCCCTCTTCTCTTCTTTCCCTCTCTCTTCTTCCCTCTTCCCTCTCTCTTCTTCTTCCCCTCTCTCTTCTTTTCCCTCTCTTCTTCTTCCCTCTTCTTCTTTCTTCTCCCTCTCTTCTTCTTTCCCCTCTCTTCTTCTTTTCCTCTCTCTTCTTTTCCCTCTCTTCTTTTTCGTGTCCGTGTGCGTTGCAAGTGTTTATTCCCCCGATGGTCTGTGGCTCTTATTTAACCGTTTGCGACGTGGACCCAAAGGGTGGGAGGGAGGGGGGGGCGGGGGGGGGGGGGAATCGCGTGGGTGCTAAACGTGAGTCGGCGAGCGAGCGGGTCCTTCGCCCGCGCCTCGAAATATGGCCGCGAACAGGTGTGCCAGGTGTGACCACGTGTCGGGCCATTTTGCATCGACGAAGTTTTTAGCTAGGGTTTTAGTTAGGGTCTCTTCTCTCATCTCATTCTCATTCTCTTCTCTCTCTCTCTCTCTCGTCTACCCTACTCTCTCTCTCTCTCTCACTCGTCTATCTCTCTCTCTCCTTCGTTATCTTTGTCTATTTCTCTTTCTCCTTTTCTTCCCTCTTTCTCGTTTCTCTTTCTCTTCTTCATCTTTTTCTTTTTCTCTTTTTCCCTTTTCTTTTTCTTCCTCTTTCTCCTTTCCTTCTCTATTCTTCTTTCTCTTTCTCTTCTCGTTTCCTCTTTCATCTTTCTCTTTCTCTTTCCTTTCCCTTCTCTTTCTCTTTCTCTCTTTCTTTCTCTCTTTTCTGCTACTCCATCTTTCTCTGTCTCTTATCTTTCCTCGCTAACGTCAGTACTATGTCCCAGCTCTACCGGAATACACTTGTCTTAGCAGAGAACTTCTCTCTTCCTCTTTTCTCTATTTCATCTTCTCTCTCTCTCTCTCTCCTCATCTCTCTCTCTCTCTCGTCTCTCTTCCGATTGATTTGAAAATCTTCCGTTATTTCTCTAAATCGGGAAAGTTTTTGATCGAGCGTGTTGCTGATTTTCTCCTCTCTCTCTCTCTGATCTCCTTCCGCTCTCCCTCTCTTCTCTGCCCCCTCTCTCTCACTTCTACGTCTCCATCATCTACTCTCTCTCGTCCTTCGTCGCTTCTCACCACAAACTGAGAGACAGTCAATCTCAGAAGACGCACCGATCTCGTCTCTTCTCGTCTCTCTCTCCTCTCCCCCCCTCTCTCTCCCCCCCTCTTCCTCTCCCTCCCTCTCTCTCTCCCTCCCTCTCTCCTTCCCTCCCTCTCTTCTCCCTCCCTCTCTCTCCCCTCCTCTCTCTCCTCCCTTCCCTCTCTCCTCCCCCTCTCTCCCATCCCTCCTCCCTCTCTCTCTCTCTCATCCCCTCTCCGATTATCGTCTCTCTCTCATCCACATCCACTCACCACTCTCTCAGTCCTCTTTCACTCTCTTCTCTCTTCTTCTGTCTCTCACTCTCTCCCATCTCTCTCTCTCTCTCTCCCCCCTCTCTCTCCCCCCTCATCTCCCCCTCACCTCTCCTCTCTCCTCCCTCTCTCCTCTCCCTCCTTCTCCTCTCTCCTCTCCTCCTCCCCTCGCCTCCTCCCTCCCTCTCTCCTTCCCTCCCTCCCTCTCTCGTCTTCCTCCTCTCACTCCTTCATCCAACATCCTCTCTCATCCTCACACATCCGCTCTCTTGTACGAGCACAATCTCTCCCCATCATGCTACTCTCTCTTTCATTTCCTCTTTCTCTTTCTCGTCTCTCTTCTCTCTTTCCTCTTTCTCCTTTTCCTCTCTTTTTCTTTTTTTCTCTGTTTTTCGTCCTTTTTTTCCTCTTCCTTTCCCTTTCCTCTTTCCTCTTTCTCTTTCTTCTCTTTTCTCTCTTATCCATCTCCTCTTTCTCTCCTTTCTCTTTTCTCTTTCTCTTCTCTTTTCTCTTTCCTCTTTCCTCTTTCCCTTCTTTTTCCCTTCTCCTCTTTACTACTTTACTCTTCTCTCTTTCTCTCTTCTCTCTCTCTCTCTCTCTTTCTCTTTCTCTCTCTCTCTCTGCCCGTCTCTTCTCCCTCCCTCCCTACTCTCCTCCTCCTCCGTCATCACCTCNATAAACTCTCAACGTAATATTTTTTCCTGTTTTAATTTATTGTTTCATGTTTTTTTTTTTTTTCCTTTCGTGTATAACTACATGTTTGATTGAGGGGGATGGTAAAATGGAGAGAGGGAAATGGGAAGAGAGAGAGAGAGAGAGAGAGAGAGAGAGAGAGAGAGAGAGAGAGAGAGAGAGAGAGAGAGAGGAGAGAGAGAGAGAGAAGAGAAGGAGAGGAGAGAGAAAGAGAGAGAGAGAGAGAGGGAAGAGAGAGAGAAAAGAGAGAAGAGAGAGAGAGAGGAGAGAGAGAGAGAGAGAGAGAGAAGAGAGAGAGAGAGAGAGAGGAGAGAGAGAGAGAGAGAAAGAGAGAGAAGAAGAGAGAGGAGAGAGAGAGAGAGAGAGAGAGAGAGAGAGAGAGCAGAGAAAAGAGAGAGAGAGAGAGAGAGAGAGAGAAGAGAGAGGAGAGGAGAGAGAGGAGAGGAGTGAGGAGAGAGAGAGAGAGGAGAGAGAGAGAGAGAGAGAGGAGAAAGAGAAAGAGAAGTAGAGAAAGCGAAAGAGATGGAGAGGAGAGAGAGAGAGAGAGAGAGAGAGAGAGAGAGAGGAGAGAGGAGAGAGAGAAGAGAGAGAGAGAGAGAGAGAGAGAGAGATAGAAGATGAGAGAGAGAGAGAGAGAGAGGGATGAGAGGAGAGAGAGAGAGAGGAGAGAGAGAGAGGAGGAGAGAAGAGAGAAGAGAGAGAGAGAGAAGAGGAAGAGAGAGAGAAGAGAGAGAAGGAGAAGGAAGAGAAGACGAGAAGACTGGAGAGAGAGAGAGAGAAGAGAAGACGAGAAGACGAAGAGAGATGAGAGAATAGAAGAGAAGAGGAGAGAGTATGATAAAAATAAGTTTGTGCTAACGTACAGCGTGCGGCCCAGTCGTCATCCCCATTCCGTGTTTGCCTTCCGTCGCTAATGCTATTTCATCACGTTGGCTTAAAAAAAAATGCTAACAGCACACACTAATTAACGCTGCAATAACTAGAGCAAATATAATCAGAGCCAAGAGCCATACATGCCTCGACAATCATGCCGTTTGCGAGAATATCCCGAAGAGCTTTTTCGGACCCGGAGTTTGCATTCCGAAAAAGTATTTTTTTTTTTTTTTTTTCATCTCCAACTTGGGCACGTGGTCCCGCTCGAGGCCCAGCTATCTCCATCCACATATGGATTCGAAGTGCATATCGTGCATCATATATACTGTTTGTATCCATATGCGTTCAACACGGTACCACATATATATATATATGTGTGTGGTGGTGGGTGATGTGTGTGGTGTGTGTGGGTGTGTGTGTGTGGTGTGTGTGTGTGTGGTGGGTGTGGTGTGTGTGTGTGTGTGTGTGTGTTGTGTGTGGTGTGTGTGAGGAGTAATTATACTAAACAACAATAATTAATAAATGATGTGCGTAGATTAAATAGAATTAACTGATAGTACGATCTAATTATACTCTGAAATCCAGGCTATATATACACATAATACTCATACCAAATCAGCTGTATAATATAACAAAAAAGATAAAAGTGAGAGAGATGAATGAGAGAGAGAGAGAGAAGAGAGAAAGAGAGAGAGAAGAGAGAGAGGAGAAGAGAGAGGAGAGAGAGAGAGAGAGAGAGAGATGAGAGAGAGAGAGAGTGTGTGTGTGTGTGTGTGTGATGTGGGCGTGTGCGTGTGCGTGAGTGTGCGATGTGCGTGCGGTGTGTGCGTGTGCGTGGTGCGTGCGTGTTCAGGCCGACATAGCACAAACCAACAACCCTCGTCACTCCCCCGCTCTGAAGTGACAGGTGCTTTTCAGCGAATACCTACCCACCCCACCTCCCTTAGAAACAAACAACAAACAAACAAAAAAATACATCATAACCGCTCGCGTTCGACAAACGTCTGTGTTCAGTGTCAGGGTATTTCAACGGCGGGCGCAACAGGCAGTCCATTGCTCACTGGAGCAAAGCCAATATTGATCCGCAGTCCGAGATGGTTCCCCCGCCAGGTGAGAGGAACGCGAATTAAATAATGTGTTTAAATGGGAGATGGAAGACGCTGGAGAAGTAGGAGGGGGATAGGAAGGAAGGAAGGAAGGAAGGAGGTGAGGGTGGGGTAGGAAGGAAGGAAGGAGGGGAGGGTGGGAGGGAGGGGGAGGGAGGGAGGGAGGAGGAGGAGGGAGGGAAGGGAGGGAGAAAAAGCGACAGAAGGGAGAGGAGGGAAAGGGAGGGAGGAAGGCGAAGAGGAGAGAGGAAGGAAAGAGTGAAGGAGGACAAGGGAGGGAGGGGAGGGGATGTGGAGATTTAAAAAAAAGTTAAGAGAAGTGTCGGAAAAGAAAAAAAAATGAAAAAAAAAAAAAAAAAAAAAAAAAACGGGAGAGAGAAAGATATCTTCGTATTGATTGCTGTGTTCTGCAATCACCATGTGCCCCCCCCCCCCTCCTCCTTTACCTCACGAATGTGAAAATAAAATAGTCACGTGGCTTGCTTAACGCGAAACTCCCTTTTGTTGTTGTTTTGCTTCCCCTCCTTTCTTCTCACTTTTTTTGGGGGGCGTCATTTCTCTCTCGTATTTGTCCTTTATCTTTGCTGATTTATTTTTTTCTATTTTTATCCAAGACTTTGCTCATCTATCATATTGCAATTTCCTTTCCTCAATCCTTTTCTTCCTCCCTCTCCGCAATAATATTGTCAACATTCTCTCCTTTCTCTTTCTCTCTTTTCTTTCTTTCTTTCTTTTCTTTCTTTCTCTCTCTCTCTCTCGATCTTCATTTCCTATCTATCCATCTCCCTTTCCCTTCTCTAAATCTCCTTTCCCTCTCTCTCATCGTCCTTTTCCTCTCTCTCCCTCTCCTCTCTCTCCCTCTTCCTTTCCTCTCCCCTCTCCTCTCTCTCTCCATCTCCCTTTCTCTTCTATCCATCTCCCCTTCCCTCTCTATTCCCATCTCCCTTTCCCTCTCTATCCATCTCCCTTTCCCTCTCTCTCCATCTCCCTTTCCCTCTCTATCCTCTCCTTTCCCTCTCTCTCTTCCCTCTCCCTCTTCTCTTTCCCTTTCTCTCCCTCTCTCTCCCTCCCTACTGCTACTAATAATGATGATAACAATAATAACAAAACAACGTTTATAAAAATAATAACCTCCCATACGGACAATAAAGCAGACACAACAAAAGCGTTTGCAAATTGGACGACCAATCAACCACACGCGCCCATTAATGCCGGACCATTTGCAACCATTCACATGCAAAATCCCTGCGTTGATCAGCATCCTTTCACTCCCACCTTCTCCCACTCTCTACTTCTCTATCCCTCCTTCTCTCCACTACTCCTCTCCTTCTGCCCTCCAACCTCCCTCTCCCATTCACAATCATCCTTCACTCTCCTTCTCCCATCCCTCTCCCCTTCCGCTTCTCCTCCTTTCATCTCCTCTCCTTTCCCTCTTTCAATCTCTTTCCCTTTCCCATACTCCTCTCGCTCCCCTATCTTCCCTTCCTTCTCCCACTACTCTCTCCCTCCTTCCCCACCCCTTCTCCCACTACTCTTCCTCCCTTCTGCCTCTTTCACTCTCACTCCTTTCACTCTCCTCTTTCACTCTCCTCCCTTCTCCCTTCCCTCTCGTCCCCTTGCTCTTCCACCTCTCTTCCCTTTCCTATAACGCTCCCTCCCCTTACTCCCTCTTATCAACTGCTCCCTCCTTCTCCCCTCCTTCCCCCATCCTCTCCTCTCCGCCTTCACCTTTACTACTCTCCTGTCCTTTCCTCCCCTTTCTCCTCCCACCCTTCTCCTCCTTTCACTCTCGCTCCTCTCGCCATTTCCCATCCTTCTCCCACACATCTCTCCTCCCCTTCACGCTTACTACCTCTCCTCCCACTCTTCAATCCTACCTCTCCTTCCCCTCACCCGTCCTTCCCGCCGTACACTCATTCTCCCTTTCTTTCACATTCTTCCAACTCCATGCCTCCACTCTTTTTCCTTGTCCACTTTAATTTTCCCATCCCCTCTCCACCCCCATTACTTTTACTCCCTCTCTCCAAACCTCTCAGCCTCTCCCTACTTCTTACCTCTCCTCTCCACCCTCCACCTCCCATACTTCTTACCCTCCCTCTCCACCCCTCCCACTCCCCTACTTCTTACCTCCTCTCAACCCCCTCACCTCTCCCTACCTTCTTACCCTCTCGCTCTCCACCTCACTCCCCTACCTTCTTAATCGCCTCCTTCGTCCACCTCCCACCTCCCCTACCTTCTTACCCTATCCTCTCCAAACCCCTTCACATCTCCCTCCTCTTACCTCTCCTTCTACCCTTCCACTCCCCCTACTCTTACCTCCTCTCTCATCCCCTCTCACTCCTCCCACCTTCTTTATCTCCCTCTCCCCCCCTTCCACCTCCCCTACCATTTTACCCTCTCCTTCCACCCTCGTCCACTTCCTCACCACCTTTTACCTTCGCTCTCCACCCTCTTCCCACTCCTCCACTTCTTTATCTCCTCTCAAACCCTCTCCTCACCATTGGTCTCCTTCTCCAAAACCCCTTCTTACCCTCCCCTCTCCAACCTCTCCTCACTTCTACCCTCACCCTCTCCTACCTTCCTCCTCCACCTCCCCCACCTCTTCCCTCCCTCTCCCTTACCTAATCCTTCTCCTCCTCCCCTCCCCCCATCCCCACGGAATTCTAAACCACGATTCTAGCAACAAAAGACGCAAAGAGACGCCTCCCCCCCTCCCCCTCCCCCTTTCTCGATGACGCATTATTCGTTATAATTTCCTGGAAGAGGAACTGATCGAGGTCACGTGATTTGCTCCCCCACTCTACCTATCCTTCTCTCTTTCTTTCTTTCTTTCTTTCTTCTCTCTCTCTCTCTCTCTCTTTTCTCCCTCTCTCTTCCCTCGCCCTTCCTCCCTATCTATCCCACTCTCCTCCTCCTTTCTCCCTCCCTCCCTTTCTTCTCTCTCCCTTTCCTTCCTCCCCTTCTCTCCCTCCCAATCTCCCCTCTCTCCCCCCTTTCCTTCCTCCTTCACTCTACCCATACCCTTCACCCTCTCCCTCTCCCCCACTAACCCGCCCTTCAACACCCTTCCCCTCTCTCCCCCCTCGTAGGACTGCCCTCTCCCTCTCCCCCACTAACCCCCCTTCAACACCCTCCCCTCCCCCCTCGTAGGACTGCCCTCTCCTCTCCCCCACTAACCCCCCTTCACCCCCTCCCCCCGTAGGACTGCCAGCCCCACGCACTCACGGCTTGCGCTCAGCAGCTTGGTTCGCTTTGTTTGGCAAATTGCTGATTAACATGGATGAGCGTCTGAGGCTGGCACCTGCAGGAGCATCCCCCGACGGGCGTGTGTCTTCGGCAGCTTCCTGGTAAACCATTTGGACTTCGAGGCAATTAACATCATTGCTATTGTCCGTGTGTTCATGCGCGTGTACGCTTCATCGCCATTACCAACGCTGCGATATCTCATGCATCGTTTCCTTTCTCTTTCTCTTATCATCCATATAACTGACGCTAAAACGAATAATCTAATAGACAAGAAAATACGAAATAAAAATAAAACACGGATACCAAAAATAATCAAACACAAGAACTAGAAACAGATAACAAGTATAACATCCACAAGACCAAAAAAGTAAAAAATAAAAGTTAATAAGTAAATCGAAATAAAGTAAACATACTTAAAAAGCAACACAAACAAGTAACACATGCACGAGGGAAACGAAAAACAGCTGACGAATATAATCCGATTACTTATCCCTCTCAATAAATATTAAAGCGAAAATTAGAAAGACTTTGATCCTCTGTAAGAAAATAATACTAATAATTGTGGGAAATATAATACTTTCAGTAATAAAACATATAATGAGATTCATAAAGAAACTTGAAACGTGATTCCAAAATGACCTCACGTCTATTTTGAAAAGAGAAGAGAGAGAGAGAGAGAGAGAGAAGAGAGAGAGAGAGAGAGAGAGAGAGAGAGAGAGAGAGAGAGAGAGAGAGAGAGAGAGAGAGAGAGAGAGAGAGAGAGAGAGCAGAGAGAGAGAGAGAGAGAGAGGGAGGGAGGGAGAGAGAGACAGAGCGGGAGGGAGGGAGGGAGGGAGGGAGGGAGAGAGGAGAAGAGAGAGAGAAGGAGAGAGAGAGGAGAAGAGAGAGAGAGGAGAGAGAGAGAGAGAGAGAGAGAGAGAGAGAGAGAGAGAGAGAGAAGAGAGAGAGAGAGTCTGATGGACCAATCACGGCGGCGGGTTAACTAGCCACGCGCCCCAGCACTCGTGACCCCTACCTGTCTTCATTGCTACTCGACACGACCTCGGGTCACCGCCTCGCCCCGGACGGCTCCCTTGGGGGTCTCCCACGCGCGCCCCTGGGCTCCTCCCCCCCCGGCCGGGATCTGCACTACCTCACGAGACTCGGCCCACGCCACGCCACGCCACCAGCCACCTCGTCCGAATAAACAGCCGAAGCAGAACCGTGTCTCCATACCCACCCAAATCAGGGGGAACAAGCACTGAAAGGAAGGAGAAAGAGAAAAAAACACAAAGAGAGATAGAGAGATAGAGAGAGACCAGAAGAAAGAGGGAGAGAAAAACAACAGAGAGAGACCAGAAAAAAGAGGGGAAGAAAAACACAAAGAGAAAGAGAGACAGAAACCAGAAAGAGAGAGAGGACCAGAAGAGAGAGAGAAAAAAAACACACACAAAGAGAGAGAGACGAAACCAGAAAGAGAGAGAGAGAGAGATACCAGAAGAGAGAGGGAGAGAAAAAAACACACAAAGAGAGAGAGGCCGAAACCAGAAAGAGAAAGAGAGGGAGAGAAAAAACACACAAAGAGAGAGAGACCGAAACCAGAAAGAGAGAGAGAGAGAGAGACCAGAGGAAGGAGACCAAGACCAGAAAGAGAGAGAAACCCCGGAGAGATTCCAGCAAGCGCCCAAATACAACACTGCGTCAGAAACTGCTGCTCCGGACTCGGCATACAAGCATTAAACACAAAGTTCGCCTCCTTGTGAATGCCCTCGCAGAGTATTGTGTATGCTCTCCACAATGCTGTCGAGGGAAGTGCATACCAGATAACATGCTCGATACTTTTTACGTGGCAATTCTGATGATGTCAAAGCCTTGTATTCATTTCTTTCAATTTTTAAGCGACATTTCTGTATCATATTACATCATTTTCAAAATTCATTTCAAAATTTTGCGTTCTGCATTTGAATCGCCATTTTCATTTCACTTTCATCGTGTTTTTAATACAAGGTTTTGACTTTTTACTTTTTTATCATTTTTATGTTTCTCTCATTGTTTTCTTTTCCTACTTAATCTTGAGAAGGTAAAATGGGTAATGCAACCTGAAAATATTCAAGTATAATGGCTAGTTTAAGTCACACTGATATACTAAATGCAGAAAGAGAAAAAAATAGTAATAAACCACAATAATAAAGTTGAGAAATTCATCGAAAAAAAAAGAAAAAAGAAAAAAAAACGAAAAACAGACGATAACGAAACAGAAAAATAAAAACAAAAAAAGAAAAAAAAAAACGCAACTAGAAGCTTTCCAACACACAAATACAAAAAAAGGAGACAAGAAGCCATAAGGGCGATTATCCTTTATTCCATCTCACAGCAGCGATGTCAGAGCATTCAAGGCACAAGCCGTAAATAACCCCAACCCACAGGGTACACTCGGGCTAAATAACACCTCGAGACCACGGCTAACCACACGAGCACAAGGGCGACGAATCCGCCATGAACACACACCATGAACGCGTCAGGCACAGACCTACACGGGACCGCCTCCCGCCTCCCTGCGCCTAGCGCCTCCCCCGCCTCCCCGCTTCCCGCCTCCTCGCGCTCCCCGCCTCCCCGCCTCCCGCCTTCCTCCGCCTCCCCGCCTCCCCGCCCCGCTTCCCCACTTTCCCCGCTTCCCCGCCTCGCCTCCCCCGCGCCCCTACTCCTCTTCGGCCTCGCAACCCCCGCTCGCTCCGCCCGCGAACCTCAACGAACGCGACCCTCCAGAGCGCAAAGCGAACGCATAAACTTCATAAATAATAAATAATAAATAATAACTTCATAAATAAATAATAAATAAATAAATAATGGGTTCCGTGAGTATGATATTATCATTCGGATTCTCCTTCGCTTTCTCAATCACAGCGATCACCGTGATCCTTCCGGCCACGATTTCCGGATCTTATCTCTCTTATCAGTATCATTTTACACATGCTCATTCCACAGTAGTTTCATTATGGAAAGGGGGTGGGGTGGGAGGGGGGGAGGGAAGGAGGAGGGAGGAGGGAAAGAGGGAGGGAGAGGGAGAGAGAGAGAGAGAGAGACAGACAGAGAGAGAGAGATAGAGAGCGAGAGAAAGAGCAGAGAGGAGAGGAGAGCAAGATATGACAGAAAACACCAAAAGGACAGCAATGAAAGAGAAAAGAATGGAAAGAAGACCGAAAAGAGAGGAGAGAGGAAGAGAGAATGAACACGAGATATCTCTCCCTCGCCTTAGCCATCACTCTGGAGCCTCGACAGACGCTAATGGAGGATACACACGGAGATGGGGCACGAGGAGAGGGGGGAGGGAGAGGAGAGGAGAGAGAGTAAAGAAGAGGGGAGAAGAGAAGAGAAGAGAAGAGAAGAAGAGAGAGAGAGAGAGAGAGAGAGAGAAGAGAGAGAGAGAGAGAGAGAGAGAGAGAGAGAGAGAGAGAGAGAGAGAGAGAGAGAGAGAGAGAGAGAGAGAGAGAGAGAGAGAGAGAGAGAGAGAGAGAGAGAGAGAGAGAGAGAGAGAGAGAGAGAGAGAGAGAGAGAGAGAGAGAGAAGAGAAGAAGCAGAGAGAAGAGAGAGAGAGAGAGAGCTGCTGGTCTCTTACATACATCACAGTAACATCGAGGTCTCATGGGGGTGGGGATGGGGGGGGGGGGTCCTGTCTTTGATAAATAATTCCAGCTCATCACAGAAGTTATCAAATGTCGGGACAAGAATGGACAAACATTACAGCCACACACATACACACGTACGTACCTACAAATGCAAATACATACGTACATACATCCACACAACTTTCCCTTCCCTTCCCGAGTGCCCGCATTTACATAAGACCAAACGGAAAAAAAAAAAGTAAAAAAAAAGAAAGAAAGAAAGAAAGGGGGGGGCGAATGGACTAGCTTATAAGACCAAACGAAAAAAGAAAAAAAAAGTAAAAAAAAAAAGGGGGGGGGGGGGGACTAGCTTTATAAGAACCAAACGAAAAAAAAAGAAAAAAAAAAAGGGGGGGGAAGACTAGCTTTATAAGAACAAACGAAAAAAAGAAAAAAAAAAAAAAAAAAAAAGGGGGGGGGGAAAAGGGGAAAAAAAAAAAAAAAAAAAAAAGGAAGGGGGGGGGGGGGACTAGACTAGCTTCCTTGTGTAATCCCGAGGATGTTCTTGGACTACATTGCCACGCCCATTTGTCACGGCACCGCGGCAACTGGCACCATACATCACCCTTAAGGAATATTCACATAATTTCTTCTATTCATCAACGCGACCCCTCCTATACCTTCTACTTCCTCTCCTGCCATCCTTCTCGGAAAGTTTTTTTTTTTTTTCTTCTTCTCTCTTTTGTTCCTACCTCTCCTCCATTTCTGTCTTCCTCTTCTTTCATCTTTCTCTCTTCTTTCTTTTCCCCGGCTTTCTTGTTCCTTATTACCTCTTCCTTCCCGGAGATCCCTTCTCCCTCGCCTCCTCCCTGGTCCATTTCTCCTCTTTCTCTCTTCTTTCTTTTTCCTTCTTCTTGTTCTTATTCCTCTCCTCCCGGGAGATCTTCTCCCTCGCTCCTCCCTAGTCCATTTCTTCCTCTTTCTCTCTTCCTTCTTTTCCTTCTTCTTCTTGGGAGATTTCTCCCTCGCCTCCTCCTTGGTCCATTTCTTCTTCTTCTCTCTTTCTCTTTCCCTTCTTCTTGTTCTTATTCTCTTCCTCCCGGGAGATCCCTTCTCCCTCGCCTCCTCCCTGGTCCATTTCTTCCTCTTTCTCTCTTCCTTCTTTTCCCTTCTTCTTGTTCTTATTCCTCTTCCTCCCGGGAGATCCCTTCTCCCTCGCCTCCTCCCTGGTCCATTTCTTCCTCTTTCTCTCTTCCTTCTTTTCCCTTCTTTTGTTCTTATTCCTCTTCCTCCGGGAGATCCCTTCTCCTCGCCCTCCCTAGTCCATTTCTTCCTCTTTCTCTCTTCTTCTTTTCCCTTCTTCTTGTTCTTATTCCTCTTCCTCCCGGGAGATCCCTTCTCCCTCGCTCCTCCCTGGTCCATTTCTTCCTCTTTCTCTCTTCCTTCTTTTCCCTTCTTCTTGTTCTTATTCCTCTTCCTCCCGGGAGATCCCTTCTCCCTCGCCTCCTCCCTGGTCCATTTCTTCCTCTTTCTCTCTTCCTTCTTTCCCCTTCTTCTTGTTCTTATTCCTCTTCCTCCCGGGAGATCCCTTCTCCCTCGCCTCCTCCCTGGTCCATTTCTTCCTCTTTCTCTCTTCTTTCTCTTCCCTTCTTCTTGTTCTTATTCCTCTTCCTCCCGGGAGATCCCTTCTCCCTCGCCTCCTCCCTGGTCCATTTCTTCCTCTTTCTCTCTTCTTTCTTTTCCCTTCTT
This sequence comes from Penaeus vannamei, assembly GCF_003789085.1. Lineage (NCBI taxonomy): Eukaryota > Metazoa > Arthropoda > Malacostraca > Decapoda > Penaeidae > Penaeus > Penaeus vannamei. The sequence continues at coordinate 392,900 of NW_020872416.1, forward strand.
GTTCTTATCCTCTTCCTCCGGGAGATCCCTTCTCCCTCGCCTCCTCCCTAGTCCATTTCTTCCTCTTTCTCTCTTCCTTCTTTTCCCTTCTTGTTCTTATTCCTCTTCCTCCCGGAGATCCCTTCTCCTCGCCTCCTCCCTGGTCCATTTCTTCCTCTTTCTCTCTTCCTTCTTTTCCCTTCTTCTTGTTCTTATTCCTCTTCCTCCCGGGAGATCCCTTCTCCCTCGCCTCCTCCCTGGTCCATTTCTTCCTCTTTCTCTCTTCCTTCTTTTCCCTTCTTCTTGTTCTTATTCCTCTTCCTCCCGGGATCCCTTCTCCCTCGCCTCCTCCCTGGTCCATTTTCCTCTTCTCTCTTCCTTCTTTTCCCTTCTTTTCTTTTCCTCTTCCTCCCGGAGATCCCTTCTCCCTCGCCTCCTCCCTGTTCCATTTCTTTCTCTTTCTCTCTTCCTTCTTTTCCCTTCTTCTTGTTCTTATTCCTTTCCTTCCCGGGAGATCCCTTCTCCCTCGCCTCCTCCCTGCGTCCATTTCTTCCTCTTTCTCTCTTCTTTCTTTTCCCTTCTTCTTGTTCTTATTCCTCTTCCTCCGGGAGATCCCTTCTCCCTCGCCTCCTCCCTGGTCCATTTCTTCCTCTTTCTCTCTTCTTTCTTTTCCCTTCTTCTTGTTCTTATTCCTCTTCCTCCCGGGAGATCCCTTCTCCCTCGCCCCTCCCTGGTCCATTTCTTCCTCTTTCTCTCTTCTTCTTTCCCTTCTTCTTGTTCTTATTCCTCTTCCTCCCGGGGATCCCTTTCCCTCGCCTCCTCCCTGGTCCATTTCTTCCTCTTTCTCTCCTTTTTCTTTCCCTTCTTCTTGTTCTTATTCCTCTTCCTCCCGGGAGATCCCTTCTCCCTCGCCTCCTCCCTGGTCCATTTCTTCCTCTTTCTCTCTTCTTTCTTTTCCCTTCTTCTTGTTCTTATTCCTCTTCCTCCGGAGATCCCTTCTCCCTCGCCTCCCGGTCCATTTCTTCCTCTTCTCTCTTCTTCTTTCCCTTCTTCTTGTTCTTATTCCTCTTCCTCCCGGGAGATCCCTTCTCCCTCGCCTCCTCCCTGGTCCATTTCTTCCTCTTTCTCTCTTCTTCTCTATCCTTCTTCTTGTTCTTATTCCTCTTCCTCCCGGGGATCCCTTCTCCCTCGCCTCCTCCCTGGTCCATTTCTTCCTCTTTCTCTCTTCTTTCTTTTCCCTTCTTCTTGTTCTTATTCCTCTTCCTCCCGGGGGATCCCTTCTCCCTCGCCTCCTCCCTGGTCCATTTCTTCCTCTTTCTCTCTTCTTTCTTTCCCCTTCTTCTTGTTCTTATTCCTTCCTCCCGGGAGATCCCTTCTCCCTCGCCTCCTCCCTGGTCCATTTCTTCCTCTTTCTCTCTTCCTTCTTTCCCTTCTTCCTGTTCTTATTCCTCTTCCTCCCGGGAGATCCCTTCTCCCTCGCCTCCTCCCTGTCCATTTCTTCCTCTTTCTCTCTTCTTCTTCTTTTTCCCTTCTTCCTTCTTCTTATTCCTCTTCCTCCCGGGAGATCCCTTCTCCCTCGCCTCCTCCCTGTTTCCATTTCTTCCTCTTTCTCTCTTCTTCTCTTCCCTTCTTCTTGTTCTTATTCCCTCTTCCTCCGGGAGATCCCTTCTCCCTCGCCTCCTCCCTGGTCCATTTCTTCCTCTTTCTCTCTTCCTTCTTTCCCTTCTTCTTGTTCTATTCCTCTTCTCCCGGGAGATCCCTTCTCCTCGCCTCCTCCCTGTCCATTTCTTCCTCTTTCTCTCTTCTTTCTTTCCTTCTTCTTTTCTTATTCCTCTTCCTCCCGGGAGATCCTTCTCCCTCGCCTCCTTCCCTATCCAATCCTCTTCCTCCCGGGAGATCCCTTCTCCCTCGCTCCTCCCTGTTCATTTCTTCCTCTTTCTCTCTTCCTTCTTTCCCTTCTTCTTGTTCTTATTCCTCTTCCTCCCGGGAGATCCCTTCTCTCCCTCGCCTCCTCCCTGGTCCATTTCTTCCTCTTTTCTCTCTTCCTTCTTTCCCTTCTTCTTGTTCTTATTCCTCTTCCTCCCGGGAGATCCCTTCTCCCTCGCCTCCTCCCTGTCCATTTCTTCCTCTTTCTCTCTCCTTCTTTTCCTTCTTCTTGTTCTTATTCCTCTTCCTCCCGGGAGATCCCTTCTCCCTCGCCTCCTCCCTAGTCCATTTCTTCCTCTTTCTCTCTTCCTTCTTTTCCCTTCTTCTTGTTCTTATTCCTCTTCCTCCCGGGAGATCCCTTCTCCCTCGCCTCCTCCCTGGTCCATTTCTTCCTCTTTCTCTCTTCCTTCTTTTCCCTTCTTCTTGTTCTTATTCCTCTTCCTCCCGGGAGATCCCTTCTCCCTCGCCTCCTCCCTGTCCATTTCTTCCTCTTTCTCTCTTCCTTCTTTCCTTCTTCTTGTTCTTATTCCTCTTCCTCCCGGGAGATCCCTTCTCCTCGCCTCCTCCCTGGTCCATTTCTTCCTCTTTCTCTCCTTCTTTTCCCTTCTTCTTGTTCTTATTCCTCTTCCTCCCGGGAGATCCCTTCTCCCTCGCCTCCTCCCTAGTCCATTTCTTCCTCTTTCTCTCTTCCTTCTTTTCCCTTCTTCTTGTGTTCTTATTCCTCTTCCTCCCGGGAGATCCTTCTCCTCGCCTCCTCCCTAGTCCATTTCTTCCTTCTCTCTCTTCCTTCTTTTCCCTTCTTCTTGTTCTTATTCCTCTTCCTCCCGGGAGATCCCTTCTCCCTCGCCTCCTCCCTAGTCCATTTCTTCCTCTTTCTCTCTTCTTTCTTTTCCCTTCTTCTTGTTCTTATTCCTCTTCCTCCCGGGAGATCCCTTCTCCCTCGCCTCCCTCCCTGGTCCATTTCTTCCCTTTTCTTTCTTCCTTTTTCCCTTCTTTGTTCTTATTCCTCTTCCTCCCGGGAGATCCCTTCTCCCTCGCCTCCTCGTCCATTTCTTCTCTTTCTCTCTTCCTTCTTTTTCCCCTTCTTCTTGTTCTTATTCCTCTTCCTCCCGGGAGATCCCTTCTCCCTCGCCTCCTCCCTGTTCCATTTCTTCCTCTTTCTCTCTTCCTTCTTTTCCCTTCTTCTTGTTCTTATTCCTCTTCCTCCCGGGGATCCCTTCTCCCTCGCCTCCTCCCGGTCCATTTCTTCCTCTTTCTCTCTTCTTTCTTTCCCTTCTTCTTGTTCTTATTCCTCTTCCTCCCGGGAGATCCCTTCTCCTCGCCTCCTCCCTGGTCCATTTCTTCCTCTTTCTCTCTTCCTTCTTTTCCCTTCTTCTTGTTCTTATTCCTCTTCCTCCCGGGAGATCCCTTCTCCCTCGCCTCCTCCCTGGTCCATTTCTTCCTCTTTCTCTCTTCTTCTTTTTCCCTTCTTCTTGTTCTTATTCCTCTTCCTCCCGGGAGATCCCTTCTCCCTCGCCTCCTCCCTGGTCCATTTCTTCCTCTTTCTCTCTTCTTTCTTTTCCCTTCTTCTTGTTCTTATTCCTTTCCTCCGGGAGATCCCTTCTCCCTCGCCTCCTCCCTGGTCCATTTCTTCCTCTTTCTCTCTTCCTTCTTTTCCTTCTTCTTGTTCTTATTCCTCTTCCTCCCGGGAGATCCCTTCTCCCTCGCCTCCTCCCTGTCCATTTCTTCCTCTTTCTCTCTTCCTTCTTTCCTTCTTCTTGTTCTTATTCCTCTTCCTCCCGGGAGATCCCTTCTCCCTCGCCTCCTCCCTGTCCATTTTTCCTCTTTCTCTCTTCCTTTTTTCCCTTCTTCTTGTTCTTATTCCTCTTCCTCCGGGAGATCCCTTCTCCCTCGCCTCCTCCCTGGTCCATTTCTTCCTCTTTCTCTCTTCTTTCTTTTCCTTCTTCTTGTTCTTATTCCTCTTCCTCCGGGATCCCTTCTCCCTCGCCTCCTCCCTGTCCATTTCTTCCTCTTTCTCTCTTCTTCTCTTTCCCTTCTTCTTGTTCTATTCCTCTTCTCCCCGGGAGATCCCTTCTCCCTCGCCTCCTCCCTGGTCCATTTCTTCCTCTTTCTCTCTTCTTTCTTTCCCTTCTTCTTGTTCTTATTCCTCTTCCTCCCGGAGATCCTTTCTCCCTCGCCTCCTCCCTGGTCCATTTCTTCCTCTTTCTCTCTTCTTTCTTTCCCTTCTTCTTGTTCTTATTCCTCTTCTCCCGGGATCCCTTCTCCCTCGCCTCCTCCTTCCATTTCTTCCTCTTTCTCTCTTCCTTCTTTTCCCTTCTTCTTGTTCTTATTCCTCTTCCTCCCGGGAGATCCCTTCTCCCTCGCCTCCTCCCTGGTCCATTTCTTCTCTTTCTCTCTTCTTTTCTTTCCCTTCTTCTTGTTCTTATTCCTCTTCCTCCCGGGAGATCCCTTCTCCCTCGCTCCTCCCTAGTCCATTTCTTCCTCTTTCTCTCTTCCTTCTTCTTCTTCTTGTTCTTATTCCTCTTCCTCCCGGAGATCCCTTCTCCTCGCCTCCTCCCTGGTCCATTTCTTCCTCTTTCTCTCTTCCTTCTTTTCCCTTCTCTTGTTTCTTATTCCTCTTCCTCCCGGGAGATCCCTTCCCTCGCCTCCTCCCTGTCCATTTCTTCCTCTTTCTCTCTTCCTTCTTTTCCCTTCTTCTTGTTCTTATTCCTCTTCCTCCCGGGAGATCCCTTCTCCCTCGCCTCCTCCCTGTTCCATTTCTTCCTCTTTCTCTCTTCTTTCTTTCCCCTTCTTCTTGTTCTTATTCCTCTTCCTCCCGGAGATCCCTTCTCCCTCGCCTCCTCCCTGTCCATTTTTCCTCTTTCTCTCTTCCTTCTTTTCCTTCTCTTCTTGTTCTTATTCCTCTTCCTCCCGGGAGATCCCTTCTCCCTCGCCTCCTCCCTGGTCCATTTCTCCTCTTTCTCTCTTCTCTCTTCTTCTTGTTCTATTTCCTCTTCCTCCCGGGAGATCCCTTCTCCCTCGCCTCCTCCCTGGTCCATTTCTTCCTCTTTCTCTCTTCCTTCTTTCCCTTCTTCTTGTTCTTATTCCTCTTCCTCCCGGGAGATCCCTTCTCCCTCGCCTCCTCCCTGGTCCATTTCTTCCTCTTTCTCTCTTCTTTCTCTTCCCTTCTTCTTGTTCTTATTCCTCTTCCTCCCGGGAGATCCCTTCTCCCTCGCCTCCTCCCTGTCCATTTCTTCCTCTTTCTCTCTTCTTTCTTTCCCTTCTTCTTGTTCTTATTCCTCTTCCTCCGGGAGATCCCTTCTCCCTCGCCTCCTCCCTGGTCCATTTCTTCTCTTTCTCTCTTCTTCTTTCCCCTTCTTCTTGTTCTTATTCCTCTTCCTCCCGGGAGATCCCTTCTCCCTCGCCTCCTCCCTGTCCATTTCTTTCCTCTTTCTCTCTTCCTTCTTTTCCCTTTTCTTCTTATTCCTCTTCCTCCCGGGAGATCCCTTCTCCCTCGCCTCCTCCCTGGTCCATTTCTTCCTCTTTCTCTCTCTTCTTCTTTCCTTCTTCTTGTTCTTATTCCTCTTCCTCCCGGGAGATCCCTTCTCCCTCGCCTCCTCCCTGGTCCATTTCTTCTCTTTCTCTCTCTTCCTTCTTTTCCCTTCTTCTTGTTCTTATTCCTCTTCCTCCCGGGAGATCCCTTCTCCTCGCCTCCTCCCTGGTCCATTTCTTCCTCTTTCTTCTCTTCTTCTTTTCCCTTCTTCTTGTTCTTATTCCTCTTCCTCCCGGGAGATCCCTTCTCCCTCGCCTCCTCCCTGGTCCATTTCTTCCTCTTTCTCTCTTCCTTCTTTTCCCTTCTTCTTGTTCTTATTCCTCTTCCTCCCGGGAGATCCCTTCTCCCTCGCCTCCTCCCTGGTCCATTTCTTCCTCTTTCTCTCTTCCTTCTTTCCCTTCTTGTTCTTATTCCTCTTCCTCCCGGGAGATCCCTTCTCCCTCGCCTCCTCCCTGGTCCATTTCTTCCTCTTTCTCTCTTCCTTCTTTTCCCTTCTTCTTGTTCTTATTCCTCTTCCTCCGGAGATCCCTTCTCCCTCGCCTCCTCCCTGGTCCATTTCTTCTTCCTCTTTCTCTCTTCCTTCTTTCCCCTTCTTCTTGTTCTTATTCTCTTCCTCCCGGGAGATCCCTTCTCCCTCGCCTCCTCCCTGGTCCATTTCTTCCTCTTTCTCTCTTCCTTCTTTTCCCTTCTTCTTGTTCTTATTCCTCTTCCTCCCGGGAGATCCCTTCTCCCTCTCCCTCCTCCCTGGTCCATTTCTTCCTCTTTCTCTCTCCTTCTTTTTCCCTTCTTCTTGTTCTTATTCCTCTTCCTCCCGGGAGATCCCTTCTCCCTCGCCTCCTCCTGTCCATTTCTTCCTCTTTCTCTCTTCCTTCTTTTCCCTTCTTCTTGTTCTTATTCCTCTTCCTCCCGGGAGATCCCTTCTCCCTCGCCTCCTCCCTGGTCCATTTCTTCCTCTTTCTCTCTTCCTTCTTTTCCCTTCTTCTTGTTCTTATTCCTCTTCCTCCCGGGGATCCCTTCTCCCTCGCCTCCTCCCTGGTCCATTTCTTCCTCTTTCTCTCTTTCCTTCTTTTCCCTTCTTCTTGTTCTTATTCCTCTTCCTCCCGGGAGATCCCTTCTCCCTCGCCTCCTCCCTGGTCCATTTCTTCCTCTTTCTCTCTTCCTTCTTTTCCTTCTTCTTGTTCTTATTCCTCTTCCTCCCGGGAGATCCCTTCTCCCTCGCCTCCTCCCTGGTCCATTTCTTCCTCTTTCTCTCTTCTTTCTTTCCCCCTTCTTCTTGTTCTTATTCCTCTTCCTCCCGGGAGATCCCTTCTCCCTCGCCTCCTCCCTGGTCCATTTCTTCCTCTTTCTCTCTTCTTTCTCTTCCCTTCTTCTTGTTCTTATTCCTCTTCCTCCCGGGAGATCCCTTCTCCCTCGCCTCCTCCCTGGTCCATTTCTTCCTCTTTCTCTCTTCTTTCTCTTCCCTTCTTCTTGTTCTTATTCCTCTTCCTCCCGGGAGATCCCTTCTCCCTCGCCTCCTCCCTGGTCCATTTCTTCCTCTTTCTCTCTTCTTCTTTCCCCTTCTTCTTGTTCTTATTCCTCTTCCTCCCGGAGATCCCTTCTCCCTCGCCTCCTCCCTGGTCCATTTCTTCCTCTTTCTCTCTTCCTTCTTTCCCTTCTTCTTGTTCTTATTCCTCTTCCTCCCGGGAGATCCCTTCTCCCTCGCCTCCTCCCTGGTCCATTTCTTCCTCTTTCTCTCTTCCTTCTTTCCCCTTCTTCTTGTTCTTATTCCTCTTCCTCCCGGGAGATCCCTTCTCCCTCGCCTCCTCCCTGGTCCATTTCTTCCTCTTTTCTCTCTTCCTTCTTTTCCCTTCTTCTTGTTCTTATTCCTCTTCCTCCCGGGAGATCCCTTCTCCCTCGCCTCCTCCCTGGTCCATTTCTTCCTCTTTCTCTCTTCTTCTTTTCCCTTCTTCTTGTTCTTATTCCTCTTCCTCCCCGGGAGATCCCTTCTCCCTCGCCTCCTCCCTGTCCATTTCTTCCTCTTTCTCTCTTCCTTCTTTTCCCTTCTTCTTGTTCTTATTCCTCTTCCTCCCGGGAGATCCCTTCTCCCTCGCCTCCTCCCTGGTCCATTTCTTCCTCTTTCTCTCTTCCTTCTTTTCCCTTCTTCTTGTTCTTATTCCTCTTCCTCCCGGGAGATCCCTTCTCCCTCGCCTCCTCCCTGGTCCATTTCTTCCTCTTTCTCTCTTCCTTCTTTTCCCTTCTTCTTGTTCTTATTCCTCTTCCTCCCGGGAGATCCCTTCTCCCTCGCCTCCTCCCTGGTCCATTTCTTCCTCTTTCTCTCTTCTTTCTCTTCCTTCTTCTTGTTCTTATTCCTCTTCCTCCCGGGAGATCCCTTCTCCCTCGCCTCCTCCCTGGTCCATTTTCCCTCTTTCTCTCTTCCTTCTCTTCCCTTCTTCTTGTTCTTATTCCTCTTCTCCCGGGAGATCCCTTCTCCCTCGCCTCCTCCCCTAGTCCTCCAGAAGACTTTCATCTCATCCCCCCCCCCCCCCTCTGCTTCCCCATCCCGCAGGGCGAGGCTCTTCAGACCTCTTTCCTCACGACCCAACATGTCCATTCCATCGAACCTTTCTCTCATATTCATGTAAATAGTATATTATATATATATATATATATATATATATATATATATATATATATATATATATATATATATATATATATATATATATATATATGTATTATGTATATTACTACCGGTGATTAATACTGATTAAGTTTATGGTCATGTCGTGGGATATGATAGTGTACTAATTCATATTTTGATAATTTCCCAGACATATTAGTAATAAGTACATAAATCTAATAAGAATTCTTAACATTTAGTGAAAGAAAAATTCTCATAACACACACACACACACACACACACACACACACACACACACACACACACACACACACACACACACACACACACACACACACACACACACACACACACACATACACGCACACACACATATAATTATTATCATTATCATCATGTGGTGACAGAACATGCGATTGCGACCCAGAACCCGGAACAGCTTGCCCTAAGACCACTTGAACATCCTCGCTCGCAACCTGACAACCAACCTCCTAGTCAACCTAATCAACCGACAAGCAAACCTAATAAGCCCCCCAACCCAGGAATCAACCCCCCCCCCATGCAACCAACCCACCGTCCAACCCAACCGCCCACAGAACCCCCTCCCCAACCCCCATGCAACCAACCCACCGTGCAACCCCCCCGCCCACAGACCCACCGCCCGCCCACCGCAACCCACGAGCCAACCCACAGGCGAGCAGCCACCGAGTCAGCCATCCAGGCCCCTTGTCTTCCTGGCTGCCTGCTATTGACTGGCTCTTCCTCGGTTTACAGGAGCCATTAATCAGGCGCTGAAGTGAGGCTAAGCATTAGTCACTTCCACAAACGCCCCCCCCCCATGCTCCCACACCCCTCCCGCGCCCCTATGCCCCTCCCAGCCCCATGCCCCCTCCCACCGCCCCATACCCTTACCTCTTGGAATACGGCCAGAAATCTTCCTTGCCAGTGGCACCCCCTCCTCCTTCCTTCCCCCTTCCCTCCACTCTCCTCATCTTTCCTTCCTCTCGCTACGACCCTCTACCCCCTCCCCTACTCTCCCCAACCCCCTACCCGCTCTCTCCTTACCCCTACCTCTGCCCCTGCAACCCTCCCCACCCCACCCTGCCCAACATTTCCGGGGAAGTGGGACCTCTGGGGGCATGACAACAGTGTGTGTGAAGGGCGACTCTGTGTAAATGTAGAGCGTTTTTTTCCCCTTTAACAAAGAGAATAAAAAAGTTACATTCTGCAAGACAAACATTACTACTTGATTCTGACACAAGGAAACAAAGTTATACATACATACGCTCTTACATACATACATACATACATACACACAGACATACAACATACACATACAAATATATACGTCTATTCATCTATCTACATATATTAAAATATATGTATATATGTATTTTAAATATGTATATATGCATATATATGTGTGTGTGTGTGTGTGTGTGTGTGTGTGTGTGTGTGTGTGTGTGTGTGTGTGTGTGTGTGGTGTGTGTGTGTGTGTGTGTGTGTGTGTGTGTGTGTTGTGTGTGTGTGTATGTGTGTGTGTACATACATATGTATATATTATATATATATATATATATATATATATATAATATATATATATATATATATACACACACATAATTAAACAGTGTGTGCGTGCGTGCGTGCGTGCGTCCGTATGTGTCTATATTTATATCTATATATCTATACACACAAACACATTTAAGTGTGTGTCCGCGCATGCGTGCGCGTGAGTGTGTATAGACGATTAAGTAGGTGTAGGTGCAGGTGTGCATATGTATTCGTATGTGTGTATATATATATATATATATAATATATATATATATATTATATATATATATATATAATATATATATATATATATATATATATATATGTATATAAGTACGTATTTATGTTATGTTTATGTATGCGTTTACGTATGCATTTATGCTTGCGCATGTATGTATAAATGTATGTATACACACATGTACAGGTGTATGTATATATGCAAGAATACATGTATGCACGTTGGCAAGTACCCACGCGCGCACGATGTCCATCAAACCTCTTCTCCCAGGTACACAGCCGAGCCCCCGCGAAGAGAGGAAGAAGAAAGAGCCACGCAAGATGAGAGCCACGCAGATATCTGCATCCCGGCCTCCCCGCACAATGCACAGAACCCCCCCCCCTCCCCCACCCGAGCATCACCCCCTTTCCGGAAAGATTCGCCTCATTAGCATATCCGTAAAACTTAGCAGCCTCTAACCCTCTTCCGGCTCGATTAGGCGAGGAACCGACGGGCGAAGCGGTCTCCCGAGTCCGCTGGATGGGGGGGAGATTTACGGCTCAGATTTGCATGCACTAACAATACCCTCAAAGTGGTATGGTAACGAGGCGACCCATTACGGCGGCGGGAGGTGTCGGCGACCGCGCCCCATTTCCCCTCCCGGTTTCGGCGCACTCAGCCACGCCGAAAACCGTACTTGAGGCACGTACCTAATGGCCGTACTGAACTCTTCCCTCCGTTCCAGCGCTCGAGACTCACTGGGTAATGCGGCTCTCATTCCATGGCAGCATCAGAGGCTCTTACTTCACAGCAGTACTCGAGAGTCTTGCATCACTCCACGCAGCACTCGAGATTCCAAAGCGGTATCGGGGGCTCCTCCTACCTCGCGGCGGCAAATGAGCCGAGACGTACCCACGGCAGTCGCTTCTATCTCCTCCTCCTTCTCTCCTTTTGCTATCTATTCCGCTCCTCCACCGCCCCCTTTCCCTCCCTCCCCCCCCCCCCCTCCTCTGCCTCCTGTCCCGGACGCTGATAACTACGCGTTAGTCTTGCCCAATCAGTGCCGGCGACACACTCCACGTGTGCTACATACACCATTCTGTTTCAATGTTAGCGCTCTCTCTCTCGCTCTCCCTCTCCCCCTCCGCCCCTCTCTCTCTTTCTCTCTTTCTATCCTCTCTCTTTCTATCTCTCTCTCTCTTTTCTTTCTCTTTTCTCTCTCTTATCTCTCTCTCTTTCTCTCTTGTTCTCTCTCTCTCTCTTTTGTTCTCTCTCTCTCTTTGTTTTCTCTCTCTTCTCTCTCTCTATTCTCTTCTTCTTCTCTCCTTCCTCGTCTCTATCTCTTCTCCTCCTCCTCTCTTATCCACTACCTATCCTGTTTTTCCCTCCATCCTTTCTCCAGATGTCTTTTTTTTTTCCTTTTTTTTCTTTTGGCCATTCTCTCTCTATGCACCTCTTCTTTTATTTATCTTTCCCCTTTTTCCTCCCGGACACAAGGATAACAACACGATCGATGTTAATAATAGCAACAATATCACGAGGGGCAGGCATGACATGGGCACAATCACCTACCGCCCTTGCTAAGTATTCCCGTGGAAGGAGGTAGGGGTGGGAAGGGAAGGGAAGGGAAGGGAAGGGAGGGAAGGGAAGGAGAGGAGGCGGAGGGGAGGGAAGGGAAGGGAAGGGAAGGGAAAGGAGAGAGGGAGGGAGGAAGGGAAGAGGAGGCGGAACTGGGAGGAAGGAAGGGAAGTGGACGGAGGAGGGGGAGGGAAGGAGAAGGTATGAATAGAATGGGAGAAATGAGGAAGGGAGGGAGAGGAGAGGGAGAGGGAGGAATAAGGAGGGAAGAGAGAGGAAGAGGGAGAGGGAAGGGAGAGCGAGGAAGAGAAGGGGAGAAGGAGGGGGAAGAGAGGGGAAGAGAAGGGGTGGAGGAGGAAGGGAGGGGTAGAAATACGTAGAAAATGAAGGGAAAGGAGGGAAAGAGTGAAATGGAGAAAGAGAGGTAGAGGTGAGGAAAATATAAGAATAAACAGCAGAAAAGGACAGAAACAGGTAATTAATAAAAAAAACATTTAAAAGATAGGTAGAGGGAAAATGAGGAGATGTATTGTTTTCATTTAAAATATTGATAAACCCTTTCTAATCTCACTATTTACTATTAGGAAAAATTATACAATCCAATCACGCCAATCAACTATGTACAAAATCATAGGCAATCAAATCCAAGTACAAGAACGATAATACAAAAACACGAATTCCAGGCAAATTCAATGCTAACCACAAGAAGAGAGTAGATAAATGATACGGACAACACGAATACAGCAATCAAGCAAACCGAAGCACGGAAGCAACGCAAAACAAAAAACACGAAGATCCATGGCAAATCAGCAACAAGCCAAAACAAGAACGAACAAAACACGATCAGCAAATCAAGCAAACAAAAGCCAAACAAGAAACGAAACATAAAACCACGAAATCCAGCAAATCAGCACAACAAGCCAAACAAGAAAACGAACAACAACACGAATCCAGGCAAAGCCTCAAGACAACAAGCCAGAATACAGAGAAAAGAACAAAAAACACGATCCAGGCAAATCAAGCCAACAGCCAAAAAGAAAACGAACAAAAACACGAATCCAGGCAAATCAAGGGCAACCAGGAGGCCAAACGGAAGAAACGAAACAAAAACACGACATCCAGGCAAATTCAAAGCACACCAGTCCAAACAAGGAATACGAACAAACACGAAAATCCAGAAGCAAATCACAAGCAAGCAAGCCAAACAAAACAGCAAGCAACCAAGAATACAAGAAAAAAACTAAGAAAAGAAAACAGGAAAAAAAATCACCGCACCGTAGCGCACACCTCCGGTTCCTGGCCTCCCGTCCCTGCGTCCGCCCGCCACAAACTCGGTCCTGACGAAATCCCAGCCGGCGAGTTTCTTTTGTCCGATTGCCCGTGATTCGCCATTTGATTATACTTGCAGCTTCTCGGCACTGCTTCAGTTTTGCGTCAAAATTTCATTACTCGAATTCTCGTCTCTTCTCTAACTCTATCTATCGACGATCTAGTGCATACACACCACCACCCACAACACACAACAACACAACACAAAACACACACACTACACAACATCACATACAACACACACACAGAAGACAGTACACACACACACAGACAGACAAGACAGACATGACATGACAGGCACACATGTCCCACCACACACACACACACACACACACCACACACACGAGCACAAGCGGTAGACCACACCACCACACAACACACACACGTCACACACACACACACAGATAACTACACACACACACACACAGCACGTACACCACACACACACATAGATTAATATATTACTCATTTATTTATATATTCAAAATATATAACCAATAATAATAATTAATATATATACCTAATTTATTATATTCTTATTTATTTTTATTTCCCTCTCTCCCCATCCCTTTTCCGCTCCTCCTTTTTCCCTCCTCTCTTTCATCTCTAATAAAAATTAATATTTTTTCTTTCCCTTCCTTCCCCCTCTTTCTTTCTTTCTTTCCTTTTTTTTCTCTCTCTCTATTCTCCGCATAGAAATGTAAAATTGTTGTTGCATATATGCGTATTACAACTAAAGTTTCTTGATCCATACAACTGCGCATTAGGCATGGATGTTAATTGTATGTATCTACGTATATACGTATGTACATAACCAAGGTCAATCCTCTACGTATACCTCCATAATATGCAATCACGTAATGATCTTATATCTAAAGTAGGAATACAGTATCATGCATGACTTTATGCACATGTCCATGTACATAACCCCGCAATCATTCTGCAATTTGCATCTCACCACCACAACGATATAAATGTGCGAACGTACCCACGCCTCTATCTCCCGTCTCCGGACCCACGCGAATAAATACAAGCGGTCTCGCACGCCCGCATAAACACGCCACAGCCACGCCGCCCGAAAAAGGAGAACCGCGCCGAAATTGTTTTGTTTTTCGGCGTTCGTGTAAACCTCTCGGTGACTTCTATTGCCAAGAGCACTCTGCGCGCCCGCCTTCGTATTTATAACGCGAGATGGACAGAACGCGGCGGTCCTCCGTCTTGGGGTCTGGTGTGTGTGTGTGTGTGTGTGTAGTGTGCTGTGTGTCGCCGTGTGTGTGTGTGTGTGTGTGGTGTGTGTGTGTGTGTGTGTGTGTGTGTGTGTGTGTGTGTGTGTCGTGAGAGAGCAGAGAGAGAGGAGAGAGAAAGAGACGAGAAGAGAGAGAAGAGACAAGCAGAAGAGAAGAAAAGAGACGGGCAAGAAGGAGAGGAGAGAGAGAGAGAGAGAGAGAGAGCAGACGCAGAGCAAAAGTGATTCATAAATTAAGGAAGGAATTCAAAGAAACGGCACACCCACTTCTACAAAAACTACTCACCACAACATTTGAAATACATCCAAAAAGAGGCGCTAATTTACTAAACCAACCGGTCCCACCCATTCTCTACATTCTCTCTCCAACCACCACCACCGCCACGGGAAATCTTCCGCCCCCACCACACCGGATACCCTCGGGACCCATCTCCATCACCCCCTCCGAACCCCCTGGCCCCACCAAATTCCCAAGTACCTAGCGAGCAACAAAACCCCCGCAATCGCAGGAAATCCCGCGAGGGCTGAAATCCGCCGAGAAGGAGCCCCCTCCCGACAACGGCCGAAAGAAACAGCGAGAGATGCAATACAGTGGCAATATCATGCATGTATTAAAGGGACGAGCCGCGGGACACGAGGGAAGCTAATCGGCAAAAACAATAATGTGTTCCTATCTCGTGGTTTTTGTATCAATCTCGCTTCTGGTGCCTTCTTTTCTTTATCGTAATTTCTCTCCTCTCCTCCTGTTATGTATCGGTATTTATCTGTTTTTCCTGTTGGGTTGGCGAGGAGTTCCGTTTTGTCCGTGCTTTCTATCATGCTCCGCCGTTATCAGTCCGCTTTCCTCTTCCTCTTTTCACATCGCTATCTATCGTCTCTAAAACCTTTTCTTCTTCTTTTTCGTTTAATTCTACTTCTTCTTAATCCTTCTCTCCCTCTTCCTTCAGTACCACTCCAACCTCCCATCAGAAGCAAACACCTCAGCTAGCACGTTCCTCCACCCAACAAGCTCCACCACTTTCCTCCACCATCGACCAACATCCACGCCAGTTCTCTCTCCTCCTCATTCCACCTCCGTCGCCACTTCCATTAACATATCTTCCTCAACAACCTTCACCTCCACCTCCACTACCACCTCCACTTCTTATTTATTTATCTTTGCTGTCTTCTCCCTTATCACTTGTCTTCCCACCACTTTCCCCATCTCCTCTCACTTTCTTCCTTCTCTTTTCTCTCTTCTTTTCTTCTACTTCTCACTCCACCTTCTCCTTCCTTTTCTTCTCGCCACGCACCCGACCTCCTCCTCTCCCGCCCCCCACCTCTCCTGCCTGCCCACCAAGAGAGTTTCGTCATCGCGCTCGGCCCTCTGCTGGTGAATCCAGTTTGGCGAGCTGCGGTGGGACGGCAGAAAGCAGGGCGTGTACGGGGGCGTGGAACAGGTTGTGGGGGGCAGAGGGCAGGGGCACGGTCAGGGTAGGGCGGAGCAGGAGAGAGGCAAGAGTAAGGGAAGCAGGGATAGAAAGGGGGAGGGGACCAAGGGAACAAGTAGAGCAGGGGAGGGATGGGGGAACAGGTAGACCAGGGGATGGGGACGGGGGAACGGTAGAGCAGGGGATGGGACCAGGTAGACCAGGGGAGGGGGACGGGGAGTAGAGGGGGAGAGGGGCACATGCAGGGAGGAGGGGGAGGGTGTGGGAATCAACTCACCCACCGCCCAACCGAGTCAAGCCAGCAGGTGTGAAGGTGAACTCCCCGGAATGAGCTCATGATCCTGTAAGACAACCATTCATTACGGGAACCACCGCCTTGGATCACGTACTCCATCATGGGAGGAGGAGGAGGAGGAGGAGAGAAGAGGGAGGAGGAGGAGGAGGAGGACAGAGAGAAAGAAGACAAGGACAGTGAGGAGGAGGGAGACAGAGAGGAAGGAAAGGAGGATAGAGATGAGGAGGAGGAGGACAGAGAGGAGGGGAAGAAGGTTAGAGAGGAGAAGGAAGACAGAGAGGAGAAAAAGGGGAACATAGAGAAGGAGGATAGAGAGGAGGGGAAGGAGGATAGAGAGGAGGAGTAGGAGCACAGAGAGGAGGATGAGAAGGAGGTAGAATAAGAGGAGGAAAGAGATGAGGATAGGGATGATAGAAGGGGAGGGAGATATAAGTGAAGGAGATGGATGTAAGGAAATAAGGAAGAAGTGGAGAGAGGAGGAAGAGAGAGGAGAGAGAGAGAGAGAGAGAGGAGAGAGAGAGAGAGAGAGAGAGAGAGAGAGAGAGAGAGAGGAGAGAAGAGAGAGAGAGAGAGAGAGGAAGACACACGCAGAGAAAAGAGCGAAAGAAGCAAAACAGAAAACACAAAAACAAAACGATTAACCGCTCGCGACTTAAACCGCCGACGCCGAATCTTGCAAAGCCACGGAAAAGGACTCCTCCCAACCAACCTGCA
>NW_020872416.1:414319-416819 GCF_003789085.1 Penaeus vannamei
ACCCCAGCTCCTCTACTCCCGCGCTGCACAGGCCCGGCGGAATGACAAGACGAGTTCCGCAACAGCAAAAAGAAAAAAAAATTGTTCCGTACCATCGCCTTGAACTGAACTTACATCTCAAATAGGAAAAAAAAATATGGTGTACAAACGCATGCACGCACACATACACACACACACACACACACACACACACACACACACACACACACACACACACGAACACACACACACACACACACACACACACACACACACACACACACACACAGCACACACACACACACATACACACACACACACCACACACACTGGAAGCTGGGAGAAAGGATAAAGAGAGCGGAGGGGATTGGCAAGAAGGAAGGAATAAGGGAGAAAGAAAGAGAATAGGCGTGGAAGGAACAGAGGAGAGGGAAAGAAACGACCTAGGAGAAGGAGAAAGAGAATAGGGAGAAAAAGAAGAAAATGGAGAGATGGGAGTGCGAGAGTAAGGGAATTGGGGTAAAAATAAAGATAGTAGAGAGTAGGAAAAGGGAATGAAAAAACGATAGACGCAAGAATAGAAGGAAGGAGGGACAGAGAGAGAACAGAAGGAAAGAGAAAAGATAGGAAGATAAATACCGCCAGGGACCGACACAGAAGAGCAACAAGGAGAGCACAAACACAAAGAAGAGAGAGGAAAAAAACAACAACAAAGAAAGAACAGGGAAGACAAAAGAAGGAAACGAAGGGAGGTCAAAGGGAGGAGGAAACAGAGAAGAGGGAGAATGAGGCGAGAGAAGGGAAGGGGGAAAGAGAAGGGAAGGAGGGAAGGTCAGACGAGTATAGGGAGGGAGCGAGGGGAGGGAGGGGGGGAGGGAGAGAGAGAGAGAGAGAGAGAGAGAGAGAGAGAGAGAGAGAGAGAGAGAGAGAGAGAGAGAGAGAGAGAGAGAGAGAGAGAGAGAGAGAGAGAGAGAGAGAGAGAAGAGAGACAGACAGAGAGAGAGAGAGAGAGACAGGCGAGAGCAGAGAGACCCAAGAGCGAGCGAGCAAGAGAGAGAGAGAAGGGATTTAAAGAGAACCTGAGCCCCAACAAAAAGTTTGCGACTCTAATACCACTTGAACCATCTCAAGGGGGATATTCCTCAAATGAAACCATTCTTGACACGGGGCAGACGTGACCCTCGGCGTCGGGCCCAAAGCCGCTTCAGGGGGCGTGTGCGCACGGGGGGGGGGGGGAAGGGAGGGGAAGGGAGGGGAAGGGAGGGGAAAACAGGAAGAGATGGGGAAGGAAGGGTGCGCACGGGGGGGGGGGGAGGGGAAGGGAGGGGAGGAACAGGAAGAGATGGGGAAGGAAGGGCGCACGGGGGGGGGAAGGGAGGGGAAGGGAGAGGAGGAACAGGAAGAGATGGGGAAGGAAGGGGTGCACATTGGGGGGGGGAGGGAGGGGAGGAACAGGAAGAGATGGGGGGAGGGGGAATAAAGAAGGGATGGGGAAAGGAAAGGAAGGGAAGAAGGAAGGGAAGGGAAGGGAAAAGGAAGGGATAGGGAAGGAGGGAGAGAGAAGAGAAGGGAGAAAGAAAGGGAGAGAAAAAAAAGAGAAAGAGAAGAGAGAAACAAAAGGGAGAGAAAAAGAGAAAAACAGAGTAAGAGAAAGACATGAAAAAAAGATAAAGAGAATAAAACACAAAGTTGAAATAAGACTAAAGAAATGAAAAACAGACAATGAGAGAAAAACGAGAGAAAGTGAGAGAAGGAGAAAGACGTCCAGATGGAACAATATCTTTTAAGAATCGTGCTCAACATGCTTACACTGGAATCGGAGCTGGTCAGACGGGCTACCGGCTATCGTGTGCTCCTCAAAAATGCAAAAAAAAAAAAGAAAAAAGAAAAAAGAAAGAAAAAAAGACAGAGGCGCATTCCTTCTGCGGGATCCATGAACTGTGAGAGGAGCAATATAATCTAGGTAAAATATAATAATGGATTATGAAGATAGATATACACATACAAAATTAAACGCAACACACACACAAACAAACACACACACATTCACACACTTCACACACTTACTCACTCACTCTCTCTCTCTCTAACACACACAACACACACACACACACACACACACACACACACACACACACACACACACACACACACACACACACACACACACACACACTCTCTCTCTCTCTCTCTCTCTCTCTCTCTCTAACGTATTTGTGGCAACATCGCGAGGTCTGACATCGAATCACTCGACGGAGCGTTTCACCTGACACTGAATAGGGGAAAAAACCCTGGACAATAAACAAACAGCCAAGACTGACATTTCCCTTAAACAGACACGCCCAGCCTCAGCCCAGCCTCATTCCCAACCCGCCACCCACTACCCCATCCCCACCTCTAGCCATTCCCCTATCCCTCACCCACCTCTAACCATCACTCTACCCTCCTCCTCCTCACCCCAACCATTCCCCTACCTCCCTATCCCCATTTTTAGCCATTCCCCTACCCCCTCCCCTATCCA
>NW_020872416.1:421819-424173 GCF_003789085.1 Penaeus vannamei
GGGAGGAGGAGGTGGAGGAGGAAGGAGGAGGAGGGGTGGAGGAGGAGGTAGGGGTGGAAGGAGGAGGCAGGGTGGAGGAGGAGGATAGGGGTGGAGGAGGAGGGAGGGGGAGGAGGTAGGGAGTGGAGGAGGAGGAGGTGGGGAGGAGGGGGGAGGAGGAGGCAGGGTGGAGGAGGAGGAGGTAGGGGTGGGAGAAAGGAGGCAGGGGTGGGAGGGGGAGCAGGGGGTTGGGGCACGGTGGGGGAGGAGGGAAGGGGTGGAGGGGCGATTCGGGGCTGCCTTTAGTATTCTTGCTTTGAAGTGTGTGTCATTAAAATAAAATAAACATTAAAAAAGAGTATATGCAAATAAAGTGGATGCTTTAGCTCCGGGGATTCCGAGTCTAAATAAACATTTCATTATTTACGAAGCAATAGACGTCAACGTACTGCAATATCATACTGTATATAAGTATATACAAATAAATATCTCTAGGCGCGTGCGCGTGTATTTGCGTGCGTGCGTGCGTGCGTGCGTGCCTGCGTCGTGCGTGGTGTGTGTGTGTGTGTGTGTTCGTGGCGTGTCGTGTGTGCGTGTGCGTGTGTGCCGTGTGTGAATCTACAAATCTCCTCCACTTCCAAAACAGCCCGTGTTTGTGCTTGCAATAGTAACGACGATGACAAACAGCAATAAGAACAAAAACAACAACGAAGCATATGATGATTGAAATAACGCGTTTAAATGGGACAGACAGCCGATTCCTGACTGAAAACTCCGGTAACGCGGCCACTCAGACACGGAACTAAACGAATGTGCGCTTTATCCGGTTCGCTGTAATGAGAGATTTTTAATACGGACACGTTAGCCTCGGGAGGGAGGGAGGGGTGGGAAAGGGGGGGGGGAGAGAGGAAGAAAGAGGGAGGAGTTGTGGGGAGGGGGAGGAAGAGAGAGGAAAGGAGGGAGAGGGAGAAGGAGGGGGGGGGGAAGGAGGACGGAGAAGGGAGGGTGGAGAGAGAAAAAATGGAAAAGAGAAAGAAAAGAGAGAATGAAACAAAAGCGACCTAAACAAACCGAAAGAGAAAGAAACAAAAGAACGAAGACAGACAAAAGAAGATAAAACAACCGATTTCGCACAAAGCAAAAATACGGAGACCGGAAACTCACCAAGAAAGAGGAGAAAGAAGAAAGAAAGAAAAAAAAAACGGCCTTCAATATCCTATAATCGCGTTCCATTCTCGCGATTAACATAATCCTGGAGTCCATCATCACAAGCACCACGCACACGCATACCGCACACACACGCACACACACAACACACGCACACAAAGGAATTGTGTGTGTGTGGGGGGGGGGGAGACCGATTGACGGTTTCTAACGTCATTCTCGCTCCCTGACACCAAGACCTCTCCTTCACCCCCCCCCCCACCCCTATATCTCACCCTCATACACCGACTCCCTGCAACAAACCCTTATCAAGCACCCTTACCCCAACCCTCACTCACGCCCTCACCCACCAGCCCCCCCCTCTCCCTCCCTCCCTCCCTCCCCCCCCCCACAACCCCCGGTCACTCACACGAAGCTTTGGGTCACCTGTCAATCATCCATCTTCCGTCCACCTTTCTCTCTAGTCTTGACCAAAACGCGGCGGGGGATAAAAAGGGGGAATAAAATAAGGGAAAAGAAAAAAAAAAAAAAAAAAAAAAAAAGGTGGTCAGCTCCCCAAATCGACTTCCTTCCTTTATCCTCTTCATTTCGTCCTCTCCCCTCCTTCCCTCCCCTCACTCCCTTTCTCTTCCACTTCTTCCCCTCTTCCATTATCAGTCCGGCTCCGTGTTTCTTCTCTCCTCCTTTCCTCCCCCCCTCCTCTTTCCCTCATCTCTCTTTCCCTCCCTTCCCCCTCTTCCCTCTTTCCTCTCTTTCCCTCTTTCCCCGCCCTTGTTCCCCCCTCCTTTCCCTTCTTTTCCTTTCCCCTTCCCTCCCCCCTTTTCCTCCTTTCCCTCCCTCCTTCCCCTCTCCCCTCTCTTCCTTCCTCCTTCTTATCTCTCCTTCTCTCTCTCTCTCTCTCTTCCTCCTCTCCCTCCTCAACCTACTTTTTCACGAGACATCAAAGCACATAAAGACGCATAATCAACCAGCAAGCATCAAAGCACAGCGCTTGCGTGTGTACGTCCGTGTGCGTGGCCCGTGTGAGTGTGCGTGCATGTGTGTTTTTAGCGCTTGTGTACGTTCCTCTGTGCCTGTGTCTGTGTGCAGGCAAGTCTATCTCGTGTAGGCGTGTGTGTGTATACTTGTGTGCTTGTTGGTCTTGCTTATCTGTGTGTGTGCTTGTGTGCGTGCCTATTGTGCCCTCGTTGCGTGCGGCTGTGCGTGTGTAT
>NW_020872416.1:431436-441436 GCF_003789085.1 Penaeus vannamei
ACAGCACACACACCACACACACAACCACACACACACACACACAACACACAACACACAACACACACACACGCACACGCCCACATTTTCGGTCGCATCCCGCAAGCGCCCCCCCCCCCCCCCCCCCCCCCGAACCACCCCAAGAAAAAGGGAGCCCCGGCAGCCGCGAGTGCATGGTGAATGTGTAATGAGCACGATGACCGCATGGCCACAGCGAGGTGTGGATTCACTCTCCCCCGCCCGTGATCTTTCCGTGATGCAGCAATATTTTCCTTCTCTCTTTGTCTTGCTCTTCCACCGACTTCATCGTCAACATCATTGCAGCGATGTTTGCGAAAGTCATCTCACACGGCCCTCCCTCGCGAGAGCCACGCCGCGCCACGAGCGCTAAATCGGCCCCAGTTCGGATTATGGGAGTGTATAAATAACAGGATCAGCGTGTTGCAACCCGGTGTCTTGTTGCCATGTACCTGGTGTACGTTTGTACGTGCGTGTGTGCGTTCGCCCGTGAATCACCGTGAAGGTGACTCCACCGGGTTCCGTGCGCTGCCACATGCGCGATAACTCTGCCTCCCGGTTATCAACGTGAACATCACTTTCTCAAAAACCGGAAATGACGAACCGCCTGCGGTCATCGCCAAGTCCATCTGCCGTGAAATGGAAGCGAAAACGCCCTCCGCCGGCCGTTGGGCCCAACTTGAGCTTAATATAAAAGCAGATAAATAAAACGTTAGCATCCAAGTTAGACCTCCTAGACTGCCTGGCGCCGGCATCGTCCCCCGGCGCACGGCAAGCCAAGGGAGATTCGTCCGTGTGCGTCCCGCCATTAAAGGCCAATACCGCGTGCCGCGCGCCAGTTCCAACCCGTGCCGGTGAGCTGAGCTAATGTTTCTGCTTACGTGGATCGTTGCCGGGGCTGAGGCAACCGCAGCAGCCATTACCTGCCATTAATCTTGTATGAGTTATGAACTTAATGTATCCCCGAATTGCCTGGAGCCAAAGCCCGTACTCGAGCTGTCTCCCGGGTGGGCGTCGATGGGCGGGCGGGCGGGCGAGCACACGAGAGATAAGAGCGGGCGCAGGTGAGGGAGGCGAACGGGCGAGGCGATAGCACGGCGAGAGGCGCTGCCGCCACGGGGTCAAGGACCGACAAAGGTCAAGTTTCTCCTATCATTCCGCATGCGAGAGCCTCCCACGGCCTACTCTCCCCCATCGCTCGCTCCCCCCCCGCCCGCCCCTGCTTACCCCAACACTAAAACCCCAACGGAAGCCCTCGCTCCCCTCACCGACCCAGCAAAAAATAGCCAAGAAAATCCCTATTCATAGAATCACGCCAAATACCACCTGTACTTTGACAGCGAAGTACCATCTGTCACCGCTGCGGAACGGCGCCCATTAATCTTGATGGGGATCGTTTAAGGTGCCATCTGCGGCCGCGAGGGACCCGCCGGTAACGCTCTCTGGGAATCCTAATTAAACGCGAAGACTTTCAGGGTTTAGGAAAGAATAAGAGAATTTCCGAGAGACGATACGTACTCCGAGCGGCGAACACGAACCGGAGTGGATGAAAAAGTGACGTAACATCTGTGTACACGGAAGCCTACCAAGTGCGGTTTAAAGAGTATTCGAAGACGAAGAGAGAGAGAGAGAGCGAGAGAGAGAGAGAGAGAGAGAGAGAGAGAGGAGAGAGAGAGAGAGAGAGAGAGAGGAGGAGAGAGAGAGAGAGAGAGAGAGAGAGAGAGAGAGAGAGAGAGAGAGAGAGAGAGAGAGAGGAAGAGAGAGAGAGGAAGAGAGAGAGAGAGAGAGAGAAGAGAGATGAGAGAGAGAGAGAGAGAGAGAGAGAGAGAGAGTGTGTGTGCGTGCGCGTGTGTGCGTGCGTGTGCGTGCTTGAGAGGGAGATACCTTCCACCATCACAGCGTCAAACCCAAACCACCATAGCATAAAACCTGCAAAAGAGCGATGCAGAGAGAGGAACACAGGGCGAAGAGGGAGAGAAGAAGGCGCACACACACACACACAGCGCCCTCCACCCGCACCTGTTCGCCCTCATCCATCATCACTCGCCCTCAGACAACCCGCGCTCCACCTCCTCACCTCCTCCACCTCCACCCTCCTCCACCTACCTCCACCCGCTCCACCCCTCCACCCCTCCACTCCTCCACCCCCTCCACCCGCTCCACCTCCTCCACCCCCTCCACCCGCTCCACCTCCTCCACCCCCTCCACCCCAACCTCCACTCCCACCCAAACTCTCTCCGCACGCGCTCTTTCGCCCTCTCTGGTGACCTATCGGGTGTTGGGCCCAGGCGCTAACCCCTCTTTCTCGTGTTTGTCTCTCCTCTCTTTCTTCTCTTCTCTTCTCTTCTTCTCTTCTCTCCTCTTCTCTCTTCTCTCCTCTTCTCTCCTCTTCTCTCCTCTCTTCCTCTTCTCTCCTCTTCTCTCCTCTTCTCTCCTCTTCTCTCCTCTTCTCTCCTCTTCTCTCCTCTTCTCTCTCTCCTCTCCTCTCCTCTCCTCTCCTCTCCTCTCCTCTCCTCTCCTCTCCTCTCCTCTCCTCTCCTCTCTCTCTTTCTCTCTTCTCTTCTCTTCTCTTCTCTTCTCTTCTCTCTCTTCTCTCTTCTCTTCTCTTCTCTTCTCTTCTCTCTTTCTCTTCTCTTCTTCTCTTCTCTTCTCTTCTCTCCTCTCTCTCTCCTCTCCTCTTCTCTCTTCCTCTTCTCTCTCTCTTCTCTCTCTCTCATCCCTCTCTCCTTTCTCTCTCCTCTCATTTCTTCTCTTTTTTCCTCTCAATCTCCTTTGACCTCTGAGAGAAAATCTTTCCTTTCCTCTTCTCTCCTCTTCTATCTCCATCTCCCTTCCTCTCTCCCCTCCTTGCTCCTTTTCGTTCTTCCCTTGGTCTTCCTGATTTTATTCTTTCCGCTACTTCCGTCGGCTTCCCTTTATCAATCTCCTTCCTATTATCTTCCTTCTCTCTCCCCTTCCATTCCTCCTCTTTCATTTTCCTTTACTCCTCCTCCCCTTCCTCCCACATTCTCTCTCTCTCCCACCTTTTCTACTCCTCTCTCCCTCTTCAACCTTTTCTCTCCCTGCTTCCCTTCCCTACGTCTCTCGCCTACCCTCTCCCCCTTTATTACTATCTATCTCCTCCTTCCATTCCTTCCTCCCTTTATTCCTTCCTTCCTTCCTCCATTACTTACTTCCCTTTTCCCTCCCTCCCTTCCTTTTTTTCTCTCTCTCTCCCTCCACCTCCTCCCTCCGTCCCTCTCTCCCCCCTCCCTCCCCTCTCTTTCCCTCCACCCTCTCCCTCCCCTTCCCTCTCTCCTCCCTCCCTCTCCCCCTCTCTCCCTCCCCTCCTTTCCCTCCTTCCTCCCTCCCCCTCCCCTCCTCCCTCCGTCCCTCCTCCCCTCTCTCCTTCCCTCCGCGCTGGGGACAAAAACACGGGAGTTACCAACGTGACTAATGGACAACCGCTCGAGCCTGATACACCAGCGTGATGTGCCTGATGCGGCTCTGTGCATGGCGCTGGGTGAGTCATGCTCGTCATGGGGTGGGGGGTGGTTGGGGGTGGGTAGGCAGAGGAAGGAGGGAGGAGAGGAAGGAGAGGGAGGGAGGAGAGGGGAGGGGGAGGAGAGGCAGGGAGAGGGGGAGAGGAGAGGAGAGAAGGGAGGGAGGGGGAGGGAGGGAGGGAGGGAGGGAGGGAGGGAGGGAGGGAGGGAGGGAGGGAGGAGGGGGGAGAAGAGAGAGAGAGAGAGAGAGAGAGAGAGAGAGAGAGAGAGAGAGAGAGAGAGAGAGAGAGAGAGAGAGAGAGAGAGAAGAGAAGAGAGAGAGAAAAAGAAAGAAACAAAGAGAAAAAGAGAGAAACAAAATAGTAAAAAAAAGACTAGTGACCCGGGAGAGAGAGAGAGAGGACGAGAAGAAGAGAAAGAGACAGCGAAAGTGAGGGCGGGAGGGAAGCGACAAGAAGCTGTGTCACGTGCTCTCCGCTTCTTTGTCTCCTCCCTCTCCTCCTTCGTCATCTCAGGCAACATCATCTTCCTCCCCGTCATTGTCTCTTTATTATACTTTTTATCCTTCTTTGCCCTTTTTTATAATTTTCTTCCCATTCTTTATATATCCATTCTCCTTCCCCCTCGTCGCGACTATCACCACCACTGCCACACTATCATTACCATTACCACCACCACCACCATTATCACATTATCATCACCATTACCACCACAACCAACCACCACTACCACATTATCATCACCATTGTCATCACCATACCACCACAACCACCACAACCACCATCCTTTTTCTACCTCGACCACCCACCATCATCACCCTCACCAC
This sequence comes from Penaeus vannamei, assembly GCF_003789085.1. Lineage (NCBI taxonomy): Eukaryota > Metazoa > Arthropoda > Malacostraca > Decapoda > Penaeidae > Penaeus > Penaeus vannamei. Next base: position 435,760 of record NW_020872416.1, read on the forward strand.
CACCACCCGTTTTTTTTTCCACCTCCAGCCCTCTCCTTCCTAGAAGACTCTCCCCCCCACCCCCCCCCACCCCTCCGGTCGTCTTTCGGCCCAGTAACCGCCACGATAAAGGTTGACGTCACCCGCCCGACCTCTTACGTGTCAAATTAGTACACCACATCTCGGCTCGATGTCTCTGCTTGCATATCAATTATACTCTATCTATACATACACTTTTTGCCAATTAACTGCCCTAGGAGTCACCATCTTTATCAAATGAGTTTTGTCATTAGAGTTAGTCACATGTTTAACACACACACACACACACATACATACACCACACACACACACACACACACACACACACACACACAAACACACACACACACACACACACACACACACACAACACACACACAATATATATATATACATACATACATACACAGACACAGACACACACACCATATATATACATACATACACAGACACACAGACACACACACACACACACACACACACACACACACACACACACACACACACACACACACACACACACCACACACACACACACACACACACACACACACACACACACACACTAAGAACGATTTTTTTTACTTCCCGAAGGAGGTTAAAATGGGCATATCAATGGGTATATCAACGTATAAAGTATATGTGTGATGTTACACGGAAACAAAACAGTAATTATATAAATGAATAAATAAATAAATAAATAACAAGTGACGTATGAAAATATAAAACCGTAAATTACATGAACAAAGGGGAAATAAAAAGCATTGCATAGATATGAATTATCTAAACGAAAAAAAAACATGTAACATGACCGTTAATCAACTAACAAAAATAGAACATCATAAAAGAAAATGAATAAAAAATAATAAATACAAAGAAAAATAATATTACAAAAATAAACAAATAATAAACACAAATAAAACTAGAATCAGGAATACCACAAAAATAGTACAAGTATAAATGAAAGAACAATAAGTACAAATAAAAAAAAAAAAATAGCCAAATAAATAAATAAATAAATAAATAAAAACTCCCCGCCTCCTCCAAGTAAACCAAAAAATACAAAAATAAATAAATAAAAATAATTAATTAATTAATTAATAAACAAAACTCCCGCCTCCTCCAAGTAAACCACCAAATAACAAATAAATAAATAAATAAATTAATTAATTAATTAATAAACAAACTCCCGCCTCCTCCAAGTAAACCACCAAAATAACAAAATAAATAAATAAATAATTAATTAATTAATTAATTAACAAACTCCCCGCCTCCTCCAAATAAACCACCAAATAACAAAATAAATAAATAAATTAATTAATTAATTAATTAATTAACAAACTCCCGCCTCCTCCAAATAAACCACCAAAATAACAAAATAAATAAATAAAATAAATAAACTCCCGCCTCCTCCACATAAACCACCAAATAACAAAAAAATAAATAAATAAATAAACGCGGCGTGTATCACGGGCGGGTTAGCCAGAGCCCCGCCGGTGGCGCCCCCGCTCGGCAGACTTGGTAACGGGGATATAATTACCCCTTTTCTTATTACCAGGACGAGGGCACGGCGTGGTCAACGACACCGTGGCACACTCTCTCTCCTCTCTCCTCTCCTCCCTCTCTCTCCTCTCCTCTCCTCTCCTCTTCCTCTCCTCTCCTCTCCTCTCCTCTCCTCTCTCTCTCTCCTCTCTCTCCTTCTCCTCCTCCTCCTCTCTCTCCTCTCTCTCCTCTCTCTCTCCTCTCCTCTTCCTCTCCTCTCCTCTCCTCTCCTCTCCTCTCCTCTCCTCTCTCTTCTCTTTCTTGCATGTCGTTTTATTGTTCTCTTTCTTTCTCCCAATCTTTCTTTCTTTTTGTCGTTTTATTTGTCTTTCTTTCTGGTTTTCTGTCTTTGTATGTCGTTTTATTTTTCTCTTTCTATTTTCTGTCTTTGCTTGTCGTTTTATTTTTATTTCTTTCTAGTTTTGTCTTCACATGTCGTTTTATTTCTCTTTCTCTCTATTTTTCTATCTTTGCATGTAGTTTTATTGTTCTTTCTTTCTATTTTCTGTCTTTGCATGTCGTTTTTTTTTCTCTTTCTTTCTTCTTTTTCTTTCTTTCTTTCTTTGCATGTCGGTTATTGTTCTTTCTTTGTATTTTCTGTCTTTGCATGTCGTTTGATTTTTTTCTTTCACCCAATCTTTCTGTCTTTGTATATCGTTCTATTTTATCATGGAGAGAGAGAGAGAGAGAGAGAGAGAGAGGAGAGAGAGAGAGAGAGAGAGAGAGAGAGAGAGAGAGAGAGAGAGGAGAGAGAGAGAGAGAGAGAGAGAGAGAGGGAGAGGGAGAGGGAGAGGGAGAGGGAGAGGGAGAGGGAGAGAGAGGAGGGAGGAGGGAGGGAGGGAGGAGGGAAAGAGGGAGAGAGAAAGAGAGCGAATATCCATCCAAGCAACCGACTCCCCGACCACCCATAGCACCGACTATCCGACTCCCCGCCTGTCCATCCGACTACCCACCCAAGCACCCGACAACCCGACCGCCCATCCGACCACGCCGCCGTCACTCCCCCCCCCCCCCCCCCCTCTCTTTCGCGCCTCGAAACCGCCCGCGAATCCAGTCCGTTCGTGCAACCATTGCCACCTGTTGCTGCTGCGAGAACGCTCTCTCGGAGACGTACCCGGGAAACGCCTTCGGAGGAGGAGAGGGGAGGAGCGAGGAGGAGGAGGGAGGAGGAGGAGAGGAGGAGGAGGGAGGAGGAGGGAGGAGGAGGGGGGGAGGAGGAGGGAAGGAGGGGGAGAGGAGGAGGAGGAGGAGGAGGAGGAGGAGAAGAAGATGAAGAAGAAGTGTTCATTTTCTTCTCCTTCGTCTCAGCTTTACCATGAATTATCAATTAATCGATATCATCATTACTATATTATCAGGCTTATGATTATTGTCATATTATCATCATTCTAGTGTCATTATTAGCCTCATTATTATAATTATTATTATATTGCCATTTATTATCATATCATCATTATTATATATTTGTATATTACATATATTGTTATCATTATTATTATGATTATTATTCTGACTAATCATGTTATTTATACTGTTAACATTATTATCGTCATGACCAATATTACGACTGTTGTCATCATTCGTGTTCTTTATTTCTTTATTTTCTCCTGATCCTAATCTTTCTACTCTTTATTCCCCTTTTCGTTCCCCTACACCTTCGACCTTTATCATTCAATTTCCGAGAGCGAACAGGACGGAACAGATGAACAACGGAACAGAAAATATAGAGAACCGAAAGACATATACACAGGGGACGGAACAAAAAAGTAATAAAGGGGAAGCAAAAGAGGAATACAGAGGAAACAAAAAAGGAATAAACTGAAAACAAAAAGGAAGAAAGGGGAAATAAAAAAGGAAAAAAGGGATAAAAGGAAACAAAAAAGGAATAAAGGGGAAACAAAAAAGGAATAAAGAGGAAACAAAAGAAGGAAAATAGGGGGAAACGAAAGACCGCTAAACTGAGACCTCAGACAGTCTCAGAAAAGTCAGTCAAGATGAAGGATTTTCCACAGATTTCTACACTACACGATCACAGAATCTCCATTTTAACAGACAAGAGAGAGAAAAAAGGGGATGGAAGAGAATCAGAAAAGAGGGAGGAGAACATAACGACCCCCCACCCCCTCCCCCTTACCGTTCTGAAGGAGAGAGGTAAAAATGATAAAAAGAGGCGAGGGAGGGGAGATAAATATAGACAAAAAGAGAGATTTAGCCTGACAGCCGGGGTGCGAGACAGAGACACAGGCAGAGAGAGAGAGGTAGTAAATGGAGGGAATTGGGGGGGAGGAGGAGGAGGAGGAGGAGGAGGAGGAGGAGGAGGAGGGAGGGGAGGGGGGGGAGGGAGAGGGAGGGAGAGGGAGGAGGAGAGGAGGGAGGGAGAGGGAGAGGGAGAGAGAGAGAGAGAGAGAGAGAGAGAGAGAGAGAGAGAGAGGAGAGGAGAGAGAGAGAGAGAGAGAGAGAGAGAGAGAGAGAAGAGAGAGAGAGAGAGAGAGCCGAAAGAGAAAGAAAGAAAGTGAGGAATTCAAGAACCCCGAAGAGGAGCGAACCCTGAAGAAAAAAAATTCGCACCCACAGCGAGCGGCTCAGAGCGGGCGTGCGGGGCGGTGGCGAGGCAGCCTCCGCCGCCCCGCCCCGCCTCGCGTTCCCTCGGGTGGCCAGCAACACCGCGTCTACTGGGACTTGAATAAGGTCACCTTACCCCCCCCCCCTCCTCCCCCTCCTCCTCCTTCTTCTTCTTTTTTTTCTTCCTTTCTTTCTTCTCCTTTCTCCTCCTTTTCTTTCTACTTCTTCCTTCTCCTCCTTTTCTTTCTACTTCTTCCTTCTCCTCCTCCTTTTCTTTCTTCTTCCTTTCTCCTCCTCCTTTCTTTTCTTTCTTCCTTCTCCTACTTCTTCCTTCTCCTCCTCCTTTTCTTCTCCTCTTCTTCCTTCTCCTCCTCCTTTTCTTTCTCCCTTTCCTTCTCCTCCTCCTTCTTTCTACCTTTCTTCCTTCTCCTCCTCCTCCTTCTTTCTTTCTCCCCTCTCCTCCTCTTTTTCTTCCTCTTCCTCCTTTCCCTCTTCTTCCTTCTCCTCCTCCTTTTCTTTCTCCTTCTTCCTTCTCCTCCTCCTTTTCTTTCTCCCTTCTTCCTTTCTCCTCCTTTTCTTTCTTCCCTTCTTCCTTCTCCTCTCCTTCTCTTTCTTTCTTCCTTTCTCTCCTTTTCTTTCTCCTTCTCCTTCTCCTCCCTTTTCTTTCTCCCTCTTTCTTTTTCTTTCTCCCTCTGCTCCTTTCCTCCTCCTTTTCTCGGGCCGCCTCCTCCCTGCTCCTACGCCACCCAAGCCCAAAGTTTAAAAAAAAAAAAATTCTTGAGGCCAATCATTTCTCAAAAGATATATGTATGAAAAACGGAGGAAAAAAAAAAAAATCTCAAAAGGGGAAAGGAGAAACGAAAGAACGAATGAAGGAAGAGAAATAAAAGAGAAGACAAACAGTGAGACGAGGAGGATTTTCGAAATAAAAACCTCATTTCCTAACTAAGGACAGACCAACACTAAATATAACGACAGAGCTTTATTCATAATACCGACACAATGGGCGGAACAATAGCAATCTCTGAACCATCAAATTGGGGACAGGCAACTACCCCCCCCCCCCCACCCACCCCTTCACCCACCCGCCTACCTGGTCTGAAAACTCAAAATATAATTCCTAGTCTATTATCATTATATCTGTCACATGATTATACCCATTTCCCACGTACCAAAACAAGGAAGATGAAGAAGAAAGAAAAACGAAGAAAAGAAGACAAAAAAAATGCAAAAAAGAAAAAGAAGACAAACAAAATATTGCGAAGAAGAAAAAAGACAAAAAAAAAGATTGCGAAAGAAGAAAAAGAAGACAAAAAAAAAGAAGAGAAAAAAAGACAAAAAAAAGATTGCGAAGAAAAAGAAGAGCGAAGAAGAAAAAGAAAGACAAAAAAAGATTGCGAAGAAGAAAAATAAGACAAAAAAAAATTACGAAGAAGAAAAAGAAGACAAAAAAAAAACAATAGATGACGAACAAGGAAACAAGGAAAAGAAAAAAAAAAAAAAAAAAAAAAAAACACTCCCATCACGATAAGAATTTTTCACATTTCCAAAGTAC
>NW_020872416.1:443936-486436 GCF_003789085.1 Penaeus vannamei
AGTAACGGAGAAAGTAGTAGAATGCACAAAGGTCAACCATTCTTTGATATCAAGTGCATTTGTGTGTGTATGTGCTGCCATCACACGAGCTTTACCTCCATGTGTACATCTCTGAATGTATGTATGTAGACCTATGACTACATGAATGCTTGTATGTCTGTACATTTACATGATTGCATCTCTATATATGAATACACGTATGGGTGTATGGATGCATGTAGGTATATGCAAGTATGCGTGTACGTAATATACGTATCCATGTAGGAATGTATGTGTGTATTCATGTATGCATTGCGAGTCTAGCTGTTGAGTGCGTGGTTGCTTCCGCGGTCGTTTTAACACGCGCTAGTTCTGGGTAAGTGCCTAGTTACTTCATGAGCGTGTTCCTGGAATCCGTTAAGCCTCACATGTCAAGGATTATATCTCCCTCTCTCTCTCTCTCTCTTTCTCTGTCTCTCTCCTCTTTCTCTCCTCTCTGTCTCTCTTCTCCTCACTCACTCACTCTCTCTCTCTCTCTCTCTCTCTCTCTCTCTCTCTCTCTCTCTCTCTCTCTCTCTCTCTCTCTCTCTCTCTCTCTCTCTCTCGTCTCTCTCTCTTCTCTCTCTCTCCTCTCTCTCTCTCTCTTCTCTATCTCTTCTCTCTCTCTCTCTCTCTCTGTAATGAGACCGAGATGACGTGGACAATAAAAAAAACGCCAAAGACCGAATAGAAACGAAACGATGACACACAAAAGCATTTTTTTTCTTACTCCCCCTCATCCCTTCCCCCCTTCTCCTCTCGATTTCCACCTACCCCCCCTTCCCCTTCCCCTCCTCCTATCCTCTCTCCTCCCTCTCTCATCTCCACTCGTACCCCTCCCCCCTCTCTTCTTCTCCTCCTGTCACCCCTTCCCGTCCACCACTCCCCCTCCCCCTCTCTCTTCTCCTCCTGTCACCCCCTCCCCGTCCACCACCACCACCCCCCCTCCCGCACTGCCTCCCCCCCTAGCCATTTGACTCTTGAAGACGGTACGTGCACCAGACACGTAGGCGCCGTCTGGTGATCCTACGTTGCTATGAGAACTTGTACCGGAAACTGGTTTGCCGGGAAGGCGATACGGGAAGAAAGGGGGAGTGTGACCCGAGGTGACCGAGGTGGGGGGGGTGGAGGGGGCGAGGTTGGGGTATGGAAGAGAGTGCCGGATGTTCTTGCTGCACTTGAGATATAACATATACGTGCATGCGAGCGATCGCCTGCATCCCTGTCTCTCTGTCTCTGATATATACCTACATTATATATATATATATATATATATATATATATATATATATATATATATATATATATATATATATATATATATATATATATATATATCGCACACACACATATTGCAGGTCGCTCGCCATTCCCCAACCTATTACCATTCACTTTCCTCCCGATTCCTCTCCTCCCGCCGCCCTCATGCCAACCTGGCCGCCGCCGCCCCTTCGCGAAGACGCCCTCCAACCTCAAACCAACTGGCATTCAGTCCCGTGTAATTACCAAGTAATTTCTGCGCGTTCTTCTGCTATCGTTTTTCTCTTCTTTCTTCTCTTTCTCTCTTCTCTCTTTCTCTCTCTCTCTCTCTCTCTCTCTCTCTCTCTCTCTCTCTCTCTCTCTCTCTCTCTCTCTCTCTCTCCTCTCTCTCTCTCTCTCTCTCTCTCTCTCTCTCTCTCTCTCTCTCATTATTTTTTGTGCCTGCTATTCTGTCTTTCTTATCCTCGTCTTCTGTCTACCATCTTCGGTCTCTCTCGATATAATGTCCCCGTGAACTGTCCCTGTGAATGCAGTATGATCTGTTCTGTCTTGTCTGTTTGGCTACTTCCCATACCCTGCTTTTATTTTTCTCCTTTTCCTCTTTCTTCATCTACCTCTAAATTATTCCCTTCCCTTTTTTTTCCTTCCATTTTTACTCCCTTTTATTTTCTTCCATCCTATTTTCCCCTCATCTGCCTCTCCGTTCGTCTCCATACCTTTACTTCCCCTCTCCCTTCTTCCCTCTTCCTTCTTTCTTCTCCCATCCCATCTCCTTTCGCCCCCGCTCCGTTTCCCCCTTCATCTCTCTCATCTTTGCTTTCTCTCCTTGCATTTTCTCCATCTATCCTCTTAGACTCCACTTAACTGTCTGTGTCTAGGCCTTACCCCCTCCCCTGCCCTACTTCAATCTCCTTCCCTCCCTTCTTCCCTCCTTCCCTTCCTTCCTTCCTCCCTCCCTCTTCCGATCCCTTTTTACCCTCTCATCTCCTCCCACCCCTCCTTCTTATCTCCCTTCACACCCACTTCCCCATTATCCATTCATCAGATACCCTCCCTCTTCCTCCTCTCTCTTTACCCCTTTACCCCCCTCCCCCTACCCCTCCTCTACCTATCTTTTCATCCACAGCCCCACCCCCTCCCTCAGCCCTAGCCCTACCTTTCCCCCATTTACCCTAGCCCCACCCCACCCCCTCTTCTCCCTGTACCCCTCCCCTCAGCCCTTGCCCCTCTTCTCCCTATCAATCCCTTTACCCCCTCCCTTAGCCCTAGCCCCTCCCCCCTTTACCCTCCCTCAGCCCTATCCCCTCCTCTCCCTCCATTCACCCCAGCCCCCCCTCCCCCCATTCACCCCAGCCCCACCCCTCCTCTCCCTTCACCCCCTTCAACCCCCCCCCTCCCTCCCCTCCCCCAGTCGCATCGGGTTTCCTCCATTGTTTCTGATGCACATTATGCCTCCATAGGGCGCCCCTTCGCCACTCCTTGAGTTCGGGGAAAGGATCACGAAGCCTCGCGGGCGGAGGGGCTGTGACGTTACTTATTTCTTTGTCTCTGTCTCTTCTCTCTCTTCTCTTCTCTCTTTCTCTGTAGTCTCTGTCTGCCTCAGTCTCTCTCGGTCTCTGTTCTCGGTCCTCTCTCTCTCTATCCCTTCTCTCTCCTCTTCTCTCTCTCTCTCTCTATCCCTCCTCTCTCTCTCTCTCTCTCTCTCTCTCTCTCTCTCTCTCTCTCTTCTCTCTCTCTCTCTCTCTCTCTCTCTCTCTCTCTCTCTCTCTCTCTCTCTCTCTCTCTCTCCATTTTTTTCTTCTTTTGAATGCGTTCCATTGTATTCCAACTCGTGGTAATTTCTGAGATTGATTTCCTGTTATTCATCTTCATCCCTTTTTTTCTGAATTCTCGGATAATAATTGCGCTTAAGCGAATTTCTCTCTATCTCTTCTCTCCCTTTCTCTCTTTCTTCTCCTCTCTCTCTTTCCTTTCTTTCTCTCCTTTTCCTTTTCTTTCTCTCTTCCTTTCTCTTTCTCTCTTCCTTCTCTTTTCTCTTCTTTCTTCCTTCTCTTTCTCTCCTTCCCTTCCTCTTTCTCTCCTTCCCTTTCTCTTTCTCTCCTTCTCTTTCCCTTTCTCTCCTTCTCTTCTTTCTTCCCTTCTCCTTCTCTTTCCTCTTCTCTTTCCCTTTCTCTCTTCTATTTCCCTTCCCTCCTTTCTTTCCCTTTCTCTTCCTTCTCTTCCCTTCTCTCCTTCTCTTTCTCTTTCTCCTTCTTTCTCTCTCTCACTCCCTCTTCATTTAGACATCGTCACTCATTATTAATCTCATTATCACTGCTCCGTCTCATTTTTCTCATAATCTCCTCCCCTTCTCGCTTATTTATCCTCTCACATCTGTTCCTAAAAACGTACGTTGGGTATTTCCTTTCTTTCTTTCTTTCTCTTTACTTTTTTTCTTGTCCGTTGGCATTTCCCTTCTTTCTTTTCTCAGTTATCTTCCTTGATCTAACTCATCGTCGTTTCTAAGACTCTAAGACTGTTTCATCTTCTTTCTCTTTTTCACTTCATTATTCCTTATTCTGTCGTATATCTCTCTCTCAATTGTTAATTATCCTTTATCCAATTTATTTCTTTATTGATTCTTACCGGTTCTTACCAGTTTCACTCATTCTTCAATTTTTTATTAACTATTTTTAATGATATTACCCTACATCCTATCAATTTATTTATATATTTGATTATTACCCATTATTATCTAATTATCATTCTTTATTTATTTATGCCTCCTATCACCTAATTCGTAATCTCTTATGTCTCTTTCTACCCCTAACCCTTAACCTCAAAGTCTCCTTCTATCCCCTAATTCATAAATCGCTCTATATCTCCTCCTATTCCCTAATTCTCAATCTCTTTGCGTCTCCTTCTATCGCATCGCAACCCCCCCCCCCGCCCCCGCACCTCCCGAAAAGAAAACCGAAAACGCAAAAACAAAGAAACAAACAAACAAACAAGGAAAACGAAAAACAAACAAACAAACAACAAACAAGGAAAACGAAAAGACAAACAAACAAGGAAAAACGAAAAGACAAACAAACAAACAAGGAAAACGAAAGCAAACAAACAAGGAAAAACGAAAAGGGAAAACGAAAGCAAACAAACAACAAACAAGGAAAACGAAAAGACAAACAAACAAAAGAAAACGAAAAGACAAACAAAAGAAAAGACAAACAAACAAACAAGGAAAACGAAGACAAAGGAAAACGAAACAAACAAACAAACAAGGAAAACGAAAAGACAAACAAACAAACAAGAAACGAAAAGCCAAACAAACAAACAAAAACGAAAGACAAACAAACAAACCAAGAAGGCGAGACAAAGCAGCCTGCTCTCGCCCTCCCTTGTTCATCCATCGCAAAGGACGTTTCTCCCGCCGCCAAGACCTCGCTGCCAAACAAACGCAATTTATGAGCGACTTAGATATCGTATTTTTTTTTCTTTTCTTTTCCTTTCTTTTCTTTTTTGGTTTATGTCCTTTAACGCGAATGAGTGTAGAAATGGAGAAAGAAAATAAAACAAGAAGAGAGAGAGGAGTTCTTGTAAGAAATTCCACGGCGTCTTATTAGATTTTCAGATGCTATATTGGAGGGCGGGAGATGGAGATGGAGAGGAGGAGGGGGAGGAGGAGGAGGAGGAGGAGGAGGAGGAGGAGGGGAGGAGGGGATGGAGGAGGGGGAGGAGGAGGAAAGGGAGGGGGAAGGAGGATGAGGGGAGGGGAGGAGGAGAAAGGGTGGTGGATGATGAAGGGAGGAGAAGGGCCGTGGAAGCGAGGTGGAAGTGGGGAAGGAGGAGCGGGGTGAGGATGCGGAGGAGAAAATGGGAAGAGGAAGAGGAGGAGGAGTAATAAGAAGTAGAAGAGGAGGAGACAAAACGGAAGAAAATAAACGACAGAAAAAGAGAAACACAAAAGGGAACGACTCAGATAAACCGAGAGAGAAAAAAAAAACATGAACACCCAACGACTCATTCAATTCAGCGCTACCGGAATACCTCGCCAAAGCGCCAACGAATCAAAAAGACTCCAATGCCTCTACATCATACTTACTTCAGTGTGTATAGTGTGTATTAACCCTAAACCGAACAGATCCTCCCCGTCGGAAAAATCTGTCTAAAACCTCCCTCGGCACAAAAACCGTTTGTATGGAATTCCGCCGCATCTATGTTATTTTTTTTCCGTATACTCCTCACCTCCAGCTGCTGCGAGGATAAAAACCTTACAACTTAAAGTCTACAATAACTGGTCCATTGAATCTCAAGGGGGACTCTCTCATTCGTTGTTTCTTTCGTACTTCTTGGTTTCTTTCTTCCTACACTCCTTCTCCAAGACGGTAAATATATCCATACGGATTGTATCATTTAGATAAATGTTATTCGACTTTTATCTTGTGATGAGAACAATTTCATACAATGTCTATATTTGATACAAGATTTATACAGACAAGTAATATCCACATGATAACCATGACAAAAGAAAACCCTAATAAGATAAATGAGTAAATAAAAGAAATTAACTTCTTATCCGCATCCTTTAAAATCCTCTAAATAATTCTCTCTTCGCATACAAGAGGGAAAAATTCTATCCATTTCCCACGCCTGTATTCATATCAGCATTCCTATCGCCCTCACGCAGATCGCCAGGTTTTCTTCAGGTTTTCTTCCAGTGAACACCTTCCTGCGCCACAAATCTACGGGATCTGCGCGCCGCATTTAACTATCAATTCTGGTTAAAACAGGATCTTTCTCCCCCATCCCGGTTTCGCCAGGATAGTCGTCCACTGGTCCTTGGATCCTTACAAGGCATTCCTCGTTAGGGTAAATGAATCAGGCTTGAAAACATGGACAAGGATCAAGCTGATATAATTCAATACTAGAACAATCTATAGTAAATCACAATACACATGAAACCTCATAAACAAGCTAAATTCTCTCTCACTCTCACTCGCTCTCAATCTCACTCTCGCCCGATCTTGCAAATTCGCGAAACGAAATGCAAAACAAATTCCTGGCAGCCAGAGCACGCGTTGGCTGCTTATCAGATTAACAGACGCACTTCCTTCCCTAACAACTGCGGCCCGAATGTCTCGCCTTTGGTGGCAAGGCACGGCGCTGTTGCCGCCCATCTCACCCCACCCGCCTCTCTGTCTCTGTCTGTCTGTCTGTCTGTGTTGTCTGTCTTCCTTCTCTCTCTCTTCCTCGTCCCACTCTCTCTCTTGCCCCCCCCCCTCCTAATTCATCTTTCTTTTCCCCGGCCACATTTCTCTGCTACTTCTCTCTCCCTCTCCCTCTCTTTCTCTCCTCCTCCCCTCTCCTCTCCTCTCTCCCCTCTCCTCTCCTCTTCCCTCTCCTCCTCTCCCTCTCCCTCTCTCCACTCCTCTCCTCTCCCTCTCCCTCCTCTCCATTCCTCTCTCTTCCTCTCCTCTCCCTCCTCTCCTCTCCCTCTCTCTCTCCTCTCCTCTCCGCCACAGCCCCGACCCAAACCAGCCAGCGAGGCAGCCACGACACGAGACCATTCCCGGAACAGACATTTCCCCGGGGGAAGCCAGACGACCCCCGGGGGAAAGCATAGGTCAGAGGTCACGCGAGCAGCGGCGATCGGCATGAACGAGCGGAAGGACACTCGATCCCATCCATCCTACGAGGCGGCGACGTCCACCCCCCCCTCCACCCCCTCCCCTTGACATATGATCCCCCCCCCCCGCCCTTAAGCACCAGGGAAGGGACGACGGGGCGGCGTGACACCCGTGGCACTCGCGAGGGCCTCCCCGCATATTCTCACGATCACGATAACAAACAAACTGCACACGCACGCACGCACAAACACACGTACAGGGGAAGTGCAGCGGTCGGAGGAGGTGACTCACGTGCACGAAACATATACTTCTTATCTCACGCTGAAACTCTCCCTGAGTTGATGTTGCGAAGACCGCAGGATAAAGACTTTGACAGAGACAGACAGACAGAGGAAGGAAGAGAGAGAGAGAGAGAGAAGAGAGAGAGAGAGAGAGAGAGAGAGAGAGAGAGAGAGAGAGAGGAGAGAGAGAGAGAGAGAGAGAGAGAGAGAGAGAGAGAGAGAGAAAAGAGAGGAGAGAGAAAACATTCCGTGAACAATTCTAAAACCCTTTGTAAACGAAGCCTGATTACAACCCTTTTCTTTTACTTTTGTCTTTTCTTTTCCCTCTAGTTATTACAATACGAGGCGTAAGTAAAGTAAGCGTAAGTGACCTATTAGCAAATGAAGAAACAAGGCAAGCAAACAAAAAAAAAAAAATCACAAAGACAAAATAACTCCTCATTTCTCCCCCCCCCCACCCCACCCCACCATGCACCGCAAAATCTTCTCGTTTGTTTTATCATCCATGTGACCTTCGTTTTTATATCAGAAAGAATAAAACCAATAATCGTTATTAATTCACATATTTCCCCATAAAAGAAAATCACCCTGAAAATAAAAATAAATAAAAAACCTCACAACCAACCATCAATGAACCAATAATCATAATTAATTCACATATTTCCCCATAAAAAGAAAATCACCCTGAAAAAAAAATAATAATAAATAAATATAATAATAAAAAATAATAAATAAAAAATAAAATATAATAATAAAAAATAATAAATTAAATATATATATATAATAAATATAAAAATAAATAATATTATATAATATATAAATATAATAAATATAATAATAAATATTAAAATAAATATAATATAATATAAAAATATAAAAATCAATCACCACCAACCATGAAGGCAGAGTTGCAAAGAGGAGAAAAAGGAGGAAAAAGGCGACTTTCATTACATTTCGACCTCTTAACACACGCGTTTCCCTGCTGCTGCATATTTCTCTTCGTTGGCTGGCGGGTCGGGCCATTGGGAGAAGGATGGATGGGAGCGAGGGAGGGAGGGAGGGGAGGGAGGGAGGGAGGGAGAGGAAGGAGAGAGAGAGGGAGGGACGGAGAGGAGAGGAGGAGGAGGGAGCAAGGGAGGGACGGAGTGAGAAAAGGGAGGGAGATAGCAAGGAAGGAAAGGAGGACAGGAGCAAAGGAGAAAGGAAGACAGGAAAGAAGGGTGGGACGGATGGAGAAGAAGGAGCGAGGGAGGAAGCAAGGAAAGAAGGGAGGGATGGAGTAAGGAAGGAAGAAAGAAGAGGTAGGGATTAAAAATCGCGAGGAATAGGAAGGGAAGGAGGGAGGGAGGGAAACAGAGAATGTAGGGGTGAGGGTAAGAATGGTGGTGGGGTAAAGGGAAGACAGGTGAAAGAAGGCTGGAAAGAACAGAAACAGAAACAGAAAAGAACAAAGACACAGCCACAGACACAGGTGAGAACCGCATAAAAAGAACACGAGAGAAACTAAAATCAAATAAGATAAAACAAAACAAAACAAAACAGGAATACAGGCGCCTTTTTCCAGCCCGCCCCGCAGCTCCTCCGCCCACGGGGAGAGCGAGCCTATCCCCGGGGCAATATAATCACATCCCCGTTGTTTCCCGCAGGCATTAGGGCCAAAATAGAGGGGTGGGGGAGGGGAGGGGGGTCTCGAGCATTTTTTCCCCCAGGCTCGTTGTATAAATCAGCGAAGAAGGAAGGGGAATAATGATGAGGGAATGTGGCTCCTCATCCAAGGGTAATGATGAGGATCTCCTCCTCAGCTCCTCATACAAGGGTAATGATGAGGGAATGTGGATCCTCACAGCTCCTCATCCAAGGGTAATAATGAGGGCATGTGGCTCCTCCTCACAGCTCCTCATCCAAGGGTAATGATGAGGGCATGTGGCTCCTCCTCACAGCTCCTCATACAAGGGTAATGATGAGGGCATGTGGCTCCTCATCCAAGGGTAATGATGAGGGAATATGGTATCCTCCTCACAGCTCCTCATCCAAGGGTAATGATGAGGGAATGTGGCTCCTCCTCACAGCTCCTCATCCAAGGGTAATGACATGTAGCTCCTCATCCTCGCCTCACAACCTCCCAAGCGCACGTGCAAGCTCTACTTGATCGGCGCGTCTTGCCGGTGAGAACTGTGATCAGAATGCCAAATTTCACGTATAAATATTTCGAATGCTTAATTTCACGTATGAGGATTGATTTAGTTTTCTCTGAAAGTGCTGACTCAAAGTCTAACACAATCAGAGGATTCATTCTGTTTCTAAGTTTCTCTGAAGGTGCTGACAAAGTTTAACACAACTCAGAGGATTGATTTAAGTTTCTAAGTTTCTCTGAAGGTGCTGACTCAAAGTCTAACACAACTTCAGAGGATTGATTTAAGTTTTCTAAGTTTCTCTGAAGGTGCTGACAAAGTTTAACACAACTTAGAGGATTCATTCTAAGTTTCTCTGAGGTGCTGACTCTTAGTTCTAAGTTTCTCATAGTTTAACACAACTCAGAGGATTGATTTAAGTTTCTAAAGTTTCTGTGACAACGCCTGTGCTGATTACGTCCGACTGATACCTGCTGACTCCACGCCTGACGACCTCTTCGGAGAACGGTGAATGGATGTCCTACGCCCCTGAACGACTCGAGGCTGAATCCCACTTTGATGCTGATTCTATCGATTCCATTCTCATGCAGATGCCTCTGGGAACGGGCGCTGATTCCGAGCTCAATCCCACGGCAAGGTGATGCGCTGACATTTCCCTGCCTGCTGACCTCTTGGCTCGCGCTATGCTCCCCGGGGTCAGCAATAATTTTATGTGTGGGAATTGACCTGATCTGACTTGCGTTTCCTTTTGGCCAAACGAATAACTTCCTTCTTCCCAGATTGCGTTTTTGGCCTCTCCCCCTCCCCCCCCCCCCCCTCTTCTCTTAATCTTTCTTTCCCTCTTCCGTCTACATCCTCCTCTTCTCAATTCTTTATCTCTTCTAAATATTCCTTCAAAGGCATATGAAGCGAAGATGCTCAAGTTCTGTTTTTTTTCTACTTTCATGTATACTTGATTCCCTTACTTTTAACTTTAATCAATAATCTCTTTCTTTCCTTTCTTATTACTTTCTCAGATCTTCTTCACCCCATTTTTACTCGCTTTCTCCCCTTTTTTTTTATTCCCTCCCTTTCTTCAATTTCCATCACTCTCTTCCTGTATTTTTCTTCTCATCTTCCATCTTCTCCTTCCTTCTCAAGAAATTTCTTCCTCCCCTTTTATTTAGTCTCTTTATTTCTTCTTCTCTCCTCTGTCATCATAAAGAATAATTTTGACCAATTATATTGTCTTTAAATCATCAATACATACACATATGCGCACGCACGCACGCGCACGCACGCGCGCGCACACACACACACAGCATATATATATATATATATATATATATATATATATATATATATATATTATATATTATATATTTATCCGTTTCTCCGTTTCCTTCCCATTCCCCTGTTTACTTCCCATCTATTCTCCACACTCCTGACTTCTTCCCTTATCATCGTCCACCTGTTCCCTCCATTCTTTGTTCTCATCCTCTTTCTCCTTCGTTTTCTTATTACCTCATTCCTTCAACTCCTGCATTTTCCGTGTCATACCTTTCACTCTCTCCTTCCCCTCTCACTGTCTCGCCTCATTCACTACTCCTTTAATCTTCTTTCCTCGTTCTTTCTCTCCCTCCTTTAAACAAACTCACTTCAGCTCCCTTCTCTGCTCCCGCCCTTCTCCTCGGTCTCCGTCCCCGCCTCCTCCTCCTCCTCCTCCTCCTACTCTTTTTTTCCTCCCTCCCTCCCCTTCCCCTTTCCCTCCTCCAACTCAACTCCAACGTCAATTCCAACTCCCTCTCTTCCTTCCCACTCTCTCCTCTTCCTCCTTCCCATCCTCCCGTCCTCCTCTTTCCCCTCTTTCCCTTCCTCTATCCTCCCTCCTCTTCCTTACCACCACCTCTTCCGCCCTCCTCCTTTCTCTCCCCTTCTTCTCTTCTTCTTCCTTCTACCTCCTCCCTTCCTCCTCCCCTCCCTCCCTCCTTTCTCTCCCTTTCTCTCTTCTTCTTCTCCCCCTCCTTCTCCCCTCCCCTTTCTCTCCTCCCTCCCTCCTCCCTCCTCTCCTCCTCCTTCCTCCCCTTCTCCTCCTCCCCTCCTTCCCCTCCTCCTTCCCTCCCTCCTCCTCCCTTTCTCCCCTCTTCCCTCCCTTCCTCCCCTTTCTCCTCCTCCCTCCCTCCCTCCCCCTCCTTCCTCCTCCTTCCCTCACCCTCCTCCCTTCCTCCCTCCCCCTTTCTTCCTCCTCCCTCCTCCTTCCTCCCCTTTCTCTCCCTCCCTCCCTCCCTCCCTCCTCCCTTTCTCTCCTCCCTCCTCCTTCCTCCCTTTCCTCCTCCCCTTCCTCCTCCTTCCTCCCCTTCTCTCCTCCCTTTCCTCCCTTCTCCCTCCTCCCCGTCTCCGGTTTCATCTCCGACGTGCGTCACATCCCTAACGACTTGTAAAGACACAAAGGTGAGTTCTTGGAACCATCGCGGACCTTGTGTGGCGCCGCTCAATAGCACTTGGGGGATGGGGGATGGGGGATGGGGGCTGGGGGCTGGGGGTGGGGGCGGTGGGGTGGGGTGGAAGGAATGGAGAGCTGGGGGCTGGGGGCTGGGGCGGGGGCCGGGGTGGAGGGCAGGGGGCTGGGGAGGGGGGGGGGTGGGGGGGGTGGGGTGGAAGGCAGGGGGTGGGAGGAATGGAGAGCTGGGGGCTGAGGGAATGAGGGCTGGAGGCTGGGGGAGGGGGTGGTGCTGGAGGCTGGGGGATGCTGGAGGTTGGGGGGGGGGGTGCTGGAGGTTGGGGGAGAGGAGGGGTGCTGGAGGCTGGGGACAGGAGGAATGAGGGCTGGGAGAGGGGGGAGGGGGTCTGGAGGCTGGAGGAATGAGGTTGGAGGCTGGGGGAGGGGGTCTGGAGACTGGAGGCTGAGGGGACTGGGGGCTGGGGGAGTTTGGGGGGAGGGGTTAAAAGGGCTGCTGAGAAATAAAGGATCCCGATTTTACATTTTATTCCTCCCTCTTATGTTTTTTTTTCTTGTCATTACAATTGTTTAAATCAATAATTTTATCCTTTGTTTCCTCCTCCTACTTGATGTCGCTTCTGACTAATGTTTTCTCTCTCTATTGTCCCTTTTTTCTTTCACGGAATGTAAAATACTTTATTTCCCTTTTAACTATTTAACTAGGTACACACTCTCACTCTCACTCTCTCTATCTCTTTCTTTTTCTTTCTCTTTTTCTTTTTCTTTTTCTTTCTCTCTCTCGTTCTCTCTTTCCTTTCTCTTTCTCCTTCTCTTTCCCTTTCCTTTCTTTTCCCTTTCACATTCCACCTCTCTCTCTTTCCTTTCTCTTTTTCTTTCCCTTTCCCCCTCTCTCTTTTTTTCTTTGTCTCTCTCTCTCTCTCTCGTTCCATTTTTTCGTAAAAATACTCGCTATATAAGACCCTGAACCTGCCCACGCATTCCAAGCATCGTACTTCCACGTACACGCTTATAAATGATATAAAAAATTGCTGTAATAGTCGTTGCAACATCATCCTGCACCAAGAGAGAGGCTGTCGCTTTGCACCCTCCTCCTCCTCATTTCTCTGCTCCTCCTCCTCATTTCTCTTCCTCTCCTCATTCTCTCCTCCTCCTCCTCTCTCCTCATTCTCTCATCCTTCCTTCTCCTTCCTCTCCTCCTCTCCTCCTCCTCCTCCTCCTCATCTCCTCCTCCTCCTCCTCTCCTCCTCCTCCTCCTCTCCTCCTCCTCTCCTCCTCTCCTCCTCCTCCTCCTCCTCTTTCTCTCCTCCTCTCCTCCTCCTTCTCGTCCTCCTTCTCTCTATCGTTTCAGCTCTCCTCGTCTTCCTCCTTCTCCCTTCTCTCCTCTTGTGTTCCTTCTTCTCTCTCCCCTCCCTTTTCTCCCTCCTCGTCTTCCTCCTACCTTCTCCCCTTCTCCTCTCTTCCTTATCGACTCTCCTTCTTCATTCTCCCATTCTTCTCTCCCTTTCGTCTTCCTCCTCTCCCCCTCACCTCCTCCCTCGTCTTCCTTCCTTCTTCCTTTTCCTCTTTCCTCCCAAACCTATCTTCTTCAAACTTCTCCCCTCTCCTTTACTTCTCTCTTGTGTCTTCCTTCTCCCTTCCTTCTCCCTCCCCTCTCCATCTTCATTCCATCCCTTTTCCCATTCTCTTCTCCTCCCCCTCGATTTCTTCTTCTTCTCCCCTTTCCTCCTCCTCCCCAACCATTTTCAGTCCTTCCCTTCTCCCCTTCTCCTATACCTCTCTCTCGCGTCCTCCTTCTCCCCTTTCCCCTCCTTTCCAACCATCTTCACTCCTTTCCCTTCTCCCCTCTCCTTCTCCTTCTCCTCCTCATTCGTCCTTCTCCTTCTCCCTTCTCCTCCTCATCCTCGTCCTCTTCCTTCTCCCCCCCCTTCCTCCTCCTTCTTGCTGCCGTGGAGAGCAATCCTTCACGGCGTCACAAGGATCCTAATTTCTCAACTCCAATTAACAGACTTGGGATCTGCCTCAGCCCCCCCCCTCCCCCCTCCCCCAACCCCTCAACATCAATCCTTCAGTCAACACCTTCTTTGCTTTGCTAGAACCTTAGCACTAGATAGAAGAAATAGCTAAATACATACACCATTTTGTGTATGTTTATTTGTATGTATGTATATATGTATGTATGTATGTATGTATGAATGGATTTATGTATATGTATGTGTTTATATGTATCCATGTTTTACGTATATATGTATGCATGTTTTACGTATATGTACATATACATATATATTATACATATATAATATATATATATATATATATATATATATATATACATATATATACATACATACATACATTATATTTTATAAATACACGTGTGTATGTGTGTGTGGAGGTGGGGGATGTGTACTTTTATGTGTACACATAGGCGTCCCCCCCCCCCCAAAGAGAGAGAGAGAGAGAGAGAGAGAGAGAGAGAGAGAGAGAGAGAGAGAGAGAGAGAGAGAGAGAGAGAGAGAGAGAGAGAGAGAGAGAGAGTGAGAGAGAAAAAAAAAACTTAAAGGCAGAGCGCCCCCGAACCGCCAGACAATGCAAGTTCGAAAAGCGAACTTCGGTAAGCGAAGCAGGTTCGTCGCGATCACGTCTGCCGTTGCGAAACAGGAGGAAAAGAATGGCTGCAAATTCATAACAAATGGTACAAATGTGCGACCAAATCACGTACAAGGAAAATGAGGTTTATTTGCGACAGTATGACGCAAGACACCAGCCGAGGTACATGCTTTTCGACTCAGTGACATAATATGGGAAAGAAAACACTATTCACTCACTATGCAGTCTTAATGGCATTAAACAGTTTAATGTTTAATTTTATTTTTTTATATAATTTTTTTTTAAGTTTAATGGCATTTAAATAACTCACTAAACAGTTCTAATGGCAACATGATTCAATAGCCCATAAAATAATAATATCATAAATAAAGAAATAATAAGTAAATAATTAGAAATATCATATCAAAGTTACAATAATGGGTGGCAAATAATAACAATAATAAATAATATAATAATAATAATAATAATAATAATATAATAATAATAATAATAATAATAATAATAATAATAATAATAAATAATATAATAATATAATAATAATAATAATAATATAATAATAATAAATAAATAATAATAACAATAAAATATAATAATGATAATGATGATAATGATGATAATATAATATTAATAATAATAATAATAATAATAATAATAATAATAATAAATATAATATAATAATAATTAATAATAATAGATAATAATAATATAAATAATAATAACAATAACAATAACAATAACAATAACAATAACAATAACATAACAATACAATACACAATAACCACAAACTAACTAACAATAACTAATAACTAATAATAAAATAAAAAAAATAAACCATTTATCATATAAAATCCAGAAGCACGACAAGAGCCAATCCTTTCATTTCTAATTCGCCCAGGGGGACTAGGGGTGGGGGGTGGGGAGCATAAGGAAAGGTAGCACTTCAAAGGACTTCCACCATCCCCACCCATCACCCCACCTAGCACCCCACCCCCAACCCTTCCACCTTCGCAAAATCCCCCCCCCCCACATATTCCTTCCCGAATCCACCCTCCCACGGCCGCCCTCGCCCCCTCCTGGCAACTGTCCTTTGTCGTCCTTCGCTCTCTTCCCCGCCTCCGCGTTTCTTACGTACACCACACCGGACACTCCCATTCCTTTCCTTCCTTCCTTCCTATCTCCTTTCGCTGCCCCCCTACCCACCACACCATTATCCATAATACCTCTCATCTCTTATAATAATCTACCCATCCCCTTACCCTAAATATACTCATGAGAGTGGGGTGGTAAAAAAGGGAGCGTGTTATTTAGACTTATATATATATATAATCAGTTATATATATACGAAGTTTAATGATGAGTTTATCTGTATAGATAACAAGTTTTCTACTGGACAGGTAAAATAATTATTATGTATAATATAAATATGATTTAAAAATTATGCTTAATAAACATTAGTGAAATACATCGCAAAGTAATCAAACAGTAGTAGATAAATGCATACGTAAATATTATACGGTTGGGTTATATATATGGTATACTGCAATTAACTATGTGCAGTATATGTGTAATATAATAATATTATTATTGGTGGTGGAGTGTAGTGGGTTGTGGATTATATTATTTAATACATAATTATGTACAATTAACTATACGATATATATATATATATACTCAGGACATTAAATATATTTATATATATATTTATTAATATATATTATATATATATATATATAATATATAAAATATATAATATAATATATATATTATATATATGTATAGTATATTTAAAATATATTCTATAAGTATTATAATTATTCTCATTATGTATACTTAATGCATGATAAATTATATTGAATATTAAATTATATATATAAATTATTTCTCACCTCACTTCCTTTATAAAAATATAAACGACTAAGATAGATATTAAAATTAGATAAATACTAAAAAAAGGGTTTTCTCTACTTCCCTCCGAGTAGATCTCTTAATATTACAACAGAAACACACATAGGTTACAATTACCTATAAATATACTACGTCACATATTACACACTTATTCAAGGTAGCATCTATCACCCTTACGCCGTAAACAGATCAGTCATCAAGTTCTCACACCACACACACACACAACACACACACATACACACACACACACACAACACTCACAACAACTCACAAGTTTATGCCGTGGCACACACACAACACAACACAGCTACACACACATCTCTCTCTCTGAGTCTGTCACCACACACTACACACACACACCATTCACCACCACTATCCATGTGAATCTGTTTGTGATGCTTGTACTCAAACAATAATGCTAAGTTGTCAGATACTTTAACAAGACAAGAATCGATTATTATAACATTTTTCGCAACAAGTCTATTAAAAGCGAATGTAAGATAACACAATTTCACCATATAACAATTATTCAGTAACTTTAAAGAATAGACTGTCCAGTTAGAGTAAAAATCGGTATATAGTAAATGGAGGGGGTGAGGGGGATAATAATAATAAATAAAGGAAATATATCCTAATAGGCTGGTATACCTTTACAATGCCTAGACACACTATATAACTAGAGTATGCTCTGAGTAGAAGATAACATATACTGGCGCATTCACATTATAAAATAAATACATATATAAGTAATCACAGAAAAGTTAATTAATACCGCGAAAAAATACTATATTATACATATTTAATAAATAGTTTATATAGTTATAATATTTATATTTCATCAGGTTCCAAAATGACAAATAAAACATAAAAAAATAATATAAATAAAATAAATAAAAAAAAAAATATAAATTGACCTATAACCCTATTATATACTCAAATAAAGAGAATTAAAGGAATGAGTATAAATTGAGAATTACCACTTATATAGTAATATAGTATATACCTATTGGAGTAATCAAGAACTCATAGACGGACTCACTATGCTATCAAAATATTAATACTCACTACATTCATTCAGAATCCTAAAGCCAGAAATGCCATTATGTACTGAGGTTCTAGTTGGGTAATCAATTGAGAATATTCAGTACAAGTCATATTATGCGGCTATAGAGTACATTATTAAAAATCACTATACTATATGTAAATATAATTATATGCAATTATATTTACTAATAATTATCTTATTGTAGATAGAAATATACACGTCCAATAGTATATTATATATATATGTATTAATGTAATATTAAATATATGTAGTATGTAATGTATTGATATACATTAATATACATATGTATATAGTATTATCTATGTGGATTTGATTGCAGGTGGGTGCTACTATGTGCATGTAGTGTGGTGTGGGTATGTATTAGTATTTGTATGTTATGGAATATGATAGATATGTAATGTATTGTAATGTACTCGTATATGTATGTATGTATGTATTGAGTATGTATGTATGCTCACTATACTCGATGTATGCCATATGTATGTATGTATGTATGCATGCATGTATGTATCCATGTATGGTATCATGTATCCATGCATGCACGTACCCTCTGAACCGAAGGAGCGAAGGGCGCGGCACCGCAGCGGCACCCGGAGCGCCAGGGCCCGCAGGACGATGGCCCTCGCCGCCCTCCCGCCCGCCCGCCCGCCCACCGCCCTCGAGAGACCGGGCAAGAAGACGAAGGCCACGACAGGCCGTTCCCTTCCTCATATCAAATCGATACTCGTTGCCACGTCACCCTTATATATCTCCCTTTCCCCCCTCCTCCCCTCCCTCCACGACCCTCCCCCTGCCCCTGCTCTCCCTATGGCTTGCCCCGGGATTGTTTTAAGTCACTTCCGGTAATTGATATTCCACTCGAGTGCACCTGCCACCCTCAGACGCCCGCCGAGTACACGCAGGAGGCAGTCCGTGCTCCTCTCCTGCGGTAGCCAAGGCCCTCCTGTCCCTCGCTTCCTCGTTGGATGGCTTCATTTCTATGTATTTCTGTGTATTTTTTCCCTTTTTTTCTATATTTTTTCTATATCTATTTTTTCTATATTTATTTTTTCTATATTTATTTTTTTCTAATTATATATTTTCTATATATATTTTTTCTATATTTCTATATTTTATTATATTTCTATATTATATTTTATCTATGTTATTTATATTTTTTTTCTATATGTATTTCTGTATATTTATTTCCCTTTTTTATTATGTCACTTTTAAGTATTTATTCCGTTTCTTTTCTGATTATTTAATTTCTAATGTAATCCCATTTCCTTTCTGATTGTTTCAAATTCCGGTGTTAATACTGTTTCCTTTGTTTGTTTCAAATTTCAAAGTATTCATGTCGCTTCTTTATCTCTGGATCACCTCGAAGAATCTCTCTCTCTCTCCTTTATCTTATTATTCTATTCTTTCCCTTTCTTGTGACGAGTGACACGGTACTTTCTTAAACCTAAACATTAAAATCTATCTCTATGGTCATCCCTAGGACTGCCGTATCGGAACATATATAAGGGCGTGGAACTAAACCCAAACATTGATTAGGGCGTTGAACATTCCAGCAAGTTTACCAATCCTTCCCAATCCTTCTTCCTAATCAGTCGAGCTCCGAGGCGGCGTCAGGTCAAGGCAGGTCTTGCGAGAAGCGAGGTCAAGGGAGAGAGAACGCCCATTGCAGTTATATAAATTTTGTATGGGGAAAATAAAGGGGGACACAGAGAAGAGAGAGAGAGAGGGGGGGGGAGAGAGAGAGAGAGAGAGAGAGAGAGAGAGAGAGAGAGAGAGAAGAGAGAGAGAGAGAGAGAGAGAGAGAGAGAGAGATAGAGAGAAGAGAGAGAGAGAGAGAGAGAGAGAGAGAGAGAGAGAGAGAGAGAGAGAGAGAGAGAGAGGAGAAGAGAGAAAAGAAATAGAGAAAGAAGAAGAAGAGAGAGAGAGAAAAAAATGAAAAGAGAAAGAGAGACAGGATAAAAGAGACGAAGAGGACGTCCTCACCGCCCCCTGCTGCCCATAGGTCAGCTCGGGGACGCCAAGAAAAAAAAGAAGAAAAATCGGTCGACGCGACGTCTTAACTTGTCGATACTTATATAACTTAAACTTACGTAATTTACCTGGAAAGTTTGGCCGTGGAAAAGAAATCAAGCGGAAGCAAGCCAGCGACGTTCCCCTAAAACTCCTTCCTCTCTCCCGTCTCCCTCTTCCCATTCCCTCTCTCCCACTCCTCCTCCCCTTTCTTTTCCACTCCTTTCCTTCACCTTCTCCTCATCATCTTCCCTCCCCCCTCCCTTTCCCTCTTTCTCTCTTTCCTCTCTTCCCTCCCTCCCTCTCCCTTCTCCCTTCCTTCTCCCTCCTTCCTTCTCTTTCCTTTCTCCCATCCCCTCCCTTCCCCTCCCCTCCCCTCCCCTCCCTCCCTCCCTCCCCTCCCGCCCTCCCTCCCTCCCTCCCCTCACTCTCCTCCCTCTCCTCTCCTCTCCTCCTCCTCCTCTCCTTCCTTTTCTCTCCCTTCCCCTCTCCCCTCCTCGCCCTTTCCCTCTCCTCTCCCTTCCACTTCCCCTTCCCCTCCCTTTTTTCCTTTCCTCTCCCTCCCCCATCCCCTTTCCCTCCTCTCCCCTCCCCCTTCCTTCCCTTCTCCTTCCCTTCCCTTTTCCCTTCTCCGTTAGCCCCCCTCCCTTTCCCCCTTCAAAGGAATTCGCTGACGATAAAGCAAGCGATCGAGACGCGCCAGCCCCTAAAGCCTCCTCCCCCCCCCTTGAAGAACGGCTCAACCAAATCATTTCAAATATAAGTTCCATGAGAATGACATTCAACTAGTAATAGACATGATATATAAAATCATATCCTGCAATATCGTTCGAAAATGAACACCATGCACAAACGCTCGAACGCACACATACGTACACATGCATACGTACATACACACCCCACACACACGTACACACAGACCTACATACATACATACATACATACACACACACACACACAACACACACACACACACACACACAACACACACACACGTAACACAAGACCTACCCTACACCTACACCCACCACCCCCACCACCCACACACAGACACCTACACCCCCCCCCCCACCCCCGACACACACAAAACATATAGGCCTACTACACATCGCACAATAACACAGATAATAGAAACAATTTGATCCATCGAGTTTTTATTCATGAAGAAACGATTCAGTGCTCGCGCGTTTCATCATCAGCCCGGGATAACAAACACACAATCGAGGGAGGGAAGAGAAAGGACCGAGAGAGGAAAAAAAATTAAAAAAAAAAATGGACGAAAATAGAGAACGAAATAGGGAAAGGGAAAAGAATAACGGGTAACGAGAAAGAAGAAAACGAGGAGGACGAAGTTGGAGAGAAGCAAAAGAGAAAGAAGAAAAGAGAGGAGGAGAGAAGAAAAATGGAAGGAGGAGGAAGAGAATAGAAAGAAAGAAAAGGAGGAAGGAAAGAAGAAAAAAAAGGAAGGGGAAGGAAGAGCAGTAGGAAAAGAAACAAGAGGAGATGGAGGAAGAAGAAGGCGGAAGGAGGGAAGAGAGCCCAAGAGGGGGGGGGGGGGAAGCTCAGCACAACACGAGAGGCGCAACTCAAGGCCGAAAGACCCAGATAATTTTTCAGGTGTGGCTAATGGTTGCAACTTCCCCCCCCCCAACAAAACAACCCTCCCCCTCCACCCGACCCACAACCCGACCCTCTCCTTCCCCCCCACCCTACTTCCCCTTCTATCCACCCGTCCCACACAACCCGACCCTCTCTCCTCCCCTTCCCCTTCCCCCCCCCGCCCTACCCCACCCCGCCCCCCCCGCCCTCCCCACCCCCCGCCCCCGCCTCTCCGCGCCGCCCACAATCACCGGGCCATCCTCAAAAACAACACCATTTATCAAGGTCGCGTCCCGGTGGCCGCCCCGCCGTGCCCATTCCCACATGCTCGCCGGTCTCCAATACTCCCCATCGCCTCCCCCGCCCGCACGCCCGCACGCCCACTCCGCGACAGAGCACCCGGTTTATCTTCTCCGCCGTTCTTCCTTCTTCGCCTGTCGATAATGTGTCTCCGTGCGATATTTTTTTATTCTCTTTTCTTTATTTCTTTCTTTTACTTTTTTCTTCCTTTCTTTTTCTTGTTATTTTTTCTCTTCCTTTTCTTTTTTCTTTTTTCTTTTTTTTTTTTTCTTCTTTCTGTTATCTTTTTTTTCTTCTTTCTTTCTTTTTCTTTTTTCTTTCTTTCTTCTTTTCTTTCTTTTTCTTTTTTTCTTCTTTCTTTCTTTTCTTCTTTCTTTCTTTTCTTTTTTCTTTTTTTTTTCTTTCTTCTTGAACTGGATGCTGTGATTCTGGACCCAGGACTCGGACTCACTTCGCCCACGACCCTCCCCTCCTGCGACGCCCCTCGTGCCACACACACACACAAACACACACACTCGCAACACACAAACACAAACACACTCGCACACACACACACACAATACACCCACACACAAGCCCAAGGAACAAACCCACGGTACAAGCCCCAAGGGACAACCCCACACACAAGCCCATAGTAGAAACCCCAAAGGACAACCCGCAACAAGCCCACAGTAAAAAACCCCACAACCCTAGTAAAAACCCAAAAGACAACCCTACACAAGCCCACAGTAAAACCCCCAAAGGACAACCCAAAGGACAACCCCACCACAAACCCACGACCCAAATCCCCGCCCACGACACCACCCCACGACACCCGCCCACGACACCAAACCGCAGTTCAGAGCCCACGCCACGCCCCCCAAAGCGCCAGCCCGACCCGCCCAAGACGCGTCGAAGGTCTCGCCAGCGCCCCCTTCATCATGTCTGAGTGATTCTGTCACAACAGAGAGGCGCCCTTGACTAATGCGCCCTCGGGGATTCGGATAGGACGAAAGCCCGAGGTAAAGACCCGACGTATTACTTGTACAGACGCGCTTAGGAAAGAAAGGGAAAGTAGAAAGAGAAGAGAAAGAAAAACAAAGAAAGGGAAAGTAGAAAGAAAAGAGAAAGAAAAACAAAGAAAATGGAATAGATGAAAGGAAGGAATATAAAAAGAAGGGTTAAATAAGGAAGAAAAAGACAACCCACAAGAAATGTTTTCTTTAGATGAAAGAATTACAAAACAACGAATGAAAGAAAAAAGGAAAACGCACAAAACTAATGTCTTACAAAGAATATAGAACAAAGAAAGAGAAATAAAACAACAGAGAAAAGTAAAAGAAAATTAGAAAAAACGTAAGAAACCAACTTCCTACAAATTCAAATGCTACGAAAGAGAAAAACGAGTATGAAAGAAATATTAAAAAAGAAACGATAAAAGAGAATGAAGGAAATATGTAAAAATAACAAAAATATCATCAAAGATAGGTAAAAAGCAACGAAAATAAAGAATTAAACAAAAGCGAGAAAAAGGATACAAGAAATTAAAAAATACCGAAAAAGGGTCATGAAAGAAAATATATAAAAGAAGAAACGAATAAAAAAGAGATGAGAGAAAATAAAAAGAAATGAAAAAAAAACCATGAAAGAAATATAAAAAACGAAACGAAAAAAATCAAGAAAAAACATTAAAAACGAAAAAAAGAGCCGAAAATATACAAAGAGAAACGATAAAAAAAAATCACGAAAGAAATATATATATATATATATATATATATATATATATATATATAGGCCAGAATAAACATACCAAAAACAAAAATAAAAAAACACAAAAGAAAACATACAAAAAAGAAACGAATAAAAACAAAAACACGAAAAGAAAACATACATCAAAAGAACAAATAAAAAAACACAACACATAGAAAACACACACAAAAAACAAACAATAAAAAAAAAACACAACCAACCAACCCAAGAGCCAAACACACACAAAAAGAAACAAAAAACAACCAAAACCCCAAAGAGCCCAAAGACAGAAAAAGTCCCCCCCCCCCCTCAGAGCGCCAATCCGGCCCGCCTCTCTCGCGCGCCGCAATTCTCTCCCCCGGGACTGAAACTCATCAACATCTCCGCCTGACCATCACCTCATCAACGGCCCTCATCATTTACACGCCCTCATTACACCGCCGCGTTAATCTCACGGCATGGCCAATCACCCTCTTCCCAGCATCCCGCCTCCGCCTCTCCCCTCCCTCCTCCCCTCATCCTCCCCTCTCGGTCTTCCTCTTCCGCTTCCTCTTTTTCTTCCTCTCTCTTCCCTTCTCTTCTTCTTCCTCTTCTCTTTCTTCCCTCTTCCTCTTTCTCTCTCTTACCTTTTCCCCTTTCCTCTCTCTTCCTCTTCCCCTCCTCCTTCCTCTTTCTCTCCCCTTCCCATTCATGTTATTCTTCTCCTTCTCTCCTCTTCCCCTCTCCTTCACATCTTACCACCCCCTCCTCCTCTCCTCCCTTCCCCTCTTCCCCCTCCTCCTCTTCCTCCCTCTTCCTTCCTCCCCTTCCTCTTCCCCCTCCCTTTCCCTCCCTTTCCCAATCTCCCCTCCCCTCCCTTCCCCTCCCCCTCCTCCCTCCCCCCTTTCCCTCCCCTCCCCATCCCCCCTCCCCCTCCCCCCCTCTTCCCCTCCCTCCTCCTTCCCCTCCCCCACTTCCCCCCGCCCAAAAAGCCAATGTTATTGCCCCATTCTACACAGCCTACGCGACCAATCAACGCACTCGGGATTGGGCGCCGCTGTCCCCCGATCAGCTGTACGTCGACCCCATTCATTCACCCGCCTGTCCCTCCGTCCATTCATCTTGAGGAGATACAACAGACCTGCCTCTTATACCCCCCCCCCCTCCCACCTCCACACCCTATTCCTCGCTAACAACCAATCCACGATCATCCCTGAAAACTATTCCAGACAATAAATCCCTAATCATTTCTGACAAATCCTAGATAAATCCTGACAACAAATCCCTGATAATTTCTGATAAATCCTGACAACAAATCCCTGATAATTTCTGATAAATCCTGACAACAAATCCCTGATAATTTCTGATAAATCCTGACAACAAATCCCGATAAGAAAATTAATCCATATATCCTTACAACAAATCCCTGATGACCTGACAAAAAAAAGCCTAAAGCCTAAAAAATGCATCCCTGATGAATCCTGACAACATATCCCTGATAAATACTAACAAATCCCACTCATAATAAACCCTGACAAATCCCCGACAAACCCTGACAACTAATACCCGACAAATCCTGACAACCAAATCCCTGATAAATCCTAAAGCAAATCCCTGATAAATTCAAGCAACCCTGTCAAAAAAAAATCTTGAATATTCATCTTCAGGAAAATTCTAACAATCATCCCTGGCAGTAAATCCTAGAAGGTCATCCCTCATACCTAATCCTTGAAAACCAACCATGACAACAACCAAACACTAACCATCACCAGATAACTTAATCTACAAAACCATCCCTGGCAACGACCCTCAGACCCCCCGCCCCCCTGACACCATCCCTGACAATCTAACCCTCAAACTCAACCCCACCACCTTTGACAACCCCCCCTCTCTGACAACCTCCTCCTAACCCATCCACCAAGACATACCACCCCTGATAACCTTCCCCCAACAACCCCCTCCTACCACCCCCTCCTACCAACCCCCTGACAACCACCGGTCCTACCAACCCCCGGACAACCACCACTACCAACCCCTGATAACCCCCCCTCCCAACAACCCCTGACAAACCACCCCCTCCCTACCAACCCCCCTGACAACCACTTCCTCCTACCAACCCCCTACAACAATCCCCCCTGACATCCACCCCGTCCTACCAACCCCTCGGACAACCACCACCTACCCAACCCCCTGATAACCCCCCTCCCAACAACACAACTACACAACCCCCCTGACAACCCCTCCTCCTACCAACCCCCTGACAACCACCCCCTCCTACCAACCCCATCCCAACAACCCCCCACCACCAACCCCCTCAACACCACCCCACCCCCTAACAACCCCCACCAAACCCCCCCCACCAACCCACCCCATCCCCCAACAACCCCTACCAACCACCCCCTCCTACCAATCCCCCCACCACCTCTACCAACCCCCCATCCCCAACAACCCTTACAACCCCCTCCACCCCATGACAACCACCATACCCCCCAACCCCCATCCCCCCATCCCCCAACAACCCCTCCAACGCCCTCCATCCCCGCTGACTTCAGAGGACTGTGAAAATTCCCGAGGTCCGTATTAATCCGGTAACTGGTTGGCCTCAGCGCGGAAATCCCTCCCCCCCCGCCTCCTAATATATGCAGCCACCCGGACGACTCGAAATATTTGGAAACAAACGGAATTAGGGATAGAAAAAAGAGAAAAAAAAAACAGAAAAAAGAAGAAAAAGGGAAGAAGAAAGAAAAAGATGAAGAAAAAAGAAAAGAAAAGAGAAGAGAAAAGAAAAAAAGAAAAAGAAGAAGAAAGAAACGAAAAATAAGAAAACTAGGGAAAAAACGAAAAATAAGAAAAAAAAAAAAAAAAAAGAAAAACGAAAAAAAAAGAAAAAAATAATAGATAAAAAAGAAACGCATGATTTTGGGCGAGATCCCACTGGCTAATTAGGAGTCCCGGGTGAGGGAGCTGGAAGAGAAATGGCTAAACGAGTGGAGACTGTTTGGGCGAGCGATGGAGATGGATAATAGATAAGAGAGAAAATAAGAGAGGGAGAGGGAGAGAGAGGGGGAAGGAGAGGGAAGGGAGGGGGAGAGGAGGGAGGAAGGGGGAGGAGAGAGGAACAGGTAGAACAGGGGAGGGGAGGGGGATGCGGAAGGAGAGGAAGAAATATATGGAAAGGGTGAGGGAGAGGAGAGGGAGAGGGTAGTGGAATAGGGAAAGAGAGGAGAGGAGGGGATGCGGAAGGAGAGGAAAGATGTAGAGGGAAAGGGAAAGGGGGGGGAGAGAGAGGGAAAAGGAAGGAAGAGGGAGACGTAAGGGAGAGAGAAAGAGAAAGAGAAAAGAGAAAGAGAAGAGAAAGAGAAAGAGAGAAGAGAGAGAGAGAGAGAGAGAGAGAGAAGAAGAGAGAGAGAGAAGAGAGAGAGAGAGAGAGAGAGGAGAGAGAGAGAGAGGAGAGGAAAGAGAGAGAGATAGAGAGAAGAGAGAGAGAGAGAGAGAGAGAGAGAGAGAGAGAAGAGAGTACAGAGAGAGAAGAAGAAGGAAGGTAAGCGAAGACAAAATTCAAGCAAAGCCATCTCCCCCCCAACCCCACCCCCATCCGCCCGCCTCCCCCCACAAATCCAAGCCGAAATTTTGCATGATGTCCATGCAGACATACCTCATAGTTGCCAAGGCGTCATAAGCTTTACTTACCCTTGTTCCATTTCCAATTCCCCGATCTCGATTTATTCAGAATGCCTTACAGGAAATGTTTCCCCACCAAATTTCTTCGCGTGCGCGGTAAACTTGAGAATGTAAGAAATATCAAGAAAATTAAAATAGAAAGGGAAGGGCAATTTTTTCGAAAAAAGTTCTCAGCACGCTCGAACGCACCTGTTTACTTTTCTCGAAGTAACTGAACCGGCAGGAAAATTGGCGTTCGTTGGTTTTTACGTTAAAATTTCAACGTCTTTCCTCCAATAGATGATTTATATAATGTGATAAAATATAAGGGACCTTTTGTGTTTTTTACATGTTTAATTAAGGTGATAATAATCATAATCATCATCATCATAACAATACTAATAAATCACATGAAATATAAATTTCTATTTAGATATGTATAGCTTGTAGACCTGTAAAAAAGAAAAAAAAAACATGCACGCAAAACACTTACATATCCAAATCGTGAACCAGCCACCAGCCACCACAACTATATAACCAAGACAAAAATAGAACACAGAAAAAAAAGAAAACAAAAAGAAACACACCCCACAAAAAATAAAAAAAATAAAAAATAAAATAACAAGACAAAAAATAGAGAACAAAAAAAACAAAAAGAAAAGAAACACACCACCAAAAAAAAAAAATACAACACAAAAAATATAAAACAAAAAATAACAATACTCGAATGCAAAACCTCAACGGGCCAACAGGAGAGTGCGCGCGGACTCACAGTGAACACAGAGGACGGGCGTGAGGAAGTAGGCGGGTCCGAGGTTGTGCTGCACCGACGGCGACGACTGGCCGGCACGACTGCGGACGACTGCCCGCTGCAACAAACACAAACAAAGACAACAGTTAGTGGTTTGTTGTTGACGGTGGGATGCGGTCAACAAAAGCATGGAGTTGGTGACTTGCTGTGAATAGTAAATGGTCAACAAAAATACGGGTTATTTGTTTTGTTGATAGTATATGTATGGTAAAAAAAAAAAACATGGGAGTTTTTTTGCTTGCTGCTGAAAAAATGTATATAATGGCAACAAAACGTCGAAATTATTTGTTGTTGATAGTATATGTATGGTAATAAAAAAAAAACATCGGCGGAGTTTATTTTGCTGCTGAAACACAGATAATTATATGTGTCAAGCAAAAACAAATTGTCCAAATTTATTTGTGTGTTGATAAAATAGATAGTGCGAGTAAAAGAGTATAGAGATGTTTTATGGGTAAATTAAAAAATGGGGCTGTTTCACTATGTTGTGCTGAGATTGAATGTATACGCTTGGTCCATAAGCAGAAAAACACAGGTCTTAATTAGTGTGATTATTAATATACATGATCAGAGCAAAAGGGAAGTAAATTAGATATGTATGTTTGTGGTACAACGCACATCAAGCCACACACGAACGATAAATTCCCGTGTGTTAATAGTACATAATGAGGGGCAACAAAGAACAATAAATATAAGTGGGTGCTTATATTATCTACAGCGAACCGTCTATATTTACTTTAATGGGTAATCGATATGGAACAATGGGTTTCGAAGACTCTGCGACTGTTTGTTCATAGCAGTATAAAAGCATTTAAGTCATTTGCTCGGTTTCTCTTCAGACGGGTCCTTATGAATGAAGGGGCAAAAGCGTCAGTACTGGAATTCCCAATTTGCCCATCCCATTAACAAACGAGAATACACGTTTTAAAATAAGAGCAATACGGCGCGATAAAGGCAGAGAGAGACAAAAGGAATAAGGAGAAGTGGGTAATTCCTCATGGAGATCCTTCTGGGGGGGGAGGCGACGTTGCGCCCTTCGGTGTCAGTGCGGCCCGACACTGATATATCTTTCGCCACTTGGATAATGCTTCCTATTCATAAATAGTATGCTATAGCCAGTTATATATATCTACTATATATATAAATAACTCTAGTAGTCTAATATATACTGACATTAATATATATATCCTATCCATATATAAGGCAAGTATATACGATACAGTAGTAGAGAGTATACATTATAGCATATAACATAGTACATACACTCACATGAATCATAGTATGAGGTCACACACACACACACAACACACACACACGGATCATCCCACACACACACACACACACCACACACACACACACACACACACACACACACACCCCACACACACATCACCACAATATATAATATATTATTATGTTGTATCTATGTATATACATATACATCAAATATATATATCAAGTATAAAATAAACCAACACACACAAGATATGTAATTAACAGAAAATCAAAATCCACACCAATTCTTCCTTTTTTACAAAAAATCGATTACACAAAAAAATAACGGAAACAGCACAAATGAACACCACAACAGACCAGCAGACTAACAACGAACCCATCAAGCTGCA
The DNA here is from genome assembly GCF_003789085.1 of Penaeus vannamei. Classification (NCBI taxonomy): domain Eukaryota; kingdom Metazoa; phylum Arthropoda; class Malacostraca; order Decapoda; family Penaeidae; genus Penaeus; species Penaeus vannamei. The sequence goes on from NW_020872416.1 coordinate 472,964, forward strand.
GGGCCGATTGCGATGGGTTCCCCGCCCTCAGCCCCTCACCTCCTGCTACATCACGACACTCGTTGGCGGCTGTTGCTTTCAATTCCGATAGCCGGGGTTTCTGCAGTATCGGGAGTGGGGAGGCGGAGAGGAAAGGCATAATATTAACATAGAATCGATGCTACACTACACACCAGTGCATACATGCTAACAATGCAACACACACACAGAATATTTCGACAGTTCTACAAACATCAATACATACCAAGCGCACAAAACACATAGCACACACCAACACATCCTATGCGTTGATATACAATCGCGGATATAATATGTGTAACTGCACGCACACGGACACGCACAGCACGCAACACACACACACACACACACATCACAACACACAACACACACACACATGTACAATAGACACAGGCACAATCACGAGACACACACACACACACACAAACACACACACATATATATAATCGATTAATATATAACTATTAATAATAATATATACTAGGGATTATATGTATTAAGTTATATATTATGTACTAGGTCGTGGAATAATGAATTAGCGTATCGTAGCTTTTTCTGTCTGGTCTCTGTCTCTGTCTCCCTCTCTCTCTCTCCCTCTCTCTCTCACCCCTCCAATAATCGCCAGCACACAACACACCCGGCCCGCTGTTGCGTCCAAATCGCCACGAGCGATTTCTGGCACACGGGGGGCCGGAACTGACGTGGAAACGCCCCGGATACTTTGCTCTTCATCCACGCCGTCATCAAACGCAAATAACGACAGCTCCGTCCCGTACGTCCCGTCGTGCAAGGGGCACTGGTGTTTTAATTTGTTGCAATGCAAGGGGAGAAAGAAAAGAATGGTGGGGTGTAGGCGGGGTTGGGTGGGAGGCAGGAAGGGAGGCGAGGGGAGATAGGGAGGGAGTGGAGGGATCGAAGGAAAGTTGAAGAAGAAGGAAGTAAGAAGGTTAGGAGGACATGTGGAAGAAAAGGAGGTAGAAGAATTGAAGAGGGATGAGAGAGCAGGGAGAAGGAGAAGGAGGGAGAGGGAGAGGGAGGGAGGGAGGGAGGACAGAGGGAGGAGGGGCGGGAGAGGGAGGGGGAGAGAGGAGGGAGGGAGGGAGGAGGGAGGGGAGAGGGAAGAGAGAGAGAGAGAGAAAGAGAAGAGAGAGAGACAGAGAGAGAGAGAGAGAGAGAGAGAGAGAGAGAGGGAGAGAGAGAGAGAGAGAGAAGAGAGAGAGAGAGAGAGAGAGAGACAGACAGACAGAGAGAGAGAGACAGACAGAGACAGACAGAAAGGAAGAAAGAAAAGAGAGAACGAAGACAGACAGACTTAGATACAGATCGAGAAAGAGAGAAAAGAAAGAGAAGCCTTGACTCTGAACAAGTTTACCGAAGACAAAATCTTACACACCTCCAGAGGGACGAGGAGAGAGATCGACCACTCCCGCCACACACACCAAAGGACAATCCAACACGCAGTTGCCCAATCACCCCGCGAAGGTGCATGCAACGCTGACCTGCCTCCTCGCCCCAACCAAACCCGAATTTCATACACACTTTCCTCCCCAAAACCCTGCCGCAAGCCCTCCACCCAACATTCGTCAAAAAGAGGAGAGAGAAAAAAAATGTAAAATAAACATATAATGAGAAGAAAAAAAAGTAAAATAAACGTATATATCCCAGGAGAACCACACCCACCCCTTCGGCAAAACACCTCCGAGGGAACACGTAATCAAGCTAATCACTCAGAACAAGGCGATTGAAGGAACGTGGCCACAATGACTCCGCGTTCGCGCGATAAAGATTAAGATCACCCCCTAGTGAATGGTATACCGCCATCCAAAGTCAAGCCCCCCATCCCTTCTTGAGGAGATCTATCCCCCCCCCCATCAATTCCGCCCTTTCACCCCATCCTCACTAGAATGGAATCAGCCAATCTAACGGGAGAGATCGACCGCACTCGTCGACGCGCGTCAATTCGGCCCAAACGGGCAAAGGACACGGCATTTCTTCAGCTCGTACTTTGACGCCCTTTTTTTCCCTCCACAAGTCTTCGCGAGAAGTGCCCGAGGGGGGAGGGGAGGGGGAGGGGAGGGGGAGGGGGGAGGGGGAAGGGAGGGAGGGAGGGAGAGGGAGGAGGGAGGAGGGAGAGGGAGAGGGAAGAGGGAAGAGNGAGGAAATTAATTGGAGGGAGGAAAGGAAGGGAAGAGAGGGAAATACGGGAGGGAAAAGATCTTAGAGGAACAGGGGATGCAGTTGAGGGACGAAAGGCGATTGTAGAGAGAAGCAACCAAACGAGCGATTTGGAAGGGAAAGAGAGCGGGAAACTTAGAGCGGAAGAGCAAATTGGAGAGGAGGAAGAGCGGAGGACGTGCCGACAAGGCCCCGTATTAACGACAAAAGGCAGTACCGTAGGGAGAGAAAGGGGCGAGAGGAAGAGATTAGAAAGCGGATAAGGGGAGAAAAAGCGATTAGAGGATGAGGACAAAAGAGAGATGCAGAAAGACGGGGAACCAAATAACGGACGGAAGAGAAATGGAGAGGAGGAAGAGTGAAGCACAGTGCGAAGAAGTATTACGGAAAAGACAGTACACCGCGATCGGGAGAGAAAAGGGGGAGGGGGGTAAGGTCGGGAGAGACTATATAAAAAAGACTTCCTTATCCCTTCCTCTCCTTGTCTTTGTCTTCTCGGAGATTACACGAGATGGGACGGCCGGACACGCTCTACCAACGGCTATCGTGCGTGTCGGAGGAAACCATTTTCGGGATTTGCAGCTTACCGGACTCCAGCCTCTAAGAACCGACACTTACGAATACAAGTAACGAAACACCCTCCCTACTAACAACTAACACGGAAGTAATAACATGTAACTACTCAGAACTAACAACTAACACCAAATAAACATGTAACTACTAACAACTAACACCAAGTAATAACATGTAACTACTCAGAACTAACAACTAACACAAAAAGTAACATGTAACTACTAACAACTAGACACCAAAGTAATAACACGTAACTCTAACAAAAGACAAACTACCAAAACTAACATAAAACTCCAAACAACCAACACCTAACGAACAAGAAGAAACCCCCTCCTAACAACAAATCTCGAGCTACTAACCACCAACGTCTAACTACTAACACCTACATCTACTTCCCCGCACCAAACTGACCGCCATCGACAAAAAAGGGACCTCTGGCTGACGCGTCTTCTTTATTCACCTCGTTTTTTTTTTCTCTCTTTCTTTCTTTCTTTCTTTATTTCACCTCGTTTCTCTCTTCTCTCTCTCTCTCTCTCTCTCTCTCTTCTCTCTTCTCCTCTCTCTCTCTCTCTCTTCTCTCTCTCTCTTTCTCCTCTCTCTCTCTCTCTCTTCTTTTTTTTTTTTTTTTTTTTTACAAGATCAAGGTTATTCTTTGTGTTTTTCTTTACTTTTTACGCTTTTCCCAACATACAAATCTCATTGCATAAGATAATGTAAAAAAAAAATTACTTAGCAACGTCACTGGCTCCTGATCTCACGGCAACGGAGCGCAGCGAATTACGTAAGCCATTTGAAGTCCTTTCTGCAAATAAACCCAAGGCAGATTTGGTTTCATCTCTCTTTCCCTGTCAAAAAAACGCTGTCGAGCTAAATCTTAATCTCTATCACCACCACTACTGCTGCTACTATAATTACTGCTACTACTACTATATCAATACTGCTACTATCGCTACTTCTTACTACTACCACCGTCACTACTACTGGCTACTACTGCTGCTACTTTTGCTGTTGCTACTACCACCACCACTACTACCAAACCAACTACTACTACTACTACAACAAACAATACTACTACCACTACCACTACCGCCACCACCACTACCACCACCATCACGACTACTATTGCTGCTATTGCTACCACTACTACTGCTACTACTACAATTACTATTACTACTACTTCTACTACTGCTACTACTATACACAATGAGTGAAATACCATTCCCCTAAAAAAATACCAACCATCCCCAAATTCGAAAGCCATGAATAACACAAACGAAGGACAACAACACGTCCCAACTCGAGAATTCCCTCGCCCCCACTTGTCCACTGGCACCCTCCCACCCCCACCCACCCCCACCCCCCTCGACAACATGCCAACCTTCAACTCGAACTATTTCGAAATTGAAACTGCTTTGCGCGGAAGACGGAGAGTCGGGATCAACAAAGAAATTTGGGGTTGGGGAGGAAGGGGAAGGGGAGAGGGGAAGAGGGAGGAGAGGGAGAGGGAGAGGAGAGGAAGAGGGAAAGGATGCAGGAGGGAGAGGAAGAGGACGGGAAGGGGGAGGAGACGGATAAGGAGATAGAGGTGATGGAGGAGGAAAATAGCAAATGGGCAGGGATGGTGGGGGTGGAGTGGAGGGAGAGAGGAGTGAGGAGGGAGACGGTTAAGAAGAGAGATGAGAGGGCCGAAGGAGAAACAGAGAGAGAGAAAGAGAGAGAGAGAGAGAGAGAGAGAGAGAGAGAGAGAGAGAGAGAGAGAGAGAGAGAGAGAGAGAGAGGAGAGAGAGAGAGAGAGAGAGAGAGAGAGAGAAAGAAAGAAAGAAAGAAAGAAAGAAAAAGAAGAAAGAAAGAAAGAAAGAAAGAAAAAAGAAAAAGAAAAAAAAGAGAAGAAAGAAAGAAAGAAAGAGAGAGAGAGCAAGCGCGACTCGGGGCACGCAAAAGTCAGTCGAGTCCATTAATCTGAAGACTTTAAACCCGCCGCGGCATCCCACCGCTAAGCTTCCCCACGACTGACCTTGAACGCACCAAGGCGGAGTGCTATTACGAAACCGCTGTTGCTACTATGGAAACCGCGTTGCTATAATGGCATCGACGTTGCCATCACGACAGCCCCAGCGAAACCGACCAGTGGTGCCATGATTTGCGAAATTACCTTAAATTATCTCTAATATGCTATATAGAATTACAATAATAATTACTACTATTACAGAAAAGGTCATTTCCATAAAAAGTAAACGGAATCAAAGTTTTTATTACACTGCTGTTATCGAGAAAAAAAAAAAGTTAACACCCTGAATCCGATGCTCTTATTATGCAATTAAGTGCATTTCTTCAGGAGATTCTTCCCCAAGGGCGACTTATCTGATTTCCAAAAGGACAAAAAAAAAACGGGTTTCCTTTACGATGGGGGGCGGGGGGAGGGGGGAGGGGGAGGGGGAGCTAGGTCTCATAGTGTGGAAAGGTATAAATGAGAACGAATCTCTTCACAATACAAGAGATGCATTTAACCGGTTTCGATTATATCTTCGTCAGAAATACACGTTTTCTGACGAAATATATCGATAATACATATCATCTCTTGTATAATATAAATATAATACATCTCTTGTATAATATAATATAATCATCTCTTGTATATATAATATATCCATCTCTTGTATAATATAACAGTATAATATAACATAATACATCTCTTGTATTGTGAAGATATTCGTTCTCATTCATACCTTTCCACATTTGTCATAAATACGTTCATAGATTCTTATAAATTAGGATATAAAATGGGGGATGAACCAGAAAAAAAGGAAACAAAGAGGAAGTGAGAAGCAACGATAAGAAGATAACCCGGAAGAATTTGGGCATTTCTTCATACACAGAAAGAAGAGGATAAGTAGACGAAACTCCAAAATGAAAAAAAGGAAAGAATTCACAAACAGGAAAACGAAAATCAAGTAGAAGACGAAGATGCACGAAAACTTAAAAAAAAAAAAAAAAAAAAAAAAAAAAAAAAAAAAAACATACCAAAAATCAAAAGGTGCCCAAGACCGCGTGACTCACAGATACCCCGCCAAGGTCAGCGTTCACACCACAAAGCCAGGGCAGCAGAGACCGACCCCCGCTTCTCCTTGGTATGAACTCCTCCTCCTCTCCTCCTCCTCCTCCTCCTCCTCCTCCTCCTTCTCCTTCTCCTTCTCTTCTCCTTCTCCTTCTCTTTCCTTCTCTTCTCCTCTCCTACTCCTACTCCTACTCCTACTCTACTCCTACTTCTTCCTTCTCCTTCTCCTTCTCCTTCTCCTTTCTCTTCTCCTTCTCTTCTTCTTCTTCTTCTTCTTCTTCTTCTTCTTCTTCTCTTCTTCTCCTTCTTCTTCTTCTTCTCCTTCTTCTTCTTCTCCTTCTCCTTCTCCTTCTTCTTTCTCTTCTCTTCTCCTTCTTCCTTCTTCTCCTACCTCCTTTCTTCCCTCCTTCTTTCTCCTTCTCCTTCTCCTTCTCCTTCTCCTTCTCCTTCTCCTTCTCCTTCTCCTTCTTTCTCCTTCTCTTCTCCTTCTCCTCTTCTCCTTCTCCTTCTCCTTCTCCTTCTTCTCTTCTCCTTCTTCTCTCCTCTTTCTTTCTCTCTTTCCTTCTTCTTCTTTCTTCTTCTCCTTCTTCTTCTCCTTCCTCCTTCTCTTCTCTTCTCCTCTCCTTCCTTCTCCTTCTCCTTCTCCTTCTCCTTCTCCTCCTTCTTCCTCCTCCTCCTCTCTTCTTCCCCAGATGTGTCAATGTCATCGGAGTTTAACATTTCCAGCCGCTCATAACCCAACTGAAACTCGAGGAACATTTTTTTTACGACCATGACGTACAATCCAGGTCTTTCCATGGGCTCTCGCTCGCCCAAGCCAGGCCATCCTGAAGACACGCCCTTATCAAGCCAAGTCCTTCCTCCTCCGGGCCCTCCCCTTCTTCCGGCCAGGCTCTTCTCCGGACCCAAGCCAGTTCTTCTTCCAGACGCTCACTCCCCCCCCCCTCAAGCCAGGCCCTTCCTCCGAGCCCTCACCTCTCCGAGTAATTTTTTTTCCTCACTCCCCTCACTCTCATCAGCCAGGGCTTTTAACGAGCTTCCAAACTCCTGCAGCCGCTTCTTCCTGCAGACCTCACTCCCCAAGACACGCCCCTCTGCAGTACGGACCCCCGCGCTTAGACCCTCTCACTCCTCAGGACTCGCAGGAGGTATAGCAAAAAGAACTAGGATACAGAATGAGAAGAAAGAGAAAGTCATAGAAGAACCGCAAAAAAGAAGAAGAAGAAAAAGAAAAAAGCATGATTCCAACCGCAAAAAAAAGAAAAAAAAAGAAAGAAAGAAAAAAATAACATTATTCCATCGAAACGAAGATAAGCTCAGCCAAAGCGCCTTCGATAAGCTGTCCTCCGGCCCGTTCCTCCGACACGCCCCGCCGCGCCGTGCCTGAGAGAGGACCTCGGGTCGCGATCCGAGCCTCGAGACCGCCTCCCGCGCGGGAAGGGGCGGCGGGATCGCGGGCGGGAAGGCGGAAGGCGGAAGGCGGAAGGCGGGGCGGGAAGGCGGGATAGGCGGAAGCGGGATCGGCGGAAGGCGGGATAGGCGGAAGGCGGGATAGGCGGAAGGCGGGATCGGCGGAAGGCGGGATCGGGAAGGCGGGATAGGCGGAAGGCGGGATGGCGGAAGGCGGGATAGGCGGAAGGCGGGGCGGAAGGCGGGATGGCGGAAGGCGGGATAGGCGGAAGGCGGGAGGCGGGAAGGCGGAAGGCGGAAGGCGGGATAGGCGGAAGGGGGCGGGTCGGCCGTTGCGTAAGAGGGCGGCTCAATGGGGGTTGATTGCATAATGTAAGATTTATCTCCCCGGCGCAACCGTAAAGGGGAAGGGTCGGAAGTCAATGGAAAGCAGCAGCATAGTAACAACAGCAGCGGCGGCGGCAGTGACAGCAGCGGTAGCTTTAAGAAATCAATCGGAAGCAGGGCAGCACCGTAACAGCAGCGGCAGCTTTAAAGAAACATCAGCAGGAGCAGACAGCAGTGATACCAGCCCTGAAGCAACAATCAGCTGTAGTAACATCGACAATCAACAATTAAAAATACAACAAAACAAAAAAAGCGCCAACAAAACAAAAGCACGAAATCTAATATCAACGCCCCCCCCCCCCCCGTTATTCCATCAAGCCGCCGCCGAACAATGGCGAAGAAACATTCACACGAATACCACTTTCTTCCCCATTTCTGTGACCTTTAAAGACCCAAAGAATGAGGTCTCTATCGAGGGTCGCTTTTCTTGTTGCCAAAAAGAACAAATACAGAAGGGAGAGAGTGGGGTGAGTTAGGGGGGGGGGAGGAGAGGAGGGGGGGATGCGGAAGGGGGGAGATTGGGAAGGGGAGTGGGGCTTAGTGGAGTGTGGGGTGCGAAGGAGGGGGGGGGGTGAAAGAAGTGTGTGGTGCAAATAGGGGGGAGGGGGATGAGTGCAGAGAGAGGACGGGGGGAGAAGGAGAGTGCAGGGGGGGTGGAGGGGAGAGTAGGGAGTGGAAGGGGGGGGTATACGCGGAATGTGGGAAGGGTGTGGGGTGCACGGAAGGACGGAGGAACTAGGAAATGGGACAGGGAGAGAGTGAGTAGAGTTGGATACGTGGGGAGTAGGGAGTCACTGGGGGGGAGAGAGAGGGGTGGGGAGTGTGGGACACTGGGGAGAGGAGATGGGGTGTGTGGGGGAGAGGGGGAGAGAGTGGGGTGTGTGGGGAGCATGGGGGAGAAGGAGATGGGAGCAATGGGGGAGCACTGGGGGAGAGATGGGGATGGGAGTGGGGAGATGGGGGAGTGGGGTGTTGTGGGCGAGCACTGGGGAGAGACAGGTGGGGTGGTGGGGAGCATGGGGGAGAGAAGGTGGGGGTGTGGGGAGCATGGGGGAGGGAGAATTGGGGAGCAATGGGGGAAGGAGAATGGGGGTGGTGGGGAGCGATGGGGGAGAGGAATGGGGTGTGGGGAGCATGGGCGGTTGAGCACATGGGGGAGACGAAGATGGGGGTGTGGGGACCACCTGGGGGAGAGGAGGTGGGGTGTGTGGGGAGCTGGGGGGAGTGCGAGCGACTTTGTTGTTACTACTGCTGTGTGTGTTCTCCTTGATCTTATTACTCTGGCTGAGTCACATCCTCTATTTCACAAGGCTAGATTTCTCGGAAGTGTTAGCAACTGTTCCTTTCTCTTTTTTCTTTCTTTCTCTCGGCTCTCTCTTCTTCTTCTCTGTCTCATCCTCTCTCTCTCTTACTCATCTCTCTCTCTCTCTCCTCTCTGTTCTCATCCGTCTCTCGTCTCTCTTTCTCTCTATCTCTCTCTCTCTTTTCCCTTTCCTCTTTCTCTCTCTCTCTATATATAATATTCGATTGTTTTATGCTCTTAACTGGATTTATTTAAAAACCTAAAAAAGGTTTATTAAACTAACTAAAATAGGTGGCAACCGTAGAAATTTAGCCGAGAAAATGATTAAGAGAAGGTAGATAAAGAGGAAGAAAAAAGAAGAAGCAAACGGAGAGCAAGGGGACAATGAAGCAAGATAAATTGAATAGAATGAAAAGGAATAAAAGACCACAAAGCAATGTTTCTCTTTCCGCAATAATAGGGAAGTAAACCAAGCCAGCGTTAATCTGCCGCAACCCCTCTCCCCCTCTCCCCCCTTGCAGTCTCTCATCCCCTCCCTCTTCTATGCCTCTTCCTTCTCTCTCTTCCTCCGTCTTCTTTCCTCTCTCCTTCTCTCTCCTCTTCCTTTCCTCTTTTCCTCCTCCTCCTTCCTTTCACTCTTTCTCCTCCTCCTTCTTCCTTCTTTCTTTTCTTCCTGACTTCCTCTTTCTCCTCCTCCTCTCCTCCCTCTCCTCCCTCCTTCCCTTTTCCCTCCTCCTCCTTCCCTCTTCTCTCCCTCTTCCTCTTTCTCCTCTCCTCCCTTCCCCTCCTTCCTCCTCCTTCCTCCTCCTACTCCCTTCCCCCTCCTGCCTCTCCCCTCCGCATCCTCCTCTCCCTTACCCCTACTCCCTCCGTCTCCCCTATTCCTCCCTCCTCCCTCGCTCCTCTCCCTCTCCTTCTCCTCCCCTCATCTCCTCCTCCCCCTCTCTCCTCCTCCCCTCTCTCTCCTCCTCTCCCCTCCTACTCTCTCCTCCTTCTTTCACACCCCTCCTCCCTCCTCCTCCTTCCTTTCCTCTTTCCTACTCCACTTCCCTCTTTCCTCCTCCTCCTCCTCCTCCTCCCTCTCCCTCCTCTCTCCTCCTCCTCTCTCCCACTCCCCACCTCTCCCCTCTCCCCCACCTCCCTCCACCTCCCCACCTTCCTCCCTCATCACGCGCTCACTCCGTTTCCGCTTTCACCAAACACTTTTTCATACGTTATCATTTTCCAATTATATATTTTTTTCGATTGCGCTCCATGTTATCTTATTACTTTTTTGTTCTTATCCTTTGCGCATTTCTCATATTTCTTGACTTTCTTTCTACTTACTTTCTATTCTTCTAATATATCACTTTCATTTTATCTTTATTTCTGATTTTCTTTCATTATTTGATTCTGGTTATGATAGTTATTCTTTCATAATTTACTCATTTATCGAACATTTACCTACTATTTTTCAATGTTCTTTTCCTTGGTATTTATTTTCTGTCTGTCTGTGCTGTCTGTGTCTGTCTGTCTGTCTGTCTGTCTTCTGTCTGTCCTCGTCTGTCTTCTGTCTGTCTGTCTGTCTGTTCCTCTCGTCTTCTTCTTTCAGCAGCTCGTCACTCAACTACTGCACTCACTCCACATTATTCTCGTCACCCACTCTCTCTCTCAACCACTCTCTGTTCTCCCATCAACCGTCACTCAGTCACTCTCTCCTCTTCCTCTCACACTTCTCCTCTCTCTCTCCACACTCTCTTCCCACTCTCACTCTCTCTCTCTCTCTCTCACTCTCTCTCCACTCTCACTTCTTCTCTCTCAGTTCTCTCTCTTCTCTCGTCAACACACACACTCACGTCGCTCATGTCACTCACTCACTCCTCCCACTCTCATCTCTACCACTCTCTCCTACCCACTCTCTCTCTCATCATCAATACTCTTCTCACTCTCTCTCCTTTTCTAATATTCTCTCCCATCTCACTCTCTCTCACTGCCCATCACTCATCACCCCACCCCCCACCACTCACCCCTCTCTCACTAGTCATAAAAACTCACATCACCACCACTCTCATCACACTCACTCACTCAGCTCTCGTCCTCTCTCCCTCGTCACTCTCATCTCTCCACTTCCCACTACCACTCCACTCCCATTCCCACTCTCTACTCTCACACTCTCTCTCTCCCTCTCTCCTCTCCTCTCATATTCAGTAACACTGTAAATATTTCTCACTCCACTCTCATCTCACACTCATTCACTTGGTCATCTCATCTCTCCCAGTCCCATCTCAATCACTGCTGCTTCCTCTCCGCTTTCAGTAAACGTTAATACATCCCCATAAAGGAGAACGGAATATTCTGACGGAGAGCCGTGTGCACACTGATGCGTGCATGTGTGGCGTGAACCGTAGCTTTTCTTGTCGGCGGATATACATAACGCATGTGAAGGATTGTGTATGTTAATTATTTATTTATCATTATTATTTATGTATTATTGTAAGTATTTTGAGTGTGATCTGAACATTCCAAGCGCATTCCATCACGAGCGCGTTCAATTGGCTACGGCGATCTGCGAAGAAGGGACGCGCTGAACAAAATGTGGGAGATAGTAGCAATATAACAAAAATCAATAATAATAAGACAATATAACAATAATGATAACAAAAAAAAGAATAATAACAAGAAAATAATGAAACATCAATAGCAATAACAAATAATAATAACAAAAATCAATAACAAAAACAAGAATAAGACAAATCAATAAAAAAACAGAATAATAAAATAAATAAGAACAAAATAAGAAAAAAATAAAAACATAATAGAAAATTGTAACAGAAATGATAACACGATATGGTAATGATGTTAATATCAAGTATAACAGTAATGTTAATTACTAATACTGATCGGATGCTCATGATGCTGTGTGTTTGTGATGATTGATAAGATAATGATAATGATAACTTTGATAATGATAATGCATTATGATAATGATGAGATGAGATATGATATTTGATGCATTTGATATTAATTTTGATGATGATGATGAATTGACGCATGAGATTTTTGATGAACGATATGAATGATACTGATGATGACGATGACATGATGATTATGACGATGTTTGATAATGATAATATAATGATGAGATGATGGTGATCAAAACATCCTAACACCAAAGAATTTGAAAAAAAAAAAAAAAAAACGAAAGGAAAAAAATTTATCACGAGGAGAGTGAAACCCACAGGCAACGCCCAGCAACCCACCACTCATGCGTGCTTGCAGTTGCTTTCGGGTGACACGCCCGCTGACTTGCCTCTGGAGCTTTAAGAACTTCTGGGGTGGGGGGTGGGGGTAGGGTGGGGGGATGGGGGATGGGGAGGGGCAGGGAGAACGAAGAGTGAAAATGTGGGGGTGGGGGTGGGGGTAAGGGGCAAGGGGAGAGTCAAGAGTCGAAAGTGGTGGTTGGGGGTGGGGGTGGGGGAGAGTATAAGGGAGTGAAAGTGGCGGAGTAAAGGAGAGAGGAGAGAGGAGAAGAGAGAGAGGAGAAGAGAGAGAGAGAGAGAGGAGAGAGAGAGAATAGAGAGAGGAGAGAGAGAGAGAGAGAGAGAGAGAGAGAGGAGAGAGAGAGAGAGAGAAGCGAGTGAGACCGAGAAGAGACGAGAGAGAGAGAGAGAGAGAGAGAGAGAGAGAGAGAGGAGAGAGAGAGAGAGAGAGAGAGAGAGAGAGAAGAGAGAGAGAAATAGAATGAGAAAGAGAGAGAGAGAGAGGAGAGAGAGGAGAGAGAGGAGGAGAGAGAGAAGAAAGAAGGAGAAGAGCAGAGAGAGAGAGAGGAGAGAGAGAGAGAGAGAGAAGAGCTAGACAGAGAAAATAGGGCAAGGCGGAGTGGGAGATGGCTGGGGAAGAGATGGGGCGGGGTGACTCACAGCAGTGGGGGAGAGGAAGTGGAGCAAAGCAGGATTAGCGGATAAAGCGTGAAATTGGGAGAAAGGGGGAAGACTAAGGAAGGGGATGAGGACATGAAAGCGGAGAGGAGAAGAAGGATTGGGTTAAATGGGGGGCGGTGGCGGCGTTTAGTGTAGGGGCGGATTGGAGGGGGGCGGGGGGAAAGACGTTTAATGGGGACAAGATGTGTATTTGAAGGTTAATAAAGCAAGGCTGCTGAAGATATTTTATAAGGTTTTTGTGACTGAAAATATAATTAGGGGTTTAGAAGATTTTCTCTCTCTTCTCTCTCTCTCTCTCTCTTTTCTCTCTCTCCCTCCCTCTCTNTTCCCCCCACCCCCTTCCTTCCCCATCTTTCCCTTCCCCCAATCTTTCCCTTCCCCCCCTTCCCTCCCTCAATCTTTCTCCCCCCCCATTCCCTTCCCCCAATCTTTCTTCCCCCCCCCCCTTCCCTTCCTTTCCCCCCCCTTCCCTTCCCCCAATCTTTCTCCCCCCCTTCCCTTCCCCCAATCTTTCTTCCCCCCTTCCCTTCCCCCAATCTTTCCCCCCCCCTTCCTTCCCTAATTCCCAGGGCTGTTTCTCCCCCCCTTCCCTTCCCCTAATCTTTCTCCCCCCTTCCCTTCCCCCAATCTTT